>VYZV01001389.1:1318-23283 GCA_013401275.1 Pandion haliaetus | reverse complement strand
TCCGCTCCACCGTTCACCCCCCTGGGCTGCAGGGCCATCAGCCTCCTCAGGCGCCTCCTCCTCCCCCTCCACTTCCACGATTCCAGTGTCGGCAGAGATGTTCCTCTCAGGTTTTCCACCCGCACACTACCAGTTCCCCTTCTTAAATATGTTTCCCAGAGGCGTTACCACCGTCACTCCCCGCCTAGAGGCAGGTCCGACATTTTGACACGCGGGTCCGACATTTTGGAGCGCGGGTCCGACATTTTGGTGCGCGGGTCCGACATTTTGGGGCAGCGAATTCTTCCAGCAACTTCTTAAAGGGGCCGCCTCTGCAGCCCCCCTCCCCTGCCACCAAGGAAAACCGTGCCACACAAACCCATAACAACAATTTATTGCAGATTGATTGACACCTGATGCCAAAAGGTCTGGCCTTGGTAACACAATGGCATAAAGCAATTCTGGTATAAATCATCATGGAACTAGATACATTCTTCCTAAAGAAAGACTTTAGGGAATGGTTCTATGCCCAGAAGACACAAGAGGTTTCTGAATATCCTCCTGTTTCAAGATCTATGCAATTGTGTATATGTATGCATTGCAATGCCTTGCACCTTAAGGTAGTGACACTGTTGGTCAATTAGATTAATGGCAGAGAATGACAGCAATATAGAGGACTGTAAGAGACTGAAAGAGTTAATGTCTCATTGTGTTGGGGCAAGTTCTGCGTAATAACAAACCGCAGGACAGCAGGACATGGAGGGCCTGCCAGAGGTGTGCAATTCCCGTTCTGATATGATAAGCAGGGCAGCTCACCATGCACGGCCAAAGATCAAACAATGGTAATGCCTGCAGGGAAGAAGGTACTCTCCAAAGAACCCCCAAGCCCACTGACCCATTTCCCAAAGATTCTGAAAGCACAAACCCCACATGACACCTAATTAGCCTAATGAGTTTGAGTGCCCGCCCAAAGGAAGGGCAAGGAGATTATAAAAGGACACAAACTGAAGCCCCACATGCACGCACCCTCCAGAACTGGACCTCTAGACTGGCAGGCCCAACACTGGACCCAGAACTGGTGAAATCTTCCTCTTCTCTCTCTCTCTTCATAATCCCTACACCTCATACCTTTAGACATAAAACTGTTGACCAAGTCTGGGACTAGGAGTGGATCTAGCTGCCTCTAGGCTCCTCTCTGAGAAGGCTAGAAATCAAGGGGGTCCACTCTGGACCTCTTGACACAATTGGAGACCTCTCCTTATTTTCTTCCCTGAAGCAATCCCCAAATAAGCAAGGCTTGTAGTATATGTTTGGTGATGTATGGTTAGCACACGCTATAAGGTTTGCTGACGTAGTTTCATGCCAATTCTTGTTGTGAGCAAATAAAAGTGGAGTTTTGCGTGTTAAAGGATCCCTGGTGTCATTTCACCTTAATCCTAACCTGTGAGCTGGCAAACCTGAGTTGTCGTCCTAAGAAACTGGGATGTGACAGAGGACCTCAGATTGAAGTCCCCCAACACCCCAGTGACATTCATGGAAATTAACACACACGGCAGTGAAAATGTTAAAGGCTCCAACCCAAAGTTTAAATTAAAAATTAAATAGAAATAAAATGCTCACAGTTTACCAGTTCATTCCTTTTAAAATGGAATAATTTTCCTGAAAATCTTCGAGAACAAGTAATTTTTCAATGAAAGTTTCAGGCAAATTGTTAGCAACAGCTCCAAAGGAGGTCATAAATATCATAAGTAGTATATGAGCAAGGAACAGCTTCACCTCAGGTGGCCAGAAAAAGCTAAAGACATCCTCATTTGAGTTTCACCAGACCTCTTGTTGTCCAGTTAAAATAAACATCCTCCATACAGGAAACTGAATAAAACCCATTACCTGGTTTTTTTTTTTATTATTATTATTATTTTTAAGCCACATATCAGTATTTAAATCATAAGACAGGCAAGTGTTATCCATTCCTTCTCAGAGCTTCCTCTGAGTCTCTGCAGGCAGGCAGGAATTGCCAAACAGTGACTTTATCCCTAAGCAAAAGCATAAAATAAAGGTTCCTGCTCTCACACTGTGAAGACCAATGTTACTTCATAATAGTTTGTGCATTGTGAGGAGGGCTTTCCTGATCAAAATACAGGCCACTGCAAGACACAGAGTCCCATACATTTTCTTCAGCAGCAAACAGATAAATATCTCCGCTTCCCCACCCCACTGCCCTACACACCTCTTGGTTATGCCAGTACAAGTAATAGTGAGACCAAGATGTAAAACAGAACCGTGTTAATGTGAGCACAAATAACAAATAAAACACTCTTTTTGTCAGTACCTCTACGAAAAATCCACACTGTTGTATAACTGAATACTGTGCTCAGTCTCTGCTAACAGGGCAGTAGATTAAAAATGGTTTTGACACGCTAAGACCGCTCATTCGGTTACAGTGAGGTACTGTTTGATCTAGAAATGGCATAAGTCATGCTGAGAAGCAACAGGTACAGCTGACCATACAGTGTTTCTGGTTTTCCTCAGAATGAAGCAAACCAAATCCAGCTGGCTCTAAATACTCTCATCAGGAAGTGGCCTCATAGGCTGGTCATCCTCACCAGCCTCTTCCAATCCACCCATGCAGAAGAGGGATCAGTTTAGTGGCCTGAGTTTCCTAGCGTCTGCATGACCTGTTCTCAGCTGAGTGGAACATTTGGTGTGTGGACACTGCAGCAGCAGTGCCTTGACAGTCGCTATCTGGGTGGAGGCAATTGTACAAACATGGCTTCCCCCTCTTTGTGTAAGCAGCTGCTGCCTGCTTTTAAGGCTTGGGGAGAAATCCTACAGACAAGGGCTTTATTTCTACCCAGCTGACTGAACCTCTCCAAAATGATATGAGGCATGAACAGAAAAACTACAAAGGACAGGAACAGGACCTGGAGGTCAAAATCTATACCTAAAACTGGAAAATCAGGCTGAGGTAAACATTGCAAAAGCCACCAAAATAGTTACAGGAGGTCCTCCACCACATATGTGCAGGAAACAACTGCCTGATAGTGATATGGGGCTGACAGTAATGATAAATGAGATACTGCCTCCAAAAATAACAAGCTATTTTGCCCTCCTGCTTACCTTTTTTAATAAGGACCACAGATAGGAAGACTAAAGGGAAGGAAGAGAAAGAAAAAGATCACAGCCACGGTGGCAAAATCAAAGAAGTCATCAAGCTTCGTGAAGATGAAGCTGGAGAACCTTGGCAGAAGTGACATGTGAACTGGACACTTGGTAATACAGATTTACAACAAATGCAAGGAAACCATAACGGTACAGAAGGGCTAGTGATGAGCAGAAGCTAAACAGTCATTTTGCAAAGGGGCTTGTCATGACCTGTGCTGGACAGACCAGGGAGTTGTATTGAATTCAGCATTCCCTCAGGCTAGGTTAAAGTGGAACGACACCAAACGATCAGTTAAACATTTCATACACGGCAGGAGCAAACTGAACTTAGGAGGCATAACAGCAGGTGGTGGGGTTTTTCACAACAGGAACTGGCATGAGGCTACCTCAATAAACCACGTAAGCCTTGGTAAACATATACATCAATTCAGGGAATAAGGAGATCCCTCCCCTTGAATCACGAGGCTCAGAGCAGACCCCTTTGCTTTCTAGACTCCTTCTCAGTGAAAAGCTTAGAGGTGTCTGGATCCACTCCTTGTCCCAGACTTGGTCAGCAGTTTTATGTCTTAAAGGGATGAGGTGTGGGGATTATAGAAAAGGAACAAGACAGAGAGAGAAAAAGAGAAAGATTTCACCATTCCTGGGTCCAGCATTGGTTCAGTCAGCCAAGGGGTCTAGTTCTGATAGACATGGGTCCATGGGGTTTTAGTTTGTGTCCTTTCATCATCCTTGCCCCTCCTTTCAGCAGGCACTCGAACTCATTAGGTTAATTAGGTCTCACAATCAGTTTGTGAGCCTTTGGGCCTGGGGTCGTTTGGGAAGAAACTTTCCCTTCCCTGCAGGCATGATCTTTGGCCATGCGTGGTGAGCTGCCCTGCTCAGCACATCAGAACAGGGAGCTGTGCACCCTCCAGCACACCATACACCTCCTGTTGCTGATCTGTGCTGATCTGCTTCTTTTCCCCTGTGGTTCCTTGCTGTGCAGTTTTTGTTGCTATGCAGAGTTCGTCTTTGAGCAGAACTTGCCCCACCACAATGTTTGAGACATTAACTCTTTCAGTCTCTAGCAGGGCTGAAATGGACATCACTATGGGTCCCTGAGTGTGGCCTTAGAAATACATAAGGCTTTACAGTAGATTTTGAAGGAAAGAATAATTAGGAAATAAATGAGAAATTGCAATACAATTCCTCTTTTACTACAATTAGGCTAGGTCTGGCTCATTAGAGTTAGCCTAGGTAGTACCTATATTTGAGTAAACAGCTGGTTTGTGGGTGGTTTTTTTTTTAAGACAAGGCAGTGCAGAAAGGATTATTTAGACTTCAGAAAAGTAGGGAGACCTCGGCAAATCTCCAGCTAATGTGGAAGAGGCACTCTGAAGGAAAGATCAGGAAACAGCAAGCTGATTTTAAGAAAAGAACTAAAGGAACTTGGCACACTTAGCAAAACACAGAGCAATCAGATCCCCTCTCCATCTATAAATACATTGGGAGGAAAAACATCAGGAAGGAAGAAGAAGAGTGAGGTACAAGAAAGTACAACACTGGCACAAGAACAACCACATATAATATGCCCATGAATAAATGCAATTTAGACATAAGAAGTTGTAGCTGGTAAAGGATGAAGACTGTGAAACAACCTCCTAACAGAAGCAGGAATGAAAAACCCAATTTGCTTTTAGGGGAAACTCAGTAAATTTCCAGATGATTTATAGGACATGGATCCTTCTTATTTGTAGGACCAATGTTACTTATGCAGGCAGTGCATACCACTCAAAGTCCCTCTTCTCCTGTGAGACAGACTACATGGGTCACCCTAGTAGCAATGAATTTGCCATCACCACCTTCACTGGCCATTTGTGAATTGCTCATCTTTACAATTAAATAGATAATTTGAATACTCACTTTGTTTTCCTGTGCCCGGACACATATTAATCCCTGAGGACCTGTACTGACTCACCTAGCATGCTGAAGTTAAAGCCTCCCTCAGGAGCCTGACTCCAGAAACAGATGTGTTGGGTGACTCTGCCTCCCCTTGCCTCCCCCTTCAGGAGGCAAAGCTACTGATACCTTTCAGTCTCTTGGCACTGTGGTGGTCAGACCTCCTCTCAAGAGCACCTAAATCACTCTCAGATCTCATTTAATGATCAGGCAGGGTGCAGAGCGTTGGGGGTTTTTTGCTGTCTTTGTTAATTATTACATTGCACTCAAATGCACAGAAGAAATAATTAATTTTAGGAGAATAAAATGTTATAGCTTCAGATAATTCATTGTGCCTTCTCTAGAGATCTAACAATACCACAGGGCAGTACCTAACCCCAAAGGATTTACATCAAAAATAACAGAGACAAGTCAAGGCAGCAAGCTGGTACCAGCCCTGTTATTGACACTTTGGACTCCATCGTTCCCTTGCTTCCTCCTCTCAGACCAATGCCAGAGCTCTCAGCTCTCTTCTAGTCCTACAAGTTGCTGCCTACTTGTCTTCCCCTGCCATTGACTGGTAATGGCATTGTAAAGCCCAGGTTAACAAGGGATGACTAGTTTTAGAGAAGCAATTTGTTGGATAATATTGATCCATCAGGTCACCAAACCAGATGACTCCCACCAAGAGCCCTGACAGACCAGACTGCTCCTCCTTGATCATTCCTGCAGCATGGAAGTCAAAAAGATTGGCTCAGTAACACTGTCATAGAAGCCAGACAAGTTCAAAACTCCATAGCTTCCACCTACTTTGAATTATACCTGAACAGCTCCGAGGCTTTCACCTCAAGTTAGGCTACATTTTAATAAACAACCCTTAAGCTAATACATACTGCAAACAAACTAGCTGTATGCTGAGCCTGATCAGTCAGCCTGGAGTTTCTGTTGCTGCACAGACCACTGTTGGCGTTGCCCTCCACCAGCTCCTGTCAGCAAAGCTTCTGTGTTGAATTACAGCTGCCGGTGAGGTGAAGCAGCACATTGTTTTGGAAGTCAGTGAGGAAAAGCTTTACAGGCAAGGAAAAAGACAGATTTCTTCGTGAAAACAGCATGAGAGAAGACCTCAAATTTCTATGCAAGATGTAACTTCATTGGCCATAAAAAAGAGCTTTCAGCTGGAAAAAAACACATTCCCTCTATGGAAACATTAACAGACCTTTCTGTCCTGCACTGATGATCCCCAGAAGAGGATTCCTAATTATGTTACCATCTGAGAGCTGCCTGCTACATATTCCAGAAGTTTATGTAGGACAGAGGAAACATCTGTGATCATCCAGGCCGATTCCCAGAAAAACACAGTAATCAATATTCAGCCAAACACACTATCATTTCCTATACAGACATTGTGGGCTGAAACATAAAAAAAAAGCCTCCCATACAGTCAGCTTTATGCTGAAAAAGTGAAAAGCAATACCTGTCTTGTAGGTATAGGGAGAAAGCCTGGGTAAAAGAGGCAACCAGACCACTTTTTATTTCTCCTTTCCTTTCAGTGAAACAAATCAGAGGCATAGCCATAAAAAATTCTGTGACTCTGCATCAAACAACAGAGGATTTTTCTTGCTTGTGGTGATATTGCTTTAGGCTACATATCTAACAGAGTCAATAATATCTCACAGGTCTATAAAGTGCATGAGCCAAACAGCAGCGCGCTGTATGAATCCATCCCCTGTTCCTTTACTGGCTGTTTTGCATATAAATATTTTGATGGGTTCTTTGGCTATTCAAACAGGAGAACATGGGAAAAGTTGATAATTTTACACCTCAGATTGAAAACAGACAGATAAATTAGCCTATGGACCATATCAGAAAAATTATCACATTGCTATATAAGCAAGTACAGTGTGCAATACCAATGTGCATGAGGAGGCCCTACAGTACAACCACGAAAGTTTCAGACAAACTGTCTGATCCCTTTATGCTAAAGAGCAGCCAGTGTCAATAGTTGACAACATCTACACAGAAGCAGTTTGTCAGCAAATTTTCCCTTCATGACCGCCCACCAAACTGTAACAGCACATAGCAGCTGAAGATGGTGCTGACTGGGAAAACACATACTGGTACAGAACAATGCTTATAAAACATATATTGATCACTGATACAGTCCATTTATAAGTTTTTATGATGTATTGGGTGCCTATGCCCAAGTGCTGGCAATGGGCCTGCAGGGCTGCCTCTCTGAGGACAGGCTGGGGCTGCCCCATGCCAGACACAGCCGGTTCCAGCCGGTCCCAGCTGGCTCCCACGGCCCCACCGCAGGACACAGCTGAGCCCCTCAGCCAAGCTAGGGGTGCCTGGGGGAAAACAAGTTTCAGAAAGGGCCAAAGGTGGCACAGGCAGAGGAGGAGGAAGCCAAGGAGGGAGCAGCAGCAGAGGGACCCCCCAGGCCAGAGGAGCTGGAGGAGGAGGGCAGGAGGAGGATTAGGAGGGCAGGGGATGCTGCAGGCTCACAGCAGGGATCCCCTGAAGCCCTGGAGAGACCCCGCTGGAGCAGAGACCCACCCTGCAGCCCGGGGATGACCCCACACTGCAGCAGGGGGATATTTCCTGCAGGAGCTGCGGCCATGGAGAGCCCGGGTGGGAGCAGGTTGTCCCTGAAGGACTGCAGCCCATGGAAGGGCCCGCACTGGAGCAGGGAGACTTGTGAGGAGGGAGGAGCGGCCGAGAGGGGCTGTGATGGATTGACCGCAACCCCCATCCCCACCCCTGCACCCCTCGGGGGGAGAAGAGTAAGGAGTGAAGGGGTGAAGGTGGTCCTGGGGAAACTGAGTGGGAGGGGAGACACCCTTCTTTATTGCTCCTCCTTTCCCTCAGGGTTAAGCCAAAGGCCTAGGAAAAGGGCGGGGAGGAGCTATTGCTTTAATGTTTGTTTCTTAGTACTCAAATGTATTTTCATAGGCAATAAGTTAAATTAATTTTCCCCAAATTGAGTAAGTTTTGCCCACGATGGTAACTGGTAAGTTATCTCCCTGTCCTTATCTTAACCCATGAGCCTTTTCATCCTGTTTTCTCCCCCTGTCTTGTTGATGAGGAGGAGTGAGTGAACAGCTGGGTGGGAGTTTGGTCCTTAGTCAAGATTAACCCACCACAGATACACCACATTTGCAATTACAAAAATATTTTTCTTTATATACAAGGGCAGAATATTTCATTTTGCAGCCAAAGAATTTGCCACTGTGCCATGAAGCATCACATACAGAGAGGGACATTTTGATCCCTAAGTCCGTTGTTATAGGAGCTGGAAGTAAACTGACTAGCAAAATAATACAAGGTGGATTATCATAAAGCTCTTCTTAATTATTTTAAGTGTACTATTAAATTAAAAAATGGAAAATCATTCCTGCTCTGTTGCATTTTGAAGTGATCAAAAACCCCATATGACTGCAATGTAAACTTTGAACCTAAATTGCAAGTTTATTGCAAAACATTTCATTTGTGTCATGTTTCCTGAGAACCTACACACATCTAAAAATACTGATCCAGACATTTTCTCAGTTAAATGCTATTTCAAGAAGCCTTTCTGACCTAGCTTTACCACAGGCTTCTGGCAGTGTATAGAAGAGCCCCAGAAAAAAAGGTGAGAGTGTGTGCCACAGGAGCTGCCAGTAGCTGGTACCAGTGGTTGTTCACAGCAGCCATCACCATTCCCACCATCAGTATTTCCTTCTCACCTTTTTGACAGTAGGAGGAACACCTCGAACAGCCCTGAGAACCTTCCCTTCACTTTGGAAGTCATTGGACGTGGCAAGAGGGAAGGCTTTCTTCAGCCCTCAAAGCTCAGTCTTACACAAACATTGAACAAGGTGACAGGTCTGTCTGTCAGCTTCCTACGCAATACCCACAGCTGCTCTGCCAGGGCATAACAGCAAGTTAGTCAAACACAACTGCAGAACTCCAATCCAGACTCCACAGCCATTTATCACATCAAGTTTCTATGATTCTCACCCCAGTTTTATTATCAAGCTCCTTAACTTTTGATGAATGTAGATCTAAAATTAATAGTGTAACAGGAGAGAAATCCATACCCTCCTTGCAGTACAGTAAATAGCCCTTGTCTCTAGCTAGAAGGCATTAGTGGGTCTACTGAAAGCCAACTTCTCACATAGCAGAAGAAATAGCATGCAGGCACAAGGAAGCATGACAAAGGGAGTTGTGCATTCAATAAGAGGAAATAATTCAATTCTAAATGTATGGCAGCGCTCTTTTTTGATTTTTTATTCTGACAGNCAGCCGGTCCCAGCTGGCTCCAACGGCCCCACCGCAGGACACAGCTGAGCCCCTCAGCCAAGCTAGGGGTGCCTGGGGGAAAACAAGTTTCAGAAAGGGCCAAAGGTGGCACAGGCAGAGGAGGAGGAAGCCAAGGAGGGAGCAGCAGCAGAGGGACCCCCCAGGCCAGAGGAGCTGGAGGAGGAGGGCAGGAGGAGGATTAGGAGGGCAGGGGATGCTGCAGGCTCACAGCAGGGATCCCCTGAAGCCCTGGAGAGACCCCGCTGGAGCAGAGACCCACCCTGCAGCCCGGGGATGACCCCACACTGCAGCAGGGGGATATTTCCTGCAGGAGCTGCGGCCATGGAGAGCCCGGGTGGGAGCAGGTTGTCCCTGAAGGACTGCAGCCCATGGAAGGGCCCGCACTGGAGCAGGGAGACTTGTGAGGAGGGAGGAGCGGCCGAGAGGGGCTGTGATGGATTGACCGCAACCCCCATCCCCACCCCTGCACCCCTCGGGGGGAGAAGAGTAAGGAGTGAAGGGGTGAAGGTGGTCCTGGGGAAACTGAGTGGGAGGGGTGACACCCTTCTTTATTGCTCCTCCTTTCCCTCAGGGTTAAGCCAAAGGCCTAGGAAAAGGGCGGGGAGGAGCTATTGCTTTAATGTTTGTTTCTTAGTACTCAAATGTATTTTCATAGGCAATAAGTTAAATTAATTTTCCCCAAATTGAGTAAGTTTTGCCCACGATGGTAACTGGTAAGTTATCTCCCTGTCCTTATCTTAACCCATGAGCCTTTTCATCCTGTTTTCTCCCCCTGTCTTGTTGATGAGGAGGAGTGAGTGAACAGCTGGGTGGGAGTTTGGTCCTTAGTCAAGATTAACCCACCACAGATACACCACATTTGCAATTACAAAAATATTTTTCTTTATATACAAGGGCAGAATATTTCATTTTGCAGCCAAAGAATTTGCCACTGTGCCATGAAGCATCACATACAGAGAGGGACATTTTGATCCCTAAGTCCGTTGTTATAGGAGCTGGAAGTAAACTGACTAGCAAAATAATACAAGGTGGATTATCATAAAGCTCTTCTTAATTATTTTAAGTGTACTATTAAATTAAAAAATGGAAAATCATTCCTGCTCTGTTGCATTTTGAAGTGATCAAAAACCCCATATGACTGCAATGTAAACTTTGAACCTAAATTGCAAGTTTATTGCAAAACATTTCATTTGTGTCATGTTTCCTGAGAACCTACACACATCTAAAAATACTGATCCAGACATTTTCTCAGTTAAATGCTATTTCAAGAAGCCTTTCTGACCTAGCTTTACCACAGGCTTCTGGCAGTGTATAGAAGAGCCCCAGAAAAAAAGGTGAGAGTGTGTGCCACAGGAGCTGCCAGTAGCTGGTACCAGTGGTTGTTCACAGCAGCCATCACCATTCCCACCATCAGTATTTCCTTCTCACCTTTTTGACAGTAGGAGGAACACCTCGAACAGCCCTGAGAACCTTCCCTTCACTTTGGAAGTCATTGGACGTGGCAAGAGGGAAGGCTTTCTTCAGCCCTCAAAGCTCAGTCTTACACAAACATTGAACAAGGTGACAGGTCTGTCTGTCAGCTTCCTACGCAATACCCACAGCTGCTCTGCCAGGGCATAACAGCAAGTTAGTCAAACACAACTGCAGAACTCCAATCCAGACTCCACAGCCATTTATCACATCAAGTTTCTATGATTCTCACCCCAGTTTTATTATCAAGCTCCTTAACTTTTGATGAATGTAGATCTAAAATTAATAGTGTAACAGGAGAGAAATCCATACCCTCCTTGCAGTACAGTAAATAGCCCTTGTCTCTAGCTAGAAGGCATTAGTGGGTCTACTGAAAGCCAACTTCTCACATAGCAGAAGAAATAGCATGCAGGCACAAGGAAGCATGACAAAGGGAGTTGTGCATTCAATAAGAGGAAATAATTCAATTCTAAATGTATGGCAGCGCTCTTTTTTGATTTTTTATTCTGACAGAAAATCCTGTTTTAACAACAAATGCTGTGCAGTTCTGCAGACCTGAGAGGTACTCAGTGTGATTCATTCTCACCCAAGCAAACAGTATGCAAGGGTTCTCAGCATCTTCTGAAAGTGCTCAGCATGTCCCAGGATCAAACATAGATAGATATGTCTACAGTCCAGGATTTAGGGCTGGAAGCTCTCAAGAGCTGAGTGCTCTGGGTACAACATGGAAAAGATATAAACAACTTTGGCAAATGAGCACTAGTGTTAACAGGAGACCTCCCCTATCTCAGTGCATTACTGAATCAGAAGCTACACTTCGCACTTGATGCTTTTGAAGCAACGCTTTCATTTGGATCCAGGTAAGTTGCAACTTTGATCATTTTTATACTTGTAGCTTCTCGTAGATTTCATCAGAACATCTCTTCTCTGCAGAAACTTGCAGCCCTACAGCCCATAAAAGCTCCAGCCCTTGCATCCCTGTAGCTCTCTGACAATTATACCAACCAGTACTCTTTACATCTTCTTTTATGCTCACCTCAGGGGCTCTTGCCCTTTTATGCTCATCAAGATAGCAATGCTGCCTTTCATTTGGTCCCATATCCATACTCTTAAAGCAATTTGCCCTTTACTTCCCTTTCAGACAGCATAGTAAAGTAGGGGTGAAGAGGGTGGGCAGTAGAATGGTGAACAGCAGAGTAAAATGAAAGAAACATGTTTTATTGTTGGAAAAGAGAGACGGAAAGCAAAGGCCAGAAAAATTAGGACCCCAATAAGGATATGAGCACTTATATCCTTGTCTCAAAGGCAATAAGAAAGCTTGAAAACATAGCTTATTTTAGTCTTACAGTCAAGTAGTAACGTTTTTCAATTTGCTTTTACATTATATGAGCAGCTAGAGATCAAGAAATTTTGTGCTCTTCTAACTGAAGCACCTGGAAAACCTTACACTGGGATAATCTCAGAGAGATAAGTAACCCTTAACTGATCTGGGTGAAATAAGAGGCACTTTGTAAGAATAGTTTTATAGATATAAAATGAGCTGAATATTCCTGAAGGTCATTGTTTTTCTTTCTTATTTCAAGCTTTTATATTATATCTTTTTTACTAAAATACGACAAATATGGTGTCTCATGAGAGTTCTAAAGTGGTTCTGTAATGCTTGTAGACTGAAATGGATAAACAGGTTTGGAGATGTGGTTATTTACACTAAATTTTTTTAAGTTTTGGATCTCACACCTGGAAACAGGAGACAACAGAAAATGATAGCCAGTAAATGGCTTCTTGCAGGCCACTGCTTTAAAAATTATACAGATTTTTTCATATCTCAGAATTCCCCAGAAGACTGAAAGCCAAAGTGACCTTGAAACAGAGATGCAAACTGAGTAGGGACATAATGGGTATGTCTAACCCAGCAGACCAAGGAGAGATTTTCAATTCATTCACAGGTAATTGTCTAATCCCAAATGAATACAAAACCTGAGTATCTTCTAGCCATTGACTCTGAACTAGTTTCTAAATGAAGGAAGTTTGGAGACATGAGCAAAGTGGAGATGCAGTGTGATCTGGCACATAGTGAATCATGATCCTGGGACAAGTTGCGACACTTAGTCCATCCAGCAGATCCCTAAATTCTGCTGTCACTAAATCGGTCAGTTCAAATATTTGGAAGCCTCAAACAAGTTGAACACTTCCTATCATGGAAGAAAGTCATACAGATAGGTAAAGTTGCATGATCTAAGCATAAGACTTGATTTGTCCCATGGCTATGCCTGTATCTCTCGCAATTTCAGTACAGTATCCTGGTCTGTGATCCCAGCCAACCATTGCTCTGGTACTGATCTACCATGACAGGACTTGGTTTCAGTCATTGCTGTCTGGCTGGTAGAACAAGGAAAGGAGAGGATACATGTTACCATACTGCAATTGGAAAGTGACTCCCACTAAGGCCTGACATTTACAAGAGCCCAAAGGGAATTCACACTCACTGCTGCTTCTTCTCCCCATAGCAATTTAGTGTTACCGTCCCTGTTTCACATCACGGACCCAACCCATTAGGTCTCCACTCTGCTCGGGTACATCAGCAGGTGCATGGTTGTAGCATCTGGCAATAGCACACTGCACTTCCCAAGGGCAATGTAGAGCTGCATAAAACTGAGCCCAGTGATGGCAGATCAGTACCACAGCAAAGAGGAATTCAAAACAGCCACCTATCACAAATTCTGAGAATTCAGCATATCTATCTGGGTCCAGCTGAATTCTTAAGGTACTTGTCAGAAAACAGAAATATATCTCAGGAGTACAAAGACACCGTTTCAGTGGTTTCTGCTGAAATGAAGCTTTATTTGTTCTTCTTGTGTATTTTGGGGATGAATATATTTTTTTTTGCATTCAAATCAAGAATCATAGAATCATAGAATATCTCAAGCTGGAAAGAACCCACAAGGACCATCAAGTCCAACTCCCTGCTCCTTGCAGGACTACCTAAAACTAAATCATATGACTAAGAGTGTTGTCCAGACAGTCCTTGAACTCTGACAGCCATTTCGTAAGATGTCGCAGGTGGGTTTGAGGGAGGAATTTCATCCTGTTCTCTTTTGGAGCCTGAATCCTAAATCTCATTACAACTCTATTTTCTCATGCTAAAGAGAATGGAGTTGCAATGGTTCAGATCTTCTCAAAATAAGATTCTTAGTTCAGAGAGACAGCCTTATTTATGAAGGTACCTCCTATCAGATGTAAATACAGATTAAGACATGACTGTGTCATACATGTAACAAATAATGAAATAAAACAAAAAAAAGCAGCATTCCCTATTCTAAAAGACTAAAGATCTCAGTACAGAATCAGAAACAAAGACTTAAACAACAGCTAGGAAATGTGGACACTTTTCAGTGTTTCATGATTAGGACGTGGAACAAAAGCTACATAGCTTTTGTACAGAGCATTAGTTTTTTGGTGTTTCACATATCCTGTACAACACCATAAGACAATAAAAAAAAAGTGATGTGTCACAAAACTGTAAAAGAAATAATGCAACCCCTTGGCTCCTGTTATAAATACTTTCTAGGACTGGAAGTGGAATTTTTAGCAAAGGAGAAATTAGAGCTTCAGTGTCTGGCAGGAAATGACCATTCTAGCTTCCCTCTTAAATGAAAAAATAGGATGTAGGACATGAAGACCAACTGAATAGTAATGAGGACCTGGCTAAGTAATAATTGGAGCCTGTATATCTAAACAAGAAAATTCCAGTCCTTGAAAAACAGCTTGAAAAGCAGTGGCAATTCACAGAGAAGTAAGCTATAGAAAGGAAAATTAATGGAATGCAAGAAATTAAGGAACTTGAAGAACAGTTAAAACTTAAAGTAACATCAAAGACTTCTAGAATGCTTAGAGAATACGAGGTAGAATTTTTGCAAGCAGAAATAAAGTAGAAGATGGATGAATATAATAAGTTTTTATTAGAAAAGGAGCAAAACCATCAAGAATTTACAGCTTGTGACAAAAAAATAGAGAAACTGGTAGCACAGATACAAGGACTGAGAACAGAGGTACTGAAGCTGTAAGCTAGTTGGAAAAACAACTACAGAAAATTAAGAAAGTGGAAACAGAATTTAAAAAATGAAGAAAGATTACGACACCAGTACAATAACCTGATTCAGATGTCTTTTCTACGGTTTAAATTGGACGATACAAGGCATGGCATACCTACAGAAGGCAGTTCTGATCAAGTGCTAAAGGAACAGTTAGAGGCAGAACAGGAAGCACTTGTGAATAAAGAGAGAGATTGCAGCCTTATTAGACCAAAGAGAACAATATAAAGATAATTTGATCAGTAAAAATTAGGAGATATCAGAGCTGAACTTGCAGTTAGAGATGCAGGAAAACCATAGTACTTCCAGCATCACTCAGCTTCAGTCAGAGAATGCACACCTGGAGGTGGACCTGGGTGTTGTGGGTTGACCTGGGCCAGCTGCCAGATCCCAACCAGCCACACTCTCACTCCCCCACCTCAACAGGACAAAGGGAGAAAATAAGATATAAAAGCTTTTGTGTCAAGATAAGGACAGGGAGATAACTTACCAGTTACCACCACAAGCAAAATAAACTTGATCTAGAGAAAATTAATTTACTGATATTTAAAAGTAGAGTAGGATACTAAGAAACAAAAACTAAAACACATCTCCCCACTAACTGCTTTTTCCGAGGCAGAGCAAGCCACACTCTTTCACTCCTGACTCCTCTCCCTGCATTTTTCCCAATCTCAACCTTATTCCTTCATTCCCAGCTCCTCTACCTCCTTGCCTCCCCGCTCCTCCCTCCCCACACTTTCCCCTGCTCCAGCGCGGGCCTTTCCTTGGGCTGCAGTCCTTCAGGGACAACCTGCTCCCACCCAGGCTCTCCACGGCCGCAGCTTCTGCAGGAAATATCCCCCTGCTGTGGCGTGGGGCCCTCCCCGGGCTGCAGGGTGGGTCTCTGCTCCAGCGGGGTCTCTCCAGGGCTGCAGGGAATCCGTGCTGTGGCCCTGCAGAACCTCCTGCCCTCTTCCTCCTGCTCCAGCTCCTCTGGCCTGGGGGTCCCTCTGCTGCTGCTCCCTCCTTGGCTTCTTCCTCCTCTGCCTGTGCCGCCTTTGGCCCTTTCTGAAACCCGTTTTCCCCCAGGCACCCCTAGCTTGGCTGAGGGGCTCAGTTGTGTCCTGCGGTGGGGCCGTTGGAGCCAGCTGGGACCGGCTGAAACCAGCTGTCTGGCACAGGGCAGCCCTGGCCTCTCCTCACAGAGGCTGCCCTGCAGCTCCTGCTGCCAGCGCCTGGGCATGTACACATGATACACCAGATAACTGATTCTTCAGCTTTTCTTTTCCTACAAACAGTGTTTCAAGAGATAAATCAAGAAACTGACCACTTGAATGAGTAGATGAAGAGACTCCAGACTTTCAGACACAGGTGCGTATCTCCCACACAAGGACTGGGAGTGACCAAATTAGCGCACCCCCAGGAAATCATCCTTCACCTCCTCCCTTTCTCCTTATTTTCCTCATTTTTACTTTCTGCATCAGATATTCTTTCCTACTCTTCTCAGAAAATGGGTCATCTCTATTTCTACCCACTCACTCCACAAAAAATAAAACTAATTGCTAAATGTGGGATCTTACCCAAATTTACCTATTTTTCTCACTGAACTGTCGGCAGCACTGAAGGGACTGTTCCCCCTCTTCCAGGAAGGATGAATACTCTCTTCTAAAAGTACACTCGGTGCTGGCACAAGCCTGACAATTCTAGAGATGGAAATCCTATTTTCTGTGGAATGGATTCAGCACTAAGAACTGCATTGCAACCTCTCCTCACAATGTTTTTGTCAATATGAGTCCTCTCTCCTTTACAGAAAATCTGTACAGGGAGGTGAAAAGAGTTTTCATTCCTAACTGCATCATGAATCTGTCCCCTGTACTAAAGCTTTGACCTCATTTTTGAGCTAGTCCTAAAAATATTACTCATATAAGGATTTATAAAAACTTGTGTTTCAGAAATTTTTCAGCCAGGAGAAATTTTTCACAGAAGACAAAATAGAACCCGAGCAGTTCTGAATAACACAGCAGTAGAAAAATGATGTGTCCACCTAATCTGCCACCAAATCCTGGAAATACCAAGAGTTTGTAGCCACTTAACCTTACACCAGTAAAGTATCCAAGTTGGTTGCTATTCTGCTCTTGGTATGAGGAGGACTTATTTCCGAAACAGCTAGAAGTGAAACCCACATTTATCTTCCATCAGGTTCCACAAATCAAATACTCTTCATAGTCTCAAAGAATCATAGAATAGCCTAGGATGGAAGGCACCTCAAAAGATCACCCAGTTCAGCCTTTCATGGGAAGGGGAGCCTAGATAAAATTATCTAGCAGCCTGTCCAATCACGTCTTGAAAACCTCCAGCAATGGGGACTCTGTCATGTCCCTGTGGAGGTTGTTCCAGTGAATGTTTGTTCTCACTGTAAAAATTTTCTTTCTTATATAGGGGTGAAACCTTTTCTGGTGTAAATTGTACCCATTGCCTGTTGTTTTCTCCGTGTGGCTCCTCATGAAGAGAAAGCCTCTGTCCTCCTTGTAGCAGCCCTTTAAGTTCTGGAATACTGTGACGAGGTCTCCCCTGAGCCTGTTCTTCTCCAGGGAGAAAAGACCTAACTCCTTCAGTTGTTCCTCATAGGTCAGGTTCTCCAGCCCTGCTTTGATCGCCTTCATGGCCCTCCTTTGGACCCTCTCCAGTCTGTCCATGTCTTTCTTGAATTGTGGGGACCAGAACTGGACACAGTACTTGAGCTGTGTCTGACAAGCACTGAGCAGGGTGGGTGGATCACACATCTATCTCTGCTAGTAATGTCCTGATGGAGGCATCCCAAAATCCACTTTGTCTTTGCTGCTGCAGCAGTGCACTGCTGATTTCTGCAGTTTTTCTGTAACCTAAGTCAAACCATAGCTAGGTCCAGTTCCCTCTCATGTCTGAGATCATCTGCATCTTTTATCTTTTCTGTGCTTATCCATATGGTATTGTTTTCATTCCTGCTGAGGCTGTTCCTGTTTTCATCGAATGAAAATATCAGTTGGATCTCAAATCAGCATTGTATATTAGGCATTAGCAGAAGCAAGAATAAAAACTGAGGACTCCTCTGACATAAGTGAATTCACTGTGATAGAGCTACACATTCTTATTTCTCTAACCCTTTATCCTGTTTCAGAATACAATGACTCACCTAACTTGTTCTGTCCATTCACTATGTATCCGATAAACTGGACTTGTGAATTCCAGTCTGGAAAGCAAAGCACCGAAACATTTGGTCTGATAACACCATCAGACTTAAGCCTCTCTGTGGATCTGGATCTTCATGCCAGCATTTAAGATACTAATGACAGATATATGAATTCTTTTATCAAACATATGAGATCCTGCAAATGGAGCCAGGACTCCTCAAACCTCTATCACAGGCAAGTCTAAAAATAATCTCAGATGGTGCCTGAATCTGTAAACCTGGTATTTCATTATAGTGGAATAAATGTTCATTTCATCTAGATAATAATTCTGGCAGCAGCCTAATCTTAAGAATATTCTCTTCACATCAGGAGCATCACAAGAGTATGGATAGACATTGATGTAGTAATCCTAATCTGTTTATTCTTTCTCCAACCAAATATATTTGCCACCTACCTTAGAGAATTGAAGCCTCGCTGGCTCCCTTTAACTGTTTTCCTACTATCATTAATCTTTGCCAGGAATAGCAGGGGATCTTGTAAAATACAGGATTCCGTCTGATACCAGGCTAATCTTTGTATTGGACCATCCTAAAAGAACAGTGTCTATCAGCAGGTAGCAAAAAGGCTTGATCATCAACTAAATTCTGCAGAGTCAAGAAGCAGTGCAACAGGTCAAGAATAACCCAGAATTGCTTTCAAGGAGAGAAGCATTAGAAGCTGACAATAGGAAAATGTTATTGACTTCTTACTGGCAAGAAGATATAATAGAAAAGTAAAACTTCAGCCATCAGCTGAAAGACCATAAAAGTAATCTAGGTGCTACAAAAGTTTGAGTGAGATAACAGAATTTCTCTCATTCTTCATCAAAAATTATGACAAAGTTAACACAGGAAAGCAGAGTTAGCATGTAGGATAAAATTTTTGATATGATGATGCATATAGGGCTGTAGACAACAAACCTTGCAAGAGGAAACTATTTTCACATTGAAATACAATATTCTTTTCTGAAATACATAGAACAAAGACAGATGTCCAAAAGGCGTGAAAGTTAGGTCCTTTGAGAGATCTCACCAACTCAACAAATAGACTGATATGGGTTTAGATACGTGCTGTTTTTATCAGTTAGAACATGCAACACAGTAAAATTGGGCACTGTCCCAGTGGGTGTGCACAGGCAAACACTGAGTTTCAAATCACAGAGCACAGTGGAGGTGGAAAACACTTCAGAAAAAAGTTCTTTTTTTTTATTTTTTCTTTTCAGAAAAAAAGCTCAAATGGTAGTTACAAGAATAGTACAATACAACTTTAAGATGAGTATTCAAGTGTTCCTAGAGCCAAAAGAGACTGGATATTATTCACAGCAGTTCCATCAGGACAGATTATCTTATTGACTATAGAATTTGTGAAAAGTTATGGAAGTTAAAAGAGATAACACTGCTACAGGAACTCAATTAAACCATGGAGCAGGGATTTCCAGAAACTTGCATCATTTGCATGTTATCTGAAATAGCATACAATATATTTTGCATCACAGACTACTAGTAGTCTTGATTGTTTTCCATCTTACTGGTATGCCACATCGTCACAGACAGGGCAAGTGAAGGAAGACAACACCAACATTCAACTTTTTTCAATAGCTTTTTTCTATTTGGAAAAAAGTTCTTAAAGCAAAATATTGGATCCAGAGTGCTACCACATCAATGAAAGACAGTTTTTTCTTGTTATCAGAAGGCACAGTACCACTGGTGAAATCTGCTCGAAGATCACACATATCCATACCCTTTTGCAAACACCAAGCCACAAACTAATGGGAAAGCTGGTTGCCTGTTGTGACTCATAATGCAATTATAATTCAGTTTTGAGCTGTAGCATGTATCAGAGACCAAGGATTTTCAGAGAAACCCTGTGTAGAAATGGGTGTGACAGCTTTAAGTAAGGGAACAAAAATTGTCAGAAGCTCAGGTTTGATTAAAAAAAAAATTCTTAGCTTTCAATGCTTACAGACCTTCTATCTACTTCATTCTCTGAAGTATTTCCTACTGTTTTATTCTCTAAAAACTGCCAATGTATTTAGCCTTTCAATAACTCCATAAGGTAGGGGAGCACAGGTGTGTTTTCTTTATCTGAACATAGTTAGAGCAAGCCCTAAATAGGTTTAATCATCCCAAACCTGTAATTTGACCTACTGTCTTAAATGAAATTATCTATTTACTAAAATCTGAATGTTTAATTATTGTGCCCATTACCAAAAGTAAGAACTTTAGTCCAGTATATCTTCTGTTAAGGGATTTAGATTTCTTTCATTATGCAGTGGCTGAACAAGCCAGGGCTGCTCTTACCTGAGAATATTCACACCGAGTCACTTTCCTTAAGCTCTAGGAGGTCTATTACATCAAATTATTTCTTTCCCCTGCTTCACAAAGTTTATCTTGTGAGGAGGACATGTGAGTCCTGGCAATATCTAAACCAAGGAGAATACGTTAAACTGGTCAGCAAAAAAAATGACAAAATAAATTAAAAAGCCACGGCTTCCTCAGCATTCTTGGTGTTGGCTGGTTGCAGATATCACTCCAAACAGTACCATTATAAACTGACTTCTCATTTGTTGCAGACATCATTGTAAAGATTTATCATGCATAGCCGAACAGGAACAAGAGATTACTAAAGAAAAGTTAATTTTTCAGCTGCATTTTATTCGTAAAACCTTTCCTTGGCAGATGTTACCCCCACAAAGGATGAATGTTCTGAAGTAACAAAGTGGACATGGACTGATGGGAGAAATTGATCTCCATTTGTTAATGTACTTTTGCTGCAGCAAGCACAGTAAGCAATTAAAGTGCTAAAAAAGATCTTCCCATCGAGACACACAATATACTGAACTCCATTAATGCAAGGACAAAGGCCAACATTGCATCTCAAGTGCACCGTGCAGTATACACACCATATAGTTTGATTGCATCCAGAGAATTAAACTATCCAGTTACACAAACAGTTATTATCTCAAGGCAACTCTAAAGGATGAAGTGCCAAAAAAGAGTAATGATGTTGAGTTCCCAACATAAGCCATCTTAAAAGGATCTGATCCAGAGAGGGTGTAGAGTTTTCCATTCTGAAAATTAGACTTTGGGATGTTTTAAGCTGAATACAAAAGTATCTAGAAAATAAAAGTCAGAGACACTCTAGAACAAACTTTTCCCATGTGCAATGATGGTTTCTACTATCACAGCATCTTAGAATTTGTGATTGTACCCTGTTAAGAACAATATTCTGAGATATTATTACTACTCCAATGTTTGTAGATAATAGCTGATGAGCTAAAAGGCTGTTCAAGCCTGCCTCAAGAAATTTCCTAAACTCATTACTTACTCCAACAAATAATAACAGTCATAGATCATTTGAGTTTGGAACAGTTACATTAAAAAGCATCTTACAAAGCTGTGCTGAAGTGTGTGGACAGTATTGCCAAGCGACAGGACTTTTTCAAATATAGGGCAGGGCAATAGAGCTGAACCACATCTCCTAGCCACTAGGCAGTGCTTCCTCTCTGAAAATGGTGGACATGGGGCACTAAATTAGGGACATAACAGCGAGAGAAATTACTGGTGTGGTTTTTTTCTTCAACCCTAATTTGCATAGCAATGTGAAATTTTTCACATATAATTCCCAGTAATCATCAATACAGAGTTGAAACCAGGCATGTGCAATATCAGAGGGAAAATTCTGGACAATATGGATATTTAAAACAAACACAAGTTGGAAAGCCCAGAAATGTCATATTAATTTGAGAGCTTATGAGAGCTCCAAATGTCATCTTATCACTTTTCAACCCATATGGGCCAGATTCACCACTTGTTCTGCTCCCATTTGGTGCCCATGTAGCACAACAAGAACT
>VYZV01001388.1:25985-36096 GCA_013401275.1 Pandion haliaetus | reverse complement strand
TATGTAATTACTTATTAACTTATTTTTACATAGAGAAGAAACAGTGATTTCTTCTTGGTGTGAGACAAACGCAAATTATTTCAGTGTAGGCTTGCAGCACAAACATTTGTGGAAGACACTGTTAAGTTTGAGCATAAGTATCAGAAGATAGCACTTAGCCTTAGGCATGACCTTCCTTTCAGGGGAAGCTTACTGAAATTAGTAGTTCTTATCAACCTTCCTTAAAACTTCTCAGCACGTAGATGGATCACTCTGCATGTTTATATCACAAGGGTCAGCATGCTAGCTCTGCTGAAATGGCTTTTAAAGAGAGACATTGAATGAGATGTATGTACTGCTACCTTTAGATGATGGCTCCTTGTAGTATAGAATTTCTAAGGGGCTAGAGTATAACTATCAACACCTATGTCCAATGCCTATGTTGTGACTTTTGAACTAAAAAGGCTCCTGAGGACGTGCTTAAACTGAAGATGTTTTGTGATGTGACTGTAGCGGTGGAACATTGCTGGCGAGTCTACGGTAGACTGAAATTTAATTTGGTATTCATTTGTGGAAAGAGTTACGCTGGCAAACCGGCAACTCTGTCTGCTATGGCGGGGAGGGTTTGTTGTTTTGGTTCTGTCAGCCAGTGGAAATAACTGTGGTGGTAAGAGACGTTAGCATGAACATGCTCTGATTTGATTTGGGAACTGTCCACGTATGTCATGGTAGTGAAATAGGATTTGGTTTGGGGTAAAGAACTTGATGCATATGGTCTGCTACTATGATGTTTATCTAGCAAGATAGTCAACTGAGATTAGCTTGGAAGCTGATGGCAGAACATTGAGCTATTCATGTACGCTTTCATGGAGCCTTCACTCAAGGTATTTGAGTTTTGTTTACCCAAAAAGAATAATAAAAATTGTTACATTTTCCCTGTTACAGTTTGGCCACTGGACTCTGTTCCAGGAACAGTGGCACTGTTGTCAGACCCTCTACGGTCAAATTTCCAATGTTTTAGTGTCATCAATACTGATGTGGGAACCACCTCTTAAAAGTTATGTAGGGCAGTGCATATAAGATGAGGAAAATGGATTCTCTTCCATTAACACTCAGAGAACTCCAGGTTACCTGCAGCAAGTCTGTTAAGGAGATCAGGAAAGCTTATGAGTGTGGAATTTAATTATGAAGACACTATTTTGAAGTGTTGGTAATCTGAAATCATAAATTACTTTGAACTGATACTGCCTTTAAATAGGAAAAGTTATATAACATTTGACAGAAGGGATATTTAATCCTAAATTAGCTTTTTAAGGAGCTTTTGAATTGCTGAATAACACTGACATGGAAAGTTATAAATTCTTCTGTAATGGGAACAGATGCAAGAGGAGTGAAACAGGGTGGGAGCTTCAAAGTGAAAGGCGAAGGTCAAGACTGATGGTTTGAACTAGGTAGCAAAATTAAGAAGCAATTGTCTGAGAAGCTGCCTGTGCACGGTGTTAAATCCCGTTCACTCAAAATGTACCCCATAGTTACTTTTGCAGCCCAACGGGAGGAGAGGAAGGCTGGCTGCCTCTTACCCTGAACACGAGTGCCTCCAAGGTTGAGAACTCCAGAAGGGTGATGAGGAGCAATATGGAAACTACAGCGTCGTTTTGTTACTCATCTGTATTGCAGACCTCTTCAGCCCTTGGCTCAATTTAGAGTGGCCTTGTGGCGGTGACAGTTCGTTGATAGCTGTGCAATTGCAGAGCTGCTCGAGTATGGCATACTCATCTCTTCTGATGGCAGGAGCAGTTAGGATGGAGACTATTTTTTTTGTATCTCTGTCAGTATACTTTGTCCTTATATAGGAAGAAATGAATATGACTAAGTATGCAACTAGAAAGTAAATAAACTTCCTGATAGCTGTGTAGGAGTCTATAGAATTTCAAATATGTAGTTCAGTAGAGCGGGGAAAATAATTGATCTATAAAAGAAGTTTATCTTCTTTTCTGTAACTATGATCAGGGTTTTTTTTGTCTCCAGGTTTGGTTAAGAAATGCAACATGGCATTTTTCACTTGATTTTTTTGTTTCTAAATTTTTCTTGGAATATGTCATGGTGAATTACACTTTGCTGCAAAATGTAATGCTGTCTTTATCTGTGCTGCAGTCTTAATGTATAAATAGCATAGTCCCTTGAAACTGGTACAGGTTTGCTCTGTAAAAGAGAGATAAGTCTTGGATCGGTCACCTGGCTCCAACAGCTTAATGAAACCTGGCTACTGGAGTCCAGCCTATAAACAACACTGCTGCCTGTGGTTGATTCTCTCCACTACACCCCACCCCACCCCCGCCCCAAGTGTTAAAGAAATTAGCCTCAGGCCCCAATTACCTTTTTAATCTGAAAAGTGAACACCTTTTCAAAAGTGTTGTACTTCGGTGGCTTTCCACTGCAGAGGCAAGATAGCTATCGCTTCCCATCTGGTTATCAGTGCTGATCCTACCTGAGATCAAGTGATGCCACACAAAATGTGATCCCATGTCACTTCCAAACAAGGGTTACTTGAGGTCTGGGTCACTAGAGCTCTAGAAACAGTTTTCAAAAGTTTGCCCTCAGGATTCTGTTTCCTAGAAGATAAACGTAATACAGTCCTTTCCTCTCAGTATCCCACCTTGTAACATTATTTTTTTTGTCCTCTTTGAAGGCACCCATTTCTAAGAGGATATTTGAAGTGATCGGCAGTGACAACCAAAGTGATAACAGCAGTTTAAGGAGATGGGGATGGCTCTAAAGGAAAACAGGAAGCAGAACGATGATGGTGGGGCGTGAAGTTTGCTGGAAATGTTGAAACGGGGTTGTCTGTCTTCTTTGTGGGGTCAGGAGGAGTGTAGGAGAAGGGGAAATTCAGCAGTGTACAGCTCTAACTTTCTTGATCCTGTTGAAGACAGACCAAGCTGTGTTGAGCACCATAATGAAACATTAGTGTTTTGGGGGTTTTAATTGTCAGTAAAACAACTATGGTGTTTTATAGACTTCTGACAGATTAAGTTTGTACATTTCTACTTGATGACACAAGACTGTAGGACCGAGCTTTCTGACCAGGCTTGTGGATTTTATACAGGCATAAGAATTTGTCTACTCATATCAGCTTATAATATCTGAGCTGCATCAGGGGAAGTTCAGACTGGACATTAGGAAAAGGCTTTTTACCTAGAGGGTGGTCGGTCACTGGAACAGGCTTCCCAGGGAAGTGGTCATGGCGCCAAGCCTGTCAGAGTTCAAGGAGCGTCTGGACAAAGCTCTTAGTCATATGGTTTAGTCTTAGTCATATGGTGGTCCTGCAAGGAGCGGGGAGTTGGACTTGATGATCCTTATGGGTCCCTTCCAACTCAAGATATTCTGCGATTCTGTGATTTGCATCAACCAAAAAAAGAATTGCAAACACCGGTAGATATGTACACATTAGGCTGTTCTACTGAGTTTTTAGTCCTGTACATTGAAACGTATTCAAATTAACTTGGGTGGACATAAACTTGGAAAGGCTAGTTATGTAGTATCTATGTATGGCATTGCTACTCACTAATTTATCAAGCTGAAGAATAGAGAGTGTATTATTTCTGTGATGAAATCTTCACATCTGTGAAGATGCGAGGATTAGCTTTTACCAATTGCATTGTAATTTCCAACTTAGTTTGGCTTAATTTTTATATGTAATTCATATTTCACTAGATGTACTGAATAGGGAACATTTAAACTTCTTCACTTAAAGGTTAAAACCCCCCCCAGAGCCATATTTATGGCCCAGCTAAAGATGTTCCAGATTATTGAAAATGTTGTGATTTGGTGGACCATATCTTCCTTTCAAATTCCACATATCAGAGAGGATGAGTGAGAGGATCCTGGCAACTCAGTTTTTCTCTCTCAAGTCAAGTAGCTTGTTATTTCTTAGTGCAACATTTAGTAGATAAAAGCATTTACAGATGAGAACTTTTGTAAACAAAATAGGTAGCAGAGATGGGAAGGGAGAAATGCCAAACTGGTAATAGTTCTTGTTTCTGTAATAGGCTGGATATCAAGTTCTCTGTTGATGACAAACATCTGAAAGGGTTGGATGGTGTGTGTTTACTACATGACTAATACACCGAATAATAAATGGCTTTTTCTGAAATACATGATTGAAAAAGTAGGCAGTAGTTTGGCAACTAAGAAAATGTTAGCAGCAATGAGAATAAAACCACCGATGCTGAATAGTAATCCCTCGTTATTTGGACACATACTAACTGCCACTACCTTGCTGGGGAAAATCATAGTGAGATAACACTGCCCTAAGCTAGTAGGCATTCTCAGTCTTTTCCTTGCTAGTAGCCTCTTCTGATGCCAATTTCAGAAAACTAAGGTCAGTTATTAGAATTAGAAGACCTTTGAATTTTGTTTTCCTGAGTCCAAGGATCTTAGTTGGTAAGCTGAAGTAGTCCACGATGCATTTGTTTAGAGTGAAAGACAGGAAATACTTAGTGGAAGTGACCTGAAAATGTGTTAAATCTTAATTGTTTCCTTCTGGTTTCAAATTCAATCTTTGTTCATTTAAAAATTACCAAAATTAGTCTTACAAAAACCCGCAGCCTACCAAGGCCATATACAGTATCATATCTGTACAAAACTGCTTGAAAGAATTGAGAAAGGAGGGATGAAGTCCATCTTGTTTATCTCAAATGGTGAGAAATTCAATTGCACTGTATCCTGCTCTGCCAACAAAAGTAGTTTGACTAAATTGAAGAGGGTCATAAAACGTGAGGAATGTGACAGATTGATGACTAGGTTGAAAATGTTTATCCTGTAGAATATGGAGGCTTGGGCATGAAGACCATCATCAATCTGTAAAGCAAATGAGATAACTTGAGAAAAATGTGAGCTGAATGTGGCATAATTTAGTCATAAGAAGTAATTTATGAAGGGTTCTCATTTTTTTCCATGAAATCATTATGTTGGTGTTGGGTTGAATAAATGACTTTCATATCGTGTTGTCAAAGATAGTTGTTGTAACCATTCACTACAAAAATGTGGCTCCTCTGTCCTCATTGTTTCTTATCACTGCCTGAGTATTATTTCAGGCTACAACAAGTGATATTTTCTGTGGAAATTTATCTGTTGTGAGTTTTCTCTGGGAGAGCCAGAAACGGGAGACAAGAAGGACTGGGGGCAAGGTGGGGATATGGGGGGAGGGAGGGAAACAACAAACAGGTGAGAGAAATTTTGCAGAACCAGATGTGATAACCTTAATGGTTATTTTTTTGGTTGTTGTTTGCTGCACTCTGTTCCATAGGGTCTTCCAGAGTTTTGGAAGGAGACTAACTTCCTTACTGTTAAGGACAGTAATTTTATACAAGCCCAGATCACAATTTTAGCAGTCCTGTGTGCCTGTGGAATGCACCCTTCCTGTTGCCTATGGAAAAAAATGAAACAAACCCCTTAGCATTACCCATTCATGCAGTGACAAAGAATGTCGCATCAGTAACTTAGCTTTTATGGGAGACGTGGCTATGTTATTTGTAGCTTCTCGAACTTTTATCTAAATTAGCTCTATCAACTAAATGCAAGAAGCTAATTCTAATTGACTGCATTTAATGCAGTGTCACCTGAAGGTGTCTATATTGCTAAATTTAAACATGAGCAAAATTACTGACATAGCCCAAGAGGAACTTCAGTGCGTTTCTTTTCTGTTCTGCTTAACAATTAAAAAACAAATCTCTCAAGATCAGCCAGGTGCAATATGCTGCTACTCACTTTCCTGTGTAGCATCAGGTATTGGCCGGTGCTAGAGGCTGTATGCCAGATTCACAGAGCAGCAATGTGATCTGCTGTGACAAATCCTGTGAGTTCTTTTGGGGAAGCGGAAAGCTGCTCGGCTTTGAACGCTGATGCGTTCTCCACAGATTGTGTGTGGGGGCTTAGTGGCATGTCTGTTTTCCTACATCCTGCTTCATAGTAGTAACATTTGCCTCTCCAACTGTTGGTCTAGAAAAATTCTTCCAGTTTTACGTTGCCTTACATGTCAACATGAATGCAGTTAGAAGGATGCAAGTACTTGGAAGGAAAGCAGCAAGGGCAAGGAGAAACAGAGATACAAACCAATGAGGAATGCATAGGCAAGGTTGCAAAGTTGGCATGCCTGTAGGCAGCCTGTTCATTAAGTGAAAATGAAGCAGGACTGGCTGAACTATAACAGAAGCTGAGAAGTTAAGCAAGTACAACGAACTTAAGCTCTGCTTCACCGCTCCACAGTTACTGCCTGAAAACTACTCCAGTTAACTCCTGTCGTGTTTTGAGAAGGCTGTCCTGTGAGATTACAAATGTCTCCTGGCTATGTAACTCACAAGTGGGAAGGGCAACCCCAGGCCACCGGTACATGCTGGGGGCTACCCAGCTGGAAAGCAGCTTTGCAGAAAAGGACATGTGGTTCTGGTGGACACCAAGCTCAGTGTGAGCCAGCAGTGTGGCTGTGATGCAAGGGCAACAAATGATATCCTGGGCTGCGTTAGGAGGAGTTTTGCCAGCACGTTGAGGGGGGTGATCCTTCTCCTCTGCTCAACTCTGGTGAGGCCACATCTGGAGTGCTGGGTCCAGGTCTGGGCTTCCCAGTTCAAGAGGTACATAGACATACTAGAGAGAGTCCAGCGAAGGGCCACTAAGATGGTGAAGGGACTGGAGCATCTTTCCCAGGAGGAAAGGCTGAGAGAGCTGGGGCTGTTCAGCCTGGAGAAGGCTCAGGGGAGAGCTCATCAATGTAGATAATAAATACTTGAAGGGAGGATGCAAAGAAGAGGGAGCCAGGCTCTTTGCAAGTGGTGCCCAGTCAGAAGCCCAGAGGCAATGGGCACAAACTGAAAAACAGGAGGTTCCCTCCTGAATATCAGGAGATGCTTTCTTACTGTGAGGGTCACCAGGCACTGGCACAGGTTGCCAGAGAGGTTGCGGAGTCTCTTATCCTTGGGGATTCCCCAACAGCCATCTGGACACAGTCCTTGGCATCCAGCTCTAGGTGGCCCTGCTTGAGCAACGGGGTTGGACCAGGTGACCTCCTGAGGTCCCTGCCAACCTCGATCCTTCCATGATTCTGTGTCCCTGCTAATCTTTCTTCTGAGTAGCTAAAAGTTCACCTTAACATTATTTTGGTTTTGTTTTTTTTTTTTTTTTTTTTTGAGAAGAACTGACTGAATGAATTAGTGGCACGACTGCTTCTTCATTAATTTCCTTAAAATCTGTCATTTCAGAACCTTACTATAGTAACAAAAATAATAAAATTACTACATCATAGTACCAGAAGAAGACAGTGTTCTGTTGTAGCATTGCCATGATGGAACAAAAGTAGAATTTCCTTTATGAAAAGGAGGGTCCAGATGAAACAAATCAAGACCAAAAGGGACAAGATGTTGTGGTTTCAGTCAAAGCAGCAATGAATAATGAAAGGGAAAGAAGAGGATGTTAGACAATGCAGTGTTGAAGGCTTTCTAGCTCTGAAAAAAGGAATAGGGACTACCACTTTTAGAAGGATGATTTTGCAAATCTTTCATTATGACTTTTCAGGACAATGCTTCAATGTTTTCAGAACTCTTGATTGAAAGAGGGAGCAAAGGATGTTAAAAGAATTGGGGATGGGGATGATGGAGATAATTTCATTCTTTATTTCTATCTAGTGTCAATTCAAGGAACTTGGAAGCGTAAAGGCAGCTTGGAGGACAATTACAAGATGACAGGAATGAATCTGTATTAAAGATAAAACTTTCCAGACTTTGCTTTTATGTGAGGAAGATTCAAATTCAAAGTGTGGGTTGCTGATACAGCAAACATCATCTTGTGTAATTTTCTTCCCTTCTTATATCTTCTCCTGTTGCACTGTGGACTTAGTTTCAAAACTTTACTCCCCGTCCCCATTGCTGGTAAGTTCCAATAAAATGAATGCTAAATCAGACACCTGTTTTTGAGGGCAAAATGCTGTATGCCGTGTCTTAAATCACTGCTTACATCAATTGTTTGCAATAGTGGGATGAATACTATTCATGCTTAGTCTAGTTTTAATTCCAGGATGATGTACTCAAACATTAATAGGAAAGGAGGTGGATTTTTTTTTTCCCCTTCTCCCCTACTTCCCCCCCCCGCTGAAACCAATTGTTTTTTCAACTCTAAAAACACAGAAGAATTTTGAGTTAGAAGAATTACTCGTTCTTAATTGTTATAAGTACATACACATAGATGTTGGTTATGTATTTTGGGGAGTATCTGTGGTTTCACTGTGTCAGCAATATAATGATGTATAAAACAAGACAGTCTTTATTCCAGATAGTGGTTGTATGGGTTTTTTGTTTTCTGCTTTAAGACTGGATGCACTGAATGTGAAAAACTGAAGTGTAACGCTAGCAGTGAAAGGATGATACAGAGAGCAATAAGCATCAGAATAAGGCGTCTGGAACTTTGTTATCCTTACCTGGGACTTAACACAATATGAAAACCTCACAGTTGTAATTAGCTAGCTATTACAGGGGAAAAAAAAGTATAAAGACTATCAACAGAAAATAAATGATGTCAGGGTTCACCTGGCAGAGAGTCTGTCTTGAGGTAAAGGGTGGGGGAAAGGGAGCAGGCAAACCTGATTTCTGGATGTTGTCACAGCCTTCCTGGAATGAGATCCTTGGAGAAGCATGTGGGATGTTGAGGATTCTTGTTTGTCTTTTTTGCATGTTGAACATTTTATGGAAGATCCCAGTTGACTTGTGTGATGGTTTCAGCCATCTACCCATGCTCTGACAGAATCTCAGAAATTAAATGTTCACGGGGATGACCTAAGACTTTTCCACTTACTGGTTAAAATTAAGGAACAGGCAAAACCACAAGCACAGATATCTTGGTCTGGACGTGATCTGTTCTAAATGTTCAGAATTGCCCATGACTCAGCAGGTACAATACCAATACAATGATTTTTTTCTTTAGGGAATTCCTTGGGATGTTGCCTGGCACCTTGCAGATGGTTTTACTTAGAGTTTATGGTTGAAAATAACAAAAACATTGCTAGGTGCCCCTTTTTTCCTTAAACCAACCAACTAAATATTTTCCCCAGTCTCTCTGAGACAGACATTTCTTGTTTGTTGTTGCACTTGGTGAACTTGAATCCAGCTAAACAGAGTAGATGAGTGTAATTTCACAGAAGAAAATGGGAATTGCATTATTATTTGAAGAATGCATTCTAAATCAGTAAATATCTGGAACACCTGAACTGATTCAGGGATTCCTGCTCAAAAAAGACCCAATACTGGTTGCACAAATCCCTTCTGTCTGATGACAGAATATAATGCTTTTCCATAATCTGCTTTCTGTGGTGCAGAAATTATTTCAATGTATGTTTGCATGGATAAATAATCCCAAAATGCTTGTTCTTAGGGTAACGGATTGTTCTGTTCATTCAAGTGGTAGGTAAGGATGAAAGTAGTGTAGATTTCGCTATATGATGTATGTTTGCTTTAAAAAACAAACAAGCTCAAAAGCAGCAACAAGAAAGCCCCTGAACCAAAAATCTCCAAAATGCCTACGTTTTAGCCTCTCATTTATCCTTAATCTCATCTAATCAGCAGTTCGGATCTCCTCCAAGACTGTGCCTTTGTGGGATTGCACAGCATATTGCATACGTAGAGATAGAATAAAATAGACTTAAATGTAATCATTTAACTTTTTTCTCTTGCTGATTTTTTTAAGGCTATGTGAAATTATATTTTCAGTTTTATTGGTAAGCATAACCAAAATAATCTGAAATACTGTAATTCTGATATGAATGCTCACTACAAAAGAGGAAACTTTGTTCACTTTGTTTTTTATTAAACATATAAATTATGAAACATATTAAACATTTTATTAAGACTTATTTGATATGTCATGGAGGAAAAAATAACTTGAGCCTGAGTAATAGTGTCATCCTTTACTAAGATGCATTTATTTTACCCAAGAATTGAGAGTCCTGCTCAAGAAGAGTTGGATACTTACTTTCTAATTACTCCAAGGGCACTGCAGACACCCAAATCCTTGTAGCTTTGGGCATAGCCCCACTTGGTCCAGAATGTAAATTATTCTTAAAATCTGTAAATGAAGCAGAAAGTTTGGG
>VYZV01001388.1:0-16243 GCA_013401275.1 Pandion haliaetus | reverse complement strand
CTTTGCTTCAGTTCTCAGGTTTAAAGATAGGGGAATGGAGAGGAGAAGAGAAAAATGTATTGACCCAAGGTGAATTTAGAAGGGCAGTGGTAGGACCCAGGCCTCTGTAGTCCCAGTCATACGACCTTCCTTATTCTTAATCAAATTCCCTTTTAAGCAATGTTAGCTTTAATTAAATAGAACTAGTCCTATCTCTAAGCTTCATTAAGGTATCATTAAGAAACTAGGGAGATGAGAAAAGGATGTCAAGAGTTCCTTCAGCAGGACCTTAAATTCTGTTTATAAAACATAATGTAATTTCATATTCCAGTTTATTTAATTGTTAAGTACACAGTTTTCTGCTGAACCCTTCTGAAACATAAAAATGCTAGTCATGTTCTAAAGGAGCTTTCCAAATAAAAGAACAAACAAACAAAAAAAACCCCAGTTGAATGACTCATCTGCCCTTAAACATTTTGGGGGTCTGAAAACAACAAAACAGTTTTAATTGTGGGGAAAAAATTGCTTAAACACAGTACTTGATAGCTTGGAAAAATCGTACATGTTGTGACTGAAGTGTAGCTAGATGGAAGCTACCATTTGGGACAATTAGAAAATAATAAGTTTTCAGATGCTGCTTTTTGATGCTGAAATACTGTTGTTATCATCCTGAAATACTCAAGTAACAGATTTGGCTTTATGTGATATTGTGCTTTGGTTTGGTTTTTTTTTTTTTTTTTTTTTTTTTTTTTGTTTAAATGTAATAAAGTTTATAGTTTCAGGCTTTCATCCACAAGCAGCGGTCTAAAGGCAGTTCAGAGAATTGTATGACTTGAGGGGGGGTGCATCTTTTAAGGGAAGAAGAGGAGAAAATGTAACATTGGGAGGCTGTTTGAAACCAAGTGGTTGGAAACTGGACTTTTTCTTAGAAGTGAATCTGCAGCACCATATGTGAGCGTTTTAAAGTAGTCTTTTTAATTACAGAATGTTTTAAAATTTGTAGCATATGTTTGTGTGTTGGAATGACTAATTGATGTCCACTAGGTTTTCACAACGCTCACAGGAGCAGGAGCTGTGCTCCAACGCCGTGACTTTTTTCTTTTAAAGTAGTAGTAATGGAAAACTACGAGCACTAGGAGGTAATGGCAAGGTGGGCACTTCGCAGGCCTTTTGCCCTAAAGTTCATGTATTCCAAATTGCTTGCAGTCCCTGTGAAATTTATAAAGGAACTAAAGTTAAAGCTGTCTCCTTAATTTTCTTTTGAAACTACTTTTCCAGCTGAAGTTAGTCATCTGCGAGGTAGAGGACAGAGGATGGCGTTGTGGAAGTGCCTTGGTTTTTTTTCTTTGGTTTGGTTTGTTTTTCTCCGGAGGCGGAGCACAGCCAGTGTTACCTTTGTTAGGCAGTCTCACCGATATGCCTTATCCCTGGCCATTCCTTCCCTGTTCCTAGAGGGGATAAACCACCTTTCATCTGCTTCTGCTCATGGCTTGCACTACCTGCAGAGCTCTTCTTTTGAGGCATTTCTTTTGTGGCTTCGGTAATCTGGGGTCTAAGCAATTGGCCGTGTTGGTTTCCAGCACCACTAAATTGAGTCAGGGACTAAGAAGGGCTAGCAGTTCAAGTCCAAGCATGGTTGTGATAAACCGTACGTTGATTTAAAGAAGAAAAACAAACAAACAAACCCAAACCACTTTTTCTAACATTTACTTCAGCGCTGTGCTTTAGGAAGAGGTGGCTCAAGGAACTGCATCATCTTTTCTTCCCCTTCACTGTTCTTTGTTGTCTTGGCATTTTCCCTCTCTGCTTTCTGAATTTGCAAGCTGGCTGTATTTAAGCAGCATCTTACTCCTCTTTATTTTATTATTCACTCTAAAGAAAGGATATGCATTCGTTACATATATAGTAAAACCTAATGAAGTGGTACAAACTGCTGGATGCAACGTTCTAACCCTCCCAACAATGACACTTTGCGCTCTGTTTGTGTTGTGAGCATCAGCCGTGTTTTGAGCAGAGTTCAGCTGTGTTTCAAATACAACTTGCACTGTGGTTCCTGGATGGAGCCACAGGGCTCTCTTGTCTCGGTCAGAAACTGAGCAAAAATTAGAAATCTGTGTAGTTTAAAAAGTGGAAAAACTGCTTCAGGCTCTCTCCCTGTTTTTCAGAATTGAGGCTCATTTGGATTCGGTGTTCTGCATGAAGCAGATTCACATTAATAGGTTCACCCAGACTGACTATAGGGAGTTACTAATGCAGGTGAAGGGTGAGCTCTCCTGTAGGCTTCCATTTAGTTTCACTTGAGCTGATCTATTTAGAAAGAGATTTCATCAGCTTCACTGCTTTCGAGGAAGGAACCTGGAGTCCTAGTTGTAGGCTGGAAACTGGGCTATGGTATGGTGAGAGAATGAGGTGGAAACTTAGAGTGACCCAGTCTGCCACAGGATATTCATCGTATGAAAGCCTGGGATGCCAGCTCTCTTTTGTCTAAAAGGTTTCTTCCAAAGAACATGCAATTTATTCATCCAGATGGGTTTAGCATCCAGAGAAAAGGCATGCCGGAAGAGAAAGACTTAATAGGCATGGGTCTTAACTCTCTAATTCACTGGTATTTGGCTACTGAAAGCCATTTATTTTCCATTGCTGTGCTGAGAAAAGCACACTTGCAGTGTCCTCCCCATCTTTTTGGTTCTAGCAGAGAACCTGTGCCCCGATTCCTTTTGAAAACTTCCACAGGTCTTATTTTTAAGACCAGTGTCTCTGAGCTTTTCATAATGTTTTGATCCTGAAAGCAGATGCAAGAGGAAAGTAAACCTGCTAGCGTGTTGGGTCAAGGAGAGATGGAGCCTCCAGTAACCATTCCCTCCCAGCTGTTTTCCTGGGGACCTGCTTTTCTTCCTGAGGAGTTCAAGTGTGGTCCTGCAGCTTCTCAAGAACAAGCTGCTGCCTGTCAAGGCGCCTGCAAGATCTGGGACGCCGATACTGCAGTTTCCCAAACCACGATCTTCTTAACCCATAGTTGCTCAGATGAGATGGCTGGCTGATCCGTAAGTGAGGGACACTCCTGGTGGTCCTTTCTGGCAGCCTCCTTCTGGCTGTGGAAGGGTGAAATTCAAAGATCCTTGCACTTAATTAATATATGCCTATTTGACTTTGTCCACTCCACAGAAAGAAGCAGCCTGCAACGAAGGACTCCCAAGAGTAATCCCCAATAGGGATTCCTATGTAATGAGTGTTTCAGAGTAAGTATGCACACATGTATGAGTATATACGTGCATATAAACATGTATGTAATATGTAGGGTGTATTTACATATATATGTGCAGGTTTTTTAAACTTAAAACCCTCTTGCGTGGCGAATACATACGCTTCCCCTTCTTCAGTCATCCATTTTCTGTCCTAGTGATTGTATTTTTACACTTGCTACTATTTCCAGGACCAAGCTGTATATTGTAACTACAAATCTGAAGCAATGAAAAAGAAGGAATATTTCTCATTACGTTGTTCCGTCTCCTACCAGATGAAAGTAACATTCCCATCGCTTCCTTCTCATACATTAGGTGTACATTTCCCGTAGGCTTTTCTACCACTGGAAATTCAAAGGTAAGAGTGATAGCCATGCCAGCAAGACTGAGCTGCTGACCTGCAGATGTTTGGTGTCTTGGATTTCTATTGTTTCATTTCCCATTGATTTCCCCTGTAGTTATTTTCAGTTGAACTCTCTTAATAGAAGCTAGACAAAATAATATTGGACGCATAAGTATCTGTAATAGTTATGAAAAATTCTTCTTCATTTCTGGTTAAGTTTTTGCTCTGTCTTAATGTATTTCCATTTCTGATGGGAAACTTTGTAAAAAATAAGCAACTTGGGAGAAGTTTTAAAATTTCTTCATGCTTCAGCAGTGAAAAAAGACTTTTTATCAAATGTCTTCTGCTGATGCAATGACTTCAAAATAAATTTAGTATTTAATGTGACTATTTTTTTAAATATTAAATATTCTAAGCTATTATTTGACCTTATGCAAAAGTATAAAAATTATAATAAAGGATCTGCTTTAGCTGACTGATTATACTGCCCTCATTCATGCATGTAGTTTGATTGACACCATTGGTGCTTCTCAACTAAGTCCTCTGCAATTTTAGCTGAACAGCACCAAACTGATGCTATTACTTATTTAGAATCTTTTGCCTACATGTGTTATTTAAAAAAAAACAAACCAAACCCCACTTCTTTTTTCCTTTACCTCTATTTAAACTTCCATATTTTTTTCTGAAGTAATCACAGTCCTTTTTTCCAGAAAGCATAAACAGGTAAAGACACTAACATAGAAGCATTTCATCAATACGATGTTAGCTGTTCAAGCTGGATTTGAAAGCTGCTCTCTTGGGATCTATGCAAGAAACAAGTGCTATGTTATGTATACTTTATTTTTATTGTATGTTTCTAGATAATTAAATGTAAAAGGGGATGCTAATTTTGTTCCAGGTCTAATATTATGTAATAAATTGAGCAAAGTAATCAGCTAGTGAATGGAAGTATCCCATCTTATTTAATCATCTAAATGGGTGTATTTTATTGTAGTTGAAGTACAGTTACTGTAATTCTTTATATGCACGTACTTAAATTAAAATGCCATGTGTTATAATTTGTTGGTGGTATGAACTGGAAAAAAAAGATGCCTTAAGGTTTCCAAAGCCTGACTTACGAGTATAGCAATCATTTCAGGAAGTTCTATATAAAATTGCTCAGTCTTTTTGTCATGCATTTTCCATTTAAGTTGGTGGAAGCTGTATAGCTAAAATCACACTGAATTCATTGCAAATCTAGGGCATGCTTAAGGGGCACTTCATCTGAGCAAAGAAATCATTGCTTTGACTGTGGCTATGTTAAGTGAGAGATGGAAGTGAATAGCTTTTAGTTTATTGCTCATTTGAAAGCTGGAGAGAAAAATGGCCTTTGTCTACCTGCCAAGCTCTTCCTCTCTCCTGCCTAGACTTCCTAAAAATGCTCATTTGAAATCTGGCAGCAGTTACCTTTGATTTCTTTCAGTAGCTTTTCCAATTTAATTTTTTTTTCAGCATTTCATTTTTTTTCTTTTGTTCCTGTAATAAATTTGATCTATTTTTAAAATATAATAAGTAAAAACTAATGTGGTTTGAAATGGGCCCCAAAGAAAAAGTCACTTGATGGTAATTTGATACTTAATTCAAAGCCTGATCACTAAGATGTACTCTTGAGTTGCTGAGTCTTTCTCTGTTGATATATGAACCCTTTGGGTTTCTTTAGGTAAATTTTAAAAGCCCTACCATTTTGTATGCACTATAATGACATCTTATTGCAGATGCAGTCTAAGTGTGTGTCATTATGTTGAAAAACAGTAATGGCAGCTTGTAGCAAATGTGTGATCTGTAAATCTGTGGATATGACACCTTATTGTTATGTAATTAAATGAGGAAAATTAAATTATGAAGTCTGTTGGTACCATCAACAATAGTGCTTTTAATGCATTAATTAGCTGCGCTTGCTCTGAGAGCAGCATAAAGAACAGAAAATATTTGTTGTTTTCATGGCATAGCGTTAAATAACACAAGCTTTTCTTAATAGAAGTAATCATAGGTTTATTGTGGTTTTGCATTTAGTCTGCTTTTTATCTTCATATGTAATTGGGAATTTTTTGGGCTCCTGACATCACCATGGATGTCAAGTAGGCAATTCTTGGAGACCTTTCTGGGAGATTTGTGTTTATGGAGGAGGGGGAAGAAAAAAAAAAAAATCAGTCTTCTATTTTTTTTTTTACTTCAAAGCTGTGTTATGATAAAGCACTTTCCATACTCAGGGGTTCCAATTAAGTGTATAGCTAACTAAACGTGAAAACTTGCAAAGTCCTGCAACTCATTGCAAGAGCAAATGAAAATGCTTTCTGAATAGTGTGTCTTGCTAGATGATGTGGTGAACATTTATACTTTGCCTAGGTAAGACAAGTGTTACTCCCATAGAGTTTTTAATAGCATTTATGTTTGAGGTTGAGTGACTGCTGATACTGGAATAGAGGCAAGAAACACTTTTCCAATAGAAAAAGAAGCTAGTTTAAATGAATTCAATCTCTGTTACTGTTTCAACTGGATTCAGATTTTATAAGTGGGTGTGAAACGGAGAAGGGGACATTGATGATAATAATAAGCAAGTGTCTAAGAGAATAGGTTCTGCAACAGTTAAATGCTGGGGTGGGTTTAGTAATGAGTCCCCAAGCTGTGCTTACTGTTTGCTGCACTACTCTTACTTGCTGGATTTTGAGAAGATCAGGTAAAGCATTCCTGACTCTTAAAGCCCTTTGCTAAATTAAGTATCTCTGGTTATTGCAGTGGTTATATATTTTAAACTGGTTATCTTGATTATCTCGATATGCTTAATTTGCTTTTGTTTTATTTTCTACAAAGCATAAAAGTGGACAATTATTGGCATCTCATGGATACCTTCTTCTTTTCCTTTTCCTGTTCTTCTTCCTTTAGGAGTAGTAAAGAAATGCTACTTCGGTTTCGTGAAGTACAATTGGTAAAATCCACATGGTAGTCCTTGGTTAAAAAGAAATAAATAAAATTGATACCAGTTTGGAGATTGGTATAACATTCTTTACCTTATGGGTTACATCTCTGTCTTCTTTGGGCAGAATGTTCCTGGTAATGACATTACATAGAGTTCTGTAAATCAGAGTCCTGTAAAAACAGAAAAATCTGGTTTTGGCTGACATGACATTCTTTTTCCTTTGAGGGTCCTCTCAGCTAAGTTCTGATGTCATTTTAGCTTTTGCAGTCTTATATACATCTCCATCTAAATTAAATCAACCCCTTTATAAACACTTAAATTCCAAGTATATAAAATTAGTAAAGATGTACACTTTGTGACTGCTCGTTTTTTTTTTTTTTTTATTAAAATGCTGACCAGTGAAAGTTGTAGCAACATAATGATTTCTGCTTGATAAAGATGCTACTATAGGTAATGATGCTGCCAGATAAATGTCATTAGAGTACGAGGCATTTTTCAAAAACAAATGTCAGGCCTCAGGTGATGTGCATATTGATCCAATAAATTATTTCTTCATGACTGGGGAAGGTGCTTATTTTTGCAGTGAGTGTAAGCACATTAAGGTGATGGTTCCTTAGGAGAGTTACTTTCTCGTTTTGCCTTCATGCTTTAAGAGCACGGACTGAGGTTGTGTGGTTGCCAGACCCAGGAGTGCCCATTCATGTCTCCTTGCAGTGCAACCTTGTGTTGCATTCTACATGATGGGAGAATTTGGATAGGTATGTAGGCTCAGAGTCACGCTCAAAATGCAGTGTAAATGTAGCAAAAGACTTACCTATCTTAAAAGTATGTGTCTTCCGTAAGAAATGACGTCCTCTGCTGGCAGCTGAGCTGGGAAGAAAATGGCATTGGATGTTTTCATGAAGGTCTGAGGTCTGATTAAAAGCTGGTAGCTTGTGGTTTATGTACCTCTGTGACAATATTTCATGGGTAATATGCATTACAAAGTACTGTTTGAAATAATAGTGGTACAGGACTGACAGTCTTGGTTGAAAAAAAAAAAAAGTATTGGATTAATTCTGGTAATTTCATAATCTGATAAATTTGAGTTAAGGGGGGGAAGCTTTATTCATAATGAGACTCAAATACTTTTAAGGCCCTGTCCGTGTTATAGATAAGACATTTTTAGGCAAGGATTGTCTTTGTAGCAAAACAGCTTTATTTCCTATTAGTTCACTTAAGTGTTTTCAGAGGTAACCTTCACACAGTTTCAAGTAAACTNNNAAGTTAAAGAGTTTCCCAGGCCACTGTGTAAGAATGATGTATGTGCAAATTATTTTACAGGACCCTAGTTTGCAGCAACGTTGATCTCTGTTTCAAAAGAACTATGATTGACAAGGTACAGTAGATGTTTGATTTCCATGAGGTTTTGTTGGTTGATATTGCTATATAAAATGAAGTTTTGAAGGGTACCCTGAGCTCATTTTTAAAATCTCTTTGTCTCCTTTAAACAGAAGTCACAAATAACTGCTTTAATCATCTTGGTTTATTCAAAACAAGGAAAAGATAAAACTAGTTTAGCATCCAGTCTAGCTATTTTTGTCATTGGTGTAGTTTTTGGGGGGTGGGGAGGTGTTTGGTTTTGGGTTTTCGTTTAGTTGGTTTGGTTTTGTTTTTTTGGTGTTTTGTTTTTCGTGTTTTGCTTGTGGTTTGTTTTCTTTTTATTAATAGTGGCATTGTGGTCTTACAAAAGAATTACGGTTTTCCTTGGAAGCAATATTTAATTTAGGCAAACTAGTTTTCTGAAAGTGGCCACGCTTCTAACCCCTTTCAGTTTATGATGTAAAATGTAAGTAGATAATTGGATCTTTGGGAGATGTTTCATAAGAATTAAGATTTCATAAGGTGATTTGTATTGGATATGTTTAGAGAATGACAATCACCACACTATTTGTGTATACCTCTCAGTAGTACAAATTTGAGATGTTAATGCTTCCTGTCAGAAGAGAAAATCAAGATACTGCCCACATTGCCTATAACTTGAAGGATCAGGACAAGAATAGGATCTGGCCAGCAAATGTACCTGCAGGATGTCATAGCCTATAGCCAGAAGGAAACCCGGTGAAGAGCAGTCTTATAATTCATTCCGATTATAGCCAAGTTTGCTCTTGAATTCATTTCTGCCACCAGCAAATCCAAGAGATACGTATCATCTGCCAAGAATTCCCTCCTCCTGGCTGCGGAAAATACAATGCTTGGAACCCTTCAAATGCTTTGGGTGGCTGGGTAAGGGAGGGGTAGTTGGTCATTGAAAAGACATTGCATCCACGCAATTTGCGATTGTATTGACTGCCCGGTACTGGGTATGTCACACAGAACATGTATTGCAGCTGTCACAGAGCAGCAGCATAGCATAAAACACGTGTTGTATTTTCACCTCCTACGTGTAGCGTGTAATAGATAGCATGATATGGTTTTTACAGCAAAGTCCTAGGCTAGAACATCAGAAGTCACATTTCAGTGACTTTTGTGTGTACTAAAAACCAACCAAACAAAAAAACCCATCCCCGACTTACAGATAATTGTGCAGTCTTTTCACATTTTGTCATTTTAAAAAAAATATGTATAGATCTAGGCNCTCAGTAGTACAAATTTGAGATGTTAATGCTTCCTGTCAGAAGAGAAAATCAAGATACTGCCCACATTGCCTATAACTTGAAGGATCAGGACAAGAATAGGATCTGGCCAGCAAATGTACCTGCAGGATGTCATAGCCTATAGCCAGAAGGAAACCCGGTGAAGAGCAGTCTTATAATTCATTCCGATTATAGCCAAGTTTGCTCTTGAATTCATTTCTGCCAGCAGCAAATCCAAGAGATACGTATCATCTGCCAAGAATTCCCTCCTCCTGGCTGCGGAAAATACAATGCTTGGAACCCTTCAAATGCTTTGGGTGGCTGGGTAAGGGAGGGGTAGTTGGTCATTGAAAAGACATTGCATCCACGCAATTTGCGATTGTATTGACTGCCCGGTACTGGGTATGTCACACAGAACATGTATTGCAGCTGTCACAGAGCAGCAGCATAGCATAAAACACGTGTTGTATTTTCACCTCCTACGTGTAGCGTGTAATAGATAGCATGATATGGTTTTTACAGCAAAGTCCTAGGCTAGAACATCAGAAGTCACATTTCAGTGACTTTTGTGTGTACTAAAAACCAACCAAACAAAAAAACCCATCCCCGACTTACAGATAATTGTGCAGTCTTTTCACATTTTGTCATTTTAAAAAAAATATGTATAGATCTAGGCTGAACAAATTCATTCTCCTGTCAACAATTTATCACTCCAAACAACAAACCTCTGTCAGACATTCTTATCAATCATGAATGCTGTGAGTTCAGGGCCCTTGAAGAGTACTTACCAAGGATGGAGTGATGCTTGATTTTTTTGTCTACTGCCTTGCTTCCCAAAGTAGAGGAGACAGATTCAGCTTTAGTAAGCAGAGCAAAAAATGTCAGGTGTGAAAGCAGTACATGGAAGCTTTCAAAAGCAGTGAACCAATATCTTGATATTTCCTAAGCTTTTGTTATGTTTTGGCAAAACTTTTTATTGTAAATTTGGCTGTATTTTATCAATATTCAAAAAGCTTTATGGAACTTTTCTAAACGTAAAATTTTAGACATTCGTATAATATGTGGATATGAGTTTGGACTACTTTTCCTGAAATACTCTCTGTAGTAACAAAACTGGTATTCTATTTGGCAGTGATAACTGCTTTGCTATGTTTACTTTAAATGGTATTGGTATTTCTTCAGTTGTCATAGAAATGTTATCTTCCTGAACAGCACCTGAGTTATTTATTAGGTGCCAGATATCATTTAGATTAAAAAACAACAAATCCATTGCTCCCATAGTTAAGGAGGCTGTGAATAGTCCATGATAAGCAGAACTTAAAATCCTTGACATTAAGATAAAAATATTCAAAGATCATTATCAGTGTTGTGCTCTTCCAGTAAACAGGACACATTTGAATTAGGTGTCTGAACTTTATCCTATGTTCAGCTTAGACTGGCTTGTGAATTTTTTTGGTTGTTGTTACACAGTGCGCTACCCTTCTTTTGGGAAAACTTGCAAACTTGCCTCTGCTGATGATTAGTGCTTCTGTGTGGAGCTGGGTAGGTCTTATTTAGATAAAAGCATTACATCCTCAACGGAAGATACTAGTGCTGTTGAGAGAGGAAAAGCATTTCCTTCTGCAGAGCCTACAAGATTTGGACCCTCGGAAACTGGGCTGCCACCTTGCAGTGTGTTGCTTAGCTGCTAAGAAGAAAAGGGCCCCAGGCCTCGTGAGAAAAAGCAGGTACAACGTGAATTTTCTTGCTTTGAGACTTGCCTCAGAAAAGCCAGAGTAAGTCACTTTCTTTTGCCTTGTCTGCTTGTTTTCTTTGCCCCTCAAGATTTCCTGGCAGAACAGCCCTCATCAAGGCACTCCTTGCAACTCCTGGCCCACCTAAGCTTACACTCTGTTGTGCAAAGCCCCATGGCTTGCTCTTGCTCCCCTTGCTTATGACTTCAAAATCATCATCCCTTTTGTTCCTGTTCCTCTAAGTCACGGTCTGGGGCGTAACCTCAGTGTTTAGTTTGGCAGGGCTGCTATAATACCGACTGACGTTCTCCCAAGCAAGTGTAGAGGAAGATACCAAAACCGTAAAGTCATAAAGTTATGCAGGCACGATTTTGAATAAATGAATGTGTGCAAGGCGGGTTGAATGACTGTTGATTTAGTGTTAAGATGTGGATTATTTTTGTGGTCAAGGTCTTGACTTTCTTTTTATTGATCTTTCACTTTTGGGACAAGGGTAGTCACCGAACAAAGAATATATTTGAACAACCTTTGCTTCTGCGTTTGATTAATGTGTGCTTGGAATAATCTGCTATGAAGTGCTTCAGTATGTGTCCATACTCAGTATTATTTTTAGAGCCTGTGTTAAAATGGCCTTAAACTTACTGGTATATAAAAGAAATTATGAACAAATAGAGAAAATCAAGACAAAACAGTACAAAAATGAACTGATCTTGAGTAAGGACTATATAATATGCAGTTCATTTGTGCTGGATATTGTTTTCAGAATCGTAGCAGAAGTCTGAATGACATAGATGTTAGAATTACAACACACATAGCCTCATGGTCAGCCCTGCCCCCCCAAAAGTGTTACCTCTTTTTGGAAGAAGTAGTATATATAAATCACCAATCAGAATGGCTTGTGTAGTATTAACGCTCTGAGAGAAGTAAAGGGCTTTAGAGGAGTGGCAAGCTTAGAAAGGCATGTGAAATAGTGAGCATTTTCAGCATGCCTTAAACCTGGGGAAAGTCTTGCTGGAGCCAAAAGTTTGACCTTTAGACAGAAGTAAAAGTGAGACTCTTCACTCCATTTTTGGAGCTGTGGTACAAATTTCTGTAATCTTTGTATTATGAGGACTTCTGTTTACACTTTTTTCTGTGGGAAAATGTGTTTTTAGAGAGAATCTCATCTGCTGTAAGACTTTTTTTACACCTGCTACCTTTGTATGAAGGTGACCATTAAGTTTATAACTGAGTTTACTTTAAGAGCACTACTGACAAAACTACATGTGAGAATGTTCTTCTTTGGTAAGATATCAAAATATTATTGAGCACGATCAACTGGCTTCCTGTATTTTAGCTGTTCATTTAATGTTTTTTTTTTTTAATATAGATATATATACACATATGTATATAAAGTGCATCTAAAGGATTCAGCAGACTCATACATGGAGAATTGCTTGTTTCCAGACTGGGAAAAGAATGATGCTTTTCCTAAGGGGAAAAAATCCTTCTGTTCTCTTAATTGACTGTCTTGAAAAGGGCTGGCAAAATTCAGTGTTCTTCCACTTGTGATTCAGCTCCGAATGCCTCCTTTTCCTCCCATATAGGCGGAAGAGGTGTACTGTAGTATATTTTCAAGTGTAATTTTGTTGTGAAATTCTAGGTGCTGAACTACTGCTAACAATCCTTTCTATTTCTCTTCTGCATCTTCATTTGCTTCACCCTCATATAAGGCATCTCAGAAGGAAAACCATTCTTGCTGTCTGATATTTCTTAGGGGTGATATTGAATACTCCTTTTTCTGTCCTTATTCTCTACAATTTTTCTGACTGTCCAGACAGTTCTTTGAAGCAGCTTACGTAATAGGTGCCTTGTTGTTACGTACTGATTAATTTTAAAAAAAATTATTTGCTTACCTTTTCCATCACTGATGTCTCCAAAAGTTCTTGTGCTGCAGATGGTAGCGTTCTTCAGGTGGCAGAATGTGAAGTGGTGTGCTGGGCTGGTGAACAGTATTTATTTCTTCAGTCCATTGTCAATGTCTTTTGTTTATCTTCCTATCTTTAGTAGTTGTCTCATACTTGATAGTTATTTTTGCATTGCCATTGCATTCCCTGTGATGCAGAGAGAATGAGGTTTGAAGTGCTGTTGATGTCATCATCCCTACACGTTTCATAGGCTGTAGCAATGTGAGCTGTCCTGTAGAATCCCATGTCACTAAGCTGACTGTGTTTTAGACTATCCATGGGAGAAACACCAGACCTTGTGAGGGATCTGTTTCCTGGAAAGGCAAATAAATAAAACTCATAAATCCCATTCAATTTGGAAATCACAGTTCTCGAACCACTCACCCTTTCCCTTTTCTCTCCCTTTTATCCCAGCAAATAACTAAGGGGGGAGGAAGTGTTTAAAAAAAAAAAAAAAAAAAAAGGCTGAAAAAAACCAGCCTCTTTCTTTTTAAATCTGAAATGCCTGAAGCTGGCTTCCCTCACATGCCCCCAGACTTAATACCAGCATCATAAGAAACCCTCAGACCCTGAGTAGTACCTCTAGATATACTGCATCTTCTTGTCTACTTTGTGTTTTGGAAAGGCATAAATGTTCTTCTTCTGTTTCCCTTTCTTTGTTACCTATTTTTATATTTTTTTTTTCTCTTTCCTTGGCAATTCAAGGGCTTGTATATGCATCAAATTAGAAAAGTATGTTCTGTTGATGCTGTCTTAGTACTGTTCTGTGACCATATGGCTTAGTATGGCATTCATTTTGCATTTGGTTCGAGATACTTGTAGCTAGTCCTAAAAGACTGCATTCTAAATTCAGCTTATTCAGAATGTAAAGTTCTTCCACTGGAGTCCTGGGAAGACCAAATAATGGGAGGTGGCAGAGAGCCATCACCAGCAATCGTTAGCTTTGTAAGTGGTGAAAATCTTATTCATCTGCTACAGAGATGCCAATAAGAGCCGGAACAGCTGCCGCCTTTCCATACCTTGCCTCTACTAAACCACAGGAGCAAGAATGACAGAGTTTCAGAAAGTTCTGTTTCCAAAGCACAGACTGTTTAATTTCCAATTTAATAAAAAAAGACTAGAGGGGACAAAGGTTGGAGTGCTGGTCTGCTACCTAGAGTTGTTATTCCAACCCAGAACTTGTTGTGGGTTGAGGGGTATATGTTCAGGATTTTGTCACCTTTTTTTTTTTCCTCCTGAGGGACAGTAGGAAAAAGAAGGCAAGGCTCAGGGGGATCTTCTCTTAGAGGGCTCTCAGAGCCAAAGGTTGGAGAGCTAAAGTCAGAACTAATTAGGTTGTCAGAATTAGTCTGCACTTGGGAGTGTGTGTGAGTGTTTATACATTAATTCATTTATTCATACTTATATATAAACACAAAATACAAAACTAGGAAAAATACTAGCCCCTGTGAAAAGCTGCAAGTCCATAATTTGGGTTTCTTGTACTGCCAAGGTCATATCTCAGAGAATTAACAGGGTCATGTTGTCATAGAATCGTAGAATGGTTTGGGTTGGAAGGGACCTTACAGATCACCTAGTTCCAACCCCCCTGCCATGGGCAGGGACACCTTCCATCAGAGCAGGTTGCTCCAAGCCCCATCCAACCTGGCCTTGGGCACTTCCAGGGATGGGGCAGCCACAACCTCTCTGGGCAACCTGCTCCAGTGCCTCACCACCCTCACGGTGAAGAACTTCTTCCTTACAGCTAAGCTAAATCTACCCTCTTTCTGGTAAAAAGTCTCTCTCCCTCTTTATTAGAAGCTCTCTTTATCTATTGAAAGGCTGCTATAAGGTTTTTCTGGAGCCTTCTCTCCTCCAGGCTGAACAACCCCAACTCTCTCAGTCTTTCTTCCTTACGGAGGTGTTCTTTATAACAATGTTTGACAAACTTTGCATGCACAATGATTCTGGAGATTGCTTTTTTTCCTCAGACAAGTGAATGAAATAGGCTGATCAACTGTACCAAGTTTAATTTCCTCTTAAAAATAATTGTAGCTATAAAATCTACAATCATACATAATTTAATTATACATTTGTTTAAATTAAAGGATTTTATATATTTTTAAAAATAAAAATACATTTGCCAAATGATGAATTGGAGTAATACCAGTGGGAGATCTTTTTTAAAAAAACCTAATTATTTGAAGTAAGTACATATTTGTAAAGAACCGCAGAGCTCATTTAACTTTTTAATTTATATTGTTAAAAGAAAAGCCTGGAAGGAGAAAAGAAATACTGTGTAGTATACAGTAAACATTTTTTTTTTTTTTAAATTATATAAGCCAATGACTTGCTTCTCATTTATTCCTGGTATGAAGCATAGTAGCTATGGCCATGATGAGAATGAAATCTGATGATGTGAATTATTTTTGCTGGTGGAAAAGTGAAACAGGGTCAAAACATTATGCTCTAAGTCATAATAAAATCTCTTCCTCTTAGCAAGCCATCCTGGTGGTAGTGCTGAATGTAACCATGGAGTTTGGTAGCTGAAGAATGAATGTTAGCAGACAAAGTAATGTAAGAAAATAATAGAAAGCCAAGTAAAGCCTGAACATTAAGCGAAGCCCGTCGCACACTGTGGATGGTGGCCATGCTGGGCTTCGCACTAGGCTCCTGCTGTACCAGCATTTATATAGCTGAGAAGTTCTCCCTCTGGTCAAAACAGAAGAAAAAAGTGTGTTTGAGGTTTTCTTTTTCTTCCCAAACAGTTGTTAACAGTAGGTACCCCAACTTTCAAAATATTTTTTCCCCAAAGTTACTCAAACTCTGTGGAAGTAATGACAAAGGGGGATGTCTGGCTTTTGTCACGCTGACTTGGTTGGTTAAAATTCTGCAGATTTACTGTGTAACTGAAGTAGAATTGGGGGACGGGGATCACTGCCAAATTCTAATCAGACTGAGATCATAAAGTGCTCTGCAACAATTTCCCTCCTTTTTCCACTTTTTTTTTTCTTTTACAGTGATGCTTTTATGAATTAATGATGCACATGTGATTCTTTCATTACTACTGCATATGCATAATGTAAAGGTCAGCTTAGGTGGCAAAGCCAGGGGAACGGTATGTTTTGGTTCACTGCTTTATGTCAAGGTTTCCTGGCTAAAGGGAGACAAAGGAAACTGCATCTGCCCAGTTGTTTATGTTTTCATGTTCTGTAAATACATGCTAGGTGAAAAGCCACAATCATGGTTCTCTTTTTCAAAAGAATTGTCTTTGAGAGGCAGTTTCTTAAGATGCCTCTGTTTATTTTGCATTGAAATGCATGTCATACAGCAATTATTCTTTTTGAGCAAACCTGAAAAAGATACAGTGATACTTAAACCAATAGAATATATGAAATTTAAAGAATGTTACTCAATACCCCTTTTTTCCCTTTTTTCCCTTTTTTCCCT
>VYZV01001387.1:444032-461224 GCA_013401275.1 Pandion haliaetus | reverse complement strand
GACTCGGGTGGTGTGGCTGGAGCACTTGCCAGTGAAGACTGAGGCAAAAAAGTCATTGAGTACCTCAGCCTTCTCCATGTCCTGGGTAGCCAGGTCTCCGTTTTACTTCTGGACAGGGCCCACGTTTTCCCTAGTCTTCCTTTTATCACTGACATGCCTATAGAAGCTTTTCTTGTTGCCCTTGATGTCCCTGGTCAGATTTAATTTTATCAGGGCTTTAGCTTTCCTAACCTGATCCCTGGCTGCTCGGGCAATTTCTCTGTATTCCTCCCAGGCTACCTGCCCATGCTTCCACCCTCTGTAGGCTTCCTTTCTGTGTTTGAGTTTGTCCAGGATCTCCTTGTTCATCCATGCAGGCCTCCTGGTGTTTTTGCCTGACTTCCTCTTTGTTGGGATGCATCACTCCTGAGCCTGGAGGAGGTGACTCTTGAATATTAACCAGCTTCTTGGGCCCCTCTTCCCTGCAGGGCTTCATTCCATGGTACTCTACCAAGAAGATCCCTGAAGAGGCCAAAGTCTGCTCTCCTGAAGTCCAGGGTAGCAAGCTTGCTGTGTGCCCTGCTCGCTGCCCTAAGGATATGGAACACCACCATTTCATGGTCACTGCAGCCAAGGCTGCCCTTGAGGTTCGCATTCCTCACCAGTCCCTCGTTGTTGGTGAGAACAAGGTCCAGCATAGCACCTCTCCTTGTTGTCTCCTTTATCACTTGGAGAAGGAAGTGGGTATCAATGCATTCCAGGAACCTCCTCGATTGCTTATGCCCTGCTGTGTTGTCCCTCCAACAGATATCGGGGTGGTTGAAGACCCCCATGAGGACCAGAGCTTGTGAACATGAGGCTGCTCCTGTCTGTATATAGAGGTCCTCATCCTCTTGGTCTTGCTGGTCAGGTGGCCTTTAGCAGATCCCCAGTACAATGTCACCTGTCCCTGTCCTCCCTTTAATCCTGACCCATAGGCTCTTGGTCAGTTCCTCATCCATCCCTAGGTGAAGCTCCATGCACTCCAGCTGGTCATTTGACATAGAGGGCTACATCCCCTCCTCTCCTTCCTAAAGAGCCTATATCCTTCTATTCCAACACTCCAGTCACAGGAGCCATCCCAGGACCACTATTAGAGAAAAAGTAATGGTACTGAGTCTCAGCAAGGAAGATTTAGATCAGGCACGAGGAAAAGCTCAGGTAAGGGAGAAGGTTGTACTCGGGAATAGGTTGCTTGGAGAGTGTGCAATCTCCTCTCTTACAAGTTGCTTGGAGCTGCAAAGTGCTTTGTAGGCAAAGTGCTGTGAGGACTGCAGAGTGAGTGGAGGTACACCATTGCTGTACAGGTCCCATTTTTCATAATTCTGTGTCTGAGGAGGAGCGTTATCATTGCCGCTCATCCCTTGCAGGACATACTGCCCATCTTTATCAGGCTTGACAGTTATCAGCTATTTTCATTAGTTGTATACAAGAATAATTCAGAGAGTCTATGATGAATGCAGCTGACTAACAAGATATTGTGTATTCTTTAGTGGTTTAAAATTAAAAATTCATGCAGCATGAAAGAAATAATAATTATAGTTCAGTGGTCTCCACAGCCACTTGCCACCCACTCACCATGTCAAACTCAGCATGATATTATGTTAAGAATAAAAATTATGCTTTTACAGTATCATGGGAGCTCCTAAGCACTCCACTACCAGAGGCGTGGAGAACTATCAAGCATATGTTCATCGTATTTGGCTTGAACCCTAAGCAGCTTATTATTCCAGCTATAGTGAGGCTGTTTCCAGCTCCTGCCCCAGTGAACAAGGCAGGGAACAAATAGGTCTGGAGAAACCAAGGGAAGAAGTCCCAGTCCTGATTTATCATGACAGTAAAGTGTTGACCACAGATGAGTCCAAAGAGATAACTGGAGATAACGACCAGATTATGAGTCAGCCTAAATGGTGTGTTAAATGCAGGGGGAAATTCTGGCACTGAAAGAAGTTTAATGGATTTGCACAAAGGCTGCTGTGAAAAAATGACTGTATCAGTCATTGCTTTTATTCCAGGGAAGGACCCATGGATCCACCAGCGCATGCAGTGTGCCACAGTGGCCAGCTGAACCTTGCGCACTGAGTGGTTATAGCAGTGCTGTTAGTGAGTCTTGTCCTGGGCACTGGGGAAGGGACACCTGGAGGCTGATAGTTTTATGGGTCTCACCAGGGATTTGGCATCTGTGAGAGTCTCTGACGAATGCCATTGGGACCACACCGCTTGGTGTCCGTTGCTGTTCAGCTGAAGCTCAACACATGGCTTTGTGTTACACCAAAGCTGGTATGATACAAAGCTGCTGGCAAAGGGAGCAGCCTTGGTATCCTGGAAGTCTCTGCTGCACTCTCACTGCTGCCTGTGTAGTGGGTCTAGTGGTTGTCTGTCACAGGATAAATTTGTGCAACTCAGCTGACTCTGCAGAAAGCAAATGGCTAACTAATGTAAAAATAAGTTAGTTTTTCGTCATATCAGTTTAACTGACTTTTCTTACAGGTCGTGATTGCTAAATCTGACCTTAGGGAAGGTGGGAACAGGTAGGCAGAAGCAGGTCTGCATCCCATCAGGTTACAGCCTGACATTGGGCCGGATTAGACGTGTTGGGAAGCCACATCCTCCAACACAGAGTGAGAGAGGCTGCTGTTGTTGTCCCTTGGTAATCTCCGAATAACAGATTTTCAGTAGATCCAGACTTTTACTGTCTGCTCTCAGTAACAGCTTTCTCATCTTAAAAATCAGGCTGCAAAGAATTAATGGAGAATCTGTATCTGTGGTACTTGAGTTCATATTCTTAGTTGTTGTGCTGTTTATTCAGAGCCATTCACTCCTCTTCATTGAGGAGGCACCCTGCATTTGATCATTTTTACGCATATGGGACTGCTATTTGCAATCCAACTGTCTCTGCAAATATGGTGCATCAGCTCCTATATGGGACAGGTATAGGGCTGAAATGAGTTTTAAAGTTGCTGGAATTATTTATTTTATCCCATATAGACTTAAGATCCCCAAGTGTAAAAGGTGTTACTAGTTCCAAAATACACATGAATCTTTCAGTTGTCAGTGCAACATATTGCCATGTCTTGTGTTCCATTGTGCTTTTGTTTCTTGTGTTGGACCGAGATAAGAGGTAATTAGATTAGCTGGGAGGAATGTCTTAAGTGAATTTGGCTTGGTTCCTTTGCAATGTTTCCAGTTCCCCATTTTACAAAAGTGAGCATGCAGGAGATTATAGTTGTATGCAAAAAAGAAAAGAGAAGTAATTACAAGAAATAAAAGAGAACCCACTAGTGATATTGAGCTTGTAAAAGCAACAACTTTCGGAAGAAAATGAGAAGGAAGCATGATATTGCCAGGGTGTTAGGGCAGAAATTGTGCATACAATGCTTCATTTTAGAAAGAGGTCAGCCAGCAAGGCTGAAGTCTGGTTTACCTTTGATAGGGTATTGTTCTGGCTCAACGGTGGTTTAAAAAAGAGGTCAGGCACAAATGATTAGTCTTGTAACGCTTCCAAATATGAATGAATACTCACGTTCATAACTGCAGAGCCTAAAAGCTGTTGTGGCAGTACCCACAACTTGTTTATGGAGCATGTCTATCCTTGCTATTCACACAGTTTCCCCTCAGTCCATCTGCAAAGATCTCCCTTTTTGCAAGAATATCCTTAGATGCTATGCTGCTCCCATTCATTGAGGGATACCTGCCTCCACACAGTCTTAATAAATCAGATAATTTAGGAACTGCAGGTTGACTTGCAATGTCCAATGAACACAGTCCCATCTTTGTGCTGTTCCTTACAGAAATTGTAAGACCCCCTATTGGATCATATTAATTGAAAACAGTAACGTTTGCTTTTCTGTCTTTTACAGGTTCTCCAGCTGGGATCTGATATTCTTCCTCAGTACAAGCAAGAAGCTCCAAAGACTCCACCACACATTATACTACACTATTGTGCTTTTAAGACCACTTGGGACTGGGTCATCTTAATTCTAACCTTCTACACAGCAATTATGGTTCCATATAATGTCTCCTTCAAGACAAAACAGAACAACATTGCCTGGCTCGTGCTGGACAGTGTCGTGGACGTTATTTTTCTGGTTGACATTGTTTTGAACTTTCATACGACCTTTGTTGGCCCTGGTGGAGAGGTTATATCTGATCCCAAACTCATAAGGATGAACTACCTGAAAACGTGGTTTGTGATTGATCTTCTGTCCTGTTTACCATATGACATCATCAATGCCTTTGAGAATGTGGATGAGGTAAGTGATTGTAGTCTGCCTCAAACGGATTCTTTTAGTTAGGAATTAATTTAGGAGCATGCTACCAGGCATCTGGCAGCAAATAGAGGCAACTGAAGCTCTGTGCAAATATGCAGGGATGGCCTTAAAACTGCTGGGCTTTAGCTATGCAGCATTCCTGTGTTGGAGAAGAGGTGTCTTATGATTTTAGTACCATGTGTGGATGTGTACATTAATGGATGTGAGTTTTAGAATCACTTGCTTGTCATCCAAAAGCATTGTTGCATACCCATATCAAAATGGGCTGGACCAGTTGGGATGCCCCCCTGCCACAGCCTCCCTTTTCAGCTCATACCCAGTGATTGCTTTCAAGCAGTCCTTATCCATTGCAGGGCCTAGACTAATATGGCTTGACGTAACTAATCAAAAATCCTGAAACTGGTGGCAAATTTGCCACTGACTTATAAAAAAATGGAGAATGCCTCTGAATGAGCATTTTTAAAATCCTGCTCTAGGATTACTTTTTGAACCATGCTGTAATTTTCTTTTTCAGGTGATGTCTTTTTGAATGTCTGAGAGGGAGATTTATCTCCCATTTTTTTAAACAGTTCTTGAGCTACTGCTGGAATTTTAGAAACTGTTTGAGGAGAGAAAACATAAATATCTTAAAGGAACACTGAATTAAAGCTTTTTAACTGCTAAATGTATTAACATTTAGAAAATCAAGCTTGCAGCCTAAGATAATAGAGAAAACAAGCAATAACTACGACAAATAATGCATGCATAAGTCAGTGCAGAGAAAATTCATTATTAAAATGCAACTATAATGGCATTAGAACTTGTTTTAAATTTTCTCTAGAGGCTTTTATCTTTAGGGCCATAAACAGATGAAAAAGCCTCTGTTAATTTTTTAGCATTTTAACAGTTTTTTTCTTCGAACACTGTTGAGTGTTTTTTTTTGTTAGGTGGTTTTTTTTTTTTAAAATCTCAAATTCTACAGTTATATATCCTTACTATATAAAATCTACATTCTTATTTTTTAATGCAGACTTTGGTGCAGATTTTGTAGAGCTCCTTTAAAATTCCATCCCTGTCTCTGTGCTGAGTACCATCTTTTGACATTGTTCCATTTTATTTATAGCAAATATGACAGAAGTGATAATACTTGCAGCTTAAATTCAAGACCATATGAGGCCTGCCCGTCTGGAAGCAGGTTGTACAGTCAGGCTGTGTAGGGAGGTGGTATTATCAAGGTTGTAAATATAATACAGCTTTTTAAGATAACCAATTTCATACTAAGAGGAACCTGATTTTTATAAAAATGCAGCATTCTCTCCAGATTTTCATGCTTTTAATATGTAAAACAAACAGAAAATTTCTGTGCCCAAGCAGTACAGATTTAAACGATGAGCTTAACCTCTTTCTCTAACATATAGATGGGAAATAAACCATCTGCAACATTTGTTACAGTGAAGAGAATCGTTGGCATAGTGCATTATAATTGAGGCACACTTAAAGTGGCAAACTTTAACCAAAATGCAATAACAATAACAAGGTATCATGAGCTCCAGTGATCCTACAGCTGCTATCATTTACCTTCAAACAAATGAAATGTCAACTCCCTTTTACTAAAAGAACCAATAGTAACATTTCTTTCTCATTAAATGGTGTGTTATGGCCTGAAGCCGTAGCGGACATTGGAGTATAACTGCTTATGTACTTGATTTCAAACTCCTCCAACTCCAGTTTTCCCTAGTGCCTGAAAAGAATTGAAGTGATTTTGAAAACAGGTATGTAAACCGTCAGTCTTGCCTCCTTGGGTCTACATTTTCCCTTTTTTCTGTCTTCCAGGGGAGATTTTTTTTGGTGATACATGTTCATTTGTGACATTTAAGTCTTTGAGCTGGTCGGTGTGTTCTAGGTGGTTGTAGTTATTAATGCTCTTTATATTCATGTGGCTTTTAACATTTATTTTAACTAGTACTTCTTTTCTGGGATTTAACTTTTTGGCCCACTAGCAGTAGCGTGCTCAAACACCATTCATAGGTAAAGAATAAGTAAGTCGATAAGCTTAATTTGGAAGAAACTCTGATTGATTAAAAGGAGAGTATTTCTCAGTAGAAGGTGAGTATTTCGTTCTTAAGGCATGTAGGAGAGAGAAGAGTCCTTTTAGCTCTTGATTCTGGTAGGTTTTAGCTCTTTGTCTTGGCCCTGGGTGTTGCATAAGGGCATTTGTCTCTGTCGTTAAGAGTTGGTAATTGTGGCATTTCAGAAAAAGTTAATAGAATATCAGAGCTTAGTGGTAAAGACCTTGGGGGCAGGTCCTGGTTCTTGGTATGGTGGTGATGGATGGGCCCAAATCAGAGTGAATAGCCCTAAAAGCCATCTGAGTGAAATATAACTTTCCAAATTTCCCTTGAGTGTCCCACCTTTATCCCTCCTTTTTCCACATAAAGCATCAAATGCACTTTTGTTAGTTTTTAAGGGAGTAGGTGAGTAGGGGGGGACACCACTGCAGGCAGTTTCTTTTCCTCCCTATGGGCTGGTCTGTCATGCATGAAGAAGGATACAGCCGAGGAAAGTTAGGTTTGTGTCTCTCTGTTGTAGATGTAGACTACTCTGTGTGATACAGGTGCTTGAAGGTTCTCATGCAGAAGCTGCTGAGTTATTGTATAAGGTCTCTTATGTACTTGAGTGCTATTTTATAATGTCAGAATTAAGGAGATAAATTGAAAGATTAAAAAAAAGGAGATTGAAAAAAGGAAATGTGAGTTTCCTTACTGAGGGTTGGCATTCTTCAAATGCAGTCAGTCTTGGCTGGAGTAGGAACAGTGTCATTTTCACCATGGACAACATTAGGCCAAGGCTGGAGTCTTGTGAAATTCCCACCTGAGGCAAACATGACTGCAAATCAGAGTTATTTTGTTGTTGAGTGGATGTAGAGCCTCAGTAGAAGGATATGATGAAAAGGATTATGACACACAAATTGAGAACTGGGGGGGATTAAGATGATTTGAGGCAGAATTAGAGGTATAGGTTTCCATGCCCAGAGTCACAGAGCCAGGCTGTTGCAGTCTGCTCAGGGGGATTGGATGTATGACAAGGAGGGGGAAAGATAAGATAATGAGAAAGAAAGATACCTTGCACAGCATAGAGTGATCTAAATTGATGTGATGGATGAGGAATTAAGTGGCTAAGTGGTATTGAAAGCGTAGGAAAACAAGGTAAAACAGGCTGGAGAAAAATGAGCTAAGAGAGAGGAAAGTGGAATCCTTAGTGGGATATGTACTTTATTTAAGAAAATTGGTAGGTTGGTAGTTCTAGAAATCAGAAAAATGCATGGCATCTTTTCTAATTGGGAAACATTACTTGCACTGAAATACATTCCAGCTAAACCAAAGCTATACAGAAAACCTTTCATATATAGAACTGTGAGAAGGGACGCTGTAGAACATACTGAGGAATCCAGCCAGTTTTCAAGGTACGAACTAGAATGGAGTGTGCTCAGAGTCTCTGAAACTAGGCTGACTTTTTTTTTTTTTTAAGTAAAAGAGTTCTCTGAAACTTCAGATTTAGTCCAAAAGTGCATGTCTGTCTGCCTCCTCTTTTAAATTAAAAAAAATAAAGAAAAATTTTGGTGTAATGTGGGATATGGTGTTTAGATCTAAAGATTTTGGTCACATCAAGTTCCTGTTGTTATTAGGCTGTGAATTATGTAGTGACTGAAGTTTGATTTTTGTCTTGGAGTTGCATGAAGCAATTCTAGTTTTTTCCCTGAGTACTTGGGTGTATGTAACAACTCTTTCCATTGGTGTATGTACCTTCACTTATATTTCTAAAAACATGACTCCCTACTTTTGAAGCTAGAGAACTATGTTACCTTCAGGCTTAGCCTTTATATGCTTTCTGCCTACCAGAGAGAGATAAATATCCAACCTCTGTCAGTCTGAGCTACCAAAAGGTTGTTTATAAGAGGCGGTAACCATCAGTTCCATACAAATCACAATTATCAGAGTCACACTGTGCTGAAATTGTCAGCAAATGGGTTTATAGTGTGCCTGAGGATGCTGATCCCATTGCTTTTTCATATATGGTCAAACCGTGCTGCAACTCCTTTTGGGACCAAATGCATGGATTTATATCCCAGGGAAACCAGGATGTTTTGCAGGTCCTTGGCTCTTGTCCCCACATGGAGCCATGCAGTTGGGAGAATACCTGGAGCTGGAGGGACCTCAGGTACCCACACTCAGGTACAGGCACACTGATACAGTGCTGCTGAGGGCTGCATTTGAGCCTCTGTAAATTCGTGCATAGAAGTACAAGACTAGGTGGATGGACAGGCTTTTGGCCAAATGGAAAATGCTTCCACAAATTAAGTGTTAAATACAGCTGAAAAAGCCCCCTTTGCCGTTTTGAAAAATATTGGTGCCTTTCTTTTTTTCTTTTCTGGGCATTCTCACTGAGATTCATGAATTTCTGAGTTTGTAATGAAACAAAACCTAGAAGCTTGATCTCATCTCTGCCAGAAACATTGCCCTAAAATGACATGGTACATATTGTAAAGAATGGGACCAGATGTCAGGATGGTACGTACAGATAGCCAAATAGATGGTTGTCAAATGAGTTGTATAAAAGATCATCCTTTCTGCAAAAATTAGTTTTCATGAGCCAATGGCTGGAAGTGAAAGCAGACAAATTTAAATGACCTAAAACTCTGAAGTTCTATGTCTATTGTTTAATAATGTAAAACTACATGACCCAATGGCCTTTAAAATTTAGTGATCTGTGCAGGACATATTAAGGCATGGAATCCTTGTAATTGTAATCTTTTAATTACTATTATCAATCTGTTTCAGCAGTGGCAGAAACTTCTTTGCATCACTGCAATTAATAGAAACTGAAGTAGCAATGTCTATAAATTGAGAGCAAATAAAAGCTGATACAACTAGTTTAGCTACATTCACATCAGCAGTGCTTTACTGCAAACATTCCCTTTTTGGGAGATACTTGAAGAAGGGTTTATGGACCCCAGCCTGAGTGGCATACTGCAAGGTGAAGATAAACTGGCGTGTTTCAAGAATGTGGCTTTGAATCTGAAATAAAGTCAATAGCAAGATACCTTTCTTAAATCTAGGTGACTGACATGGAAAAAATAATTCCCAGAACTAAATCCCTGCTGCAGCCAAAGTGTTAAACTATGATGAAAACTCCTAGCAACATAATGACAGAGGCACTAAGCCTGGGACCTGGCATTTCCCCTTTGTTATGCAGTTGGAAGGCAATTAAATATGAAGAATACTGTTATCCCTCTGTAGTGTGCAGGAAACCACAATGTAATAATACAATGGCTTGGTTACGATGTCCAAATATAAATGTATCCACTTTAGGCATATATTATGTAGATATTCACCTTTGTCGCTTATACACTGCTATCACCCCTATTGCACTTAGTTACAGAATTGCATCACATCTCTTTAGCTTTTATTGAAGCTAAGGTTTTATTCAAGTTCTGCCACTGTTTAATTACCAGCTTTTTTAATGCTCTACAAGGTCTGGGATATTTCTGCAGGTTCCCCTGTGGAGATACATGAATGTCATATTGATGTGAGGGGCAACTTGTGAAGGGAAGGGCCCGAATGGGGGTCGATGCAGGGGGTGGTGGGAGAGCAGGCAGGGTTGTCCTACAAGATGGATGTGACCTGGTAGCCTTGTGCAGCACCATTCTGATGCGGATTATGGCATACTGAACTTTAATTCTATGTCTCGGGGATCTTTTTTCCCTTTTTTTTTTTTTTTTTTAATGTGTTCTATGTGTTACTAGGAAGCAGATGTTGGGTACAAGCCATTTAAATCAAATCTTTAGTCAGAGCCATATTAAGTGATGCAGAGTCCAGTTGAAGCAAACTGTTTGTGGAGTACTTTCAAGGGAAGCTTTGAGTCCTGCGTGATCCCGTCACTTGCAAAGGAGGGGAAGGCTTACAGAGGAGACAAGGCAAATGAAATAATCCACTCAGATACTTACTGAAATAATGCTGATGGGAGTAGCGCAAATCCACATTACTGAGGTTGCTGTACACAGCCGTCAATGGGAGGAAAAGAGTTGCAGGCTTAGGGACGGGCGATTGTTCTGCACAAAATGGAGCCAAGGTACAGCCTTGGAGAAACTGACTGCATGGCTAATATCAGAATTAGCAAAGTTTTACTAGCGAGACAGCCTTGTAACTTGCTGTGAGTCTTTATTTTGTTCAAGACTGCGTCGGTGTTACATCTACCCTTTGGCATCAAGGGTATGTGTAGTTCCAGAAGTACTTGCAGAAACATTGCAGCTCAGGTTACTCTCTCCAGATATTTCTTTCCTTTTTATTCTTATATTGTCATGGGAAATTTGTAGTTTGTTGCTGGCATTAAACTACCAGCTAAGTTCAGTATCCTGCTCAGAAGCTGTCCCAACCAATGTGACACACCTTCCTCTCCCTCCTGTTTCATCCTTTATCCACCTTCCCTAAATAAGTGAAAATTATCAGATTTTATGATACCATCTTCTTTTTTCCCCGGTTAGGCACACTGATGCACTGACAAATAAATAGTGCAAGATGTCACATCCCCCTTACCTTGAATCTAGAAGAAATAGTTTGAAATCGCCCTTCTTTTTATAACCTCAGTTATTCACTGTTTGAAATGTATTGCATTGTATAGTTGTGCCACAAAAAATTCACTAGAAGTTTGTTTATAATGTTATAGCTTATTGACATTTGTTTTAGGGGGAAAAAAAAAAAGAAAATCTCCCCCATCCTCCTGGAAAAAAAGGTGAATCTCAAGCAGTAAATTTAGAGGTGCTTTCAGAGACTGCATGAGAAAACCTACTTGCTTTCATTTTGCTATAAGGACTCAATTTTGCGCTCACTGCAGTCACTACTCCCATTGCTATCAGTGGTACAGGGTCAAGTATTAAATGGGCTCTGCTTGTATCTGGACCTAGGATCTAGATGACTTGTGCAGAAGCAAAGCCCCTTACTCCCGTGTCGATTCACATAATTGAATACAACCCTAATTTCAGTTCTTAAAATTGGTGATGAATCAGAAATGTTGCTTTTTTATTTTTCTCATTCCAGGATTTTTATTTTTAACTATGCGACTTTATTACATTAATTGTTTACCTAAAAAGAAGGGTTTCTGAGATATGTTGGAAGATTTATTTTAACATTAACTCCAGTAAAGAAGCATTAAGGAGCTAACCAGGGATTTTAGAGCTAAGCTCTATTTAAGTAGCTAAGCTCAAAAATTTCTTTTGGGAATGATTTGCTGGTTAAATTTCAAACAGCCTATATGTCCTCCTGGATACCCCTTCTCCACTGCACAGAGTAGTACCTTCTGGATATGTGCCTGCAGGCTCACCCGCTCATGTTGGCAAGACTCACCGTTTCAGTTGTTCCTAAAATCTGTAGGCACTTTGTCTTTTACATCGTGTACCATCATGTGACAACTGCTTGGTAAAGATTGCACAGGGTTTACAAAAATGATGCCTTTTCCACAGCTTCAAAACCAAATGCTGAGCTATACCTTGACTTTACAGAATCAGCCAAGTGATTTGTTTGGGTGAGGTTTTTTTGTGTATAATTACTTCCGGTGAGGGAAAGGTAGTGAAAGTTTTGTCCATGGTTCTTTAAATAAAGTATTTGGGCTGTATTTCAAAATGGACTAAGCATGGGATTCATCTGATGAAACGCAGGGCCAGGCATAGTGCACAAGGAGATACAGGCATGTTCAGGGTATGGCTCCTCACGTTCTAAGATGTATCTCCAAATAGGTCTGAGGAGTCGCCCTGCCCTAAAATGCCTATTTCTCACTGTTGACTGTAATGACACGCTAGTGGGACTAGCTCAGATGCTGACTCCTCCGTGGTATAGTTTAGGCTGAGATGTGATGCGTCCTTCCCTTGAGACTGTATTTGCCTCCCTTCAACTTTTCGAAGGAAAAAACAAAAGCAGAAAAAAATAGCAGGGGTAAAACTCACGGGGACCTTTTGAGTCACTGAGTCATTGGCTTTGGTGGGCAGGTTCATCCTATCACCTTTCCCATAAACTGGTCAAAATCTGCCTTAACTCATAGTGTCTGCAAATCTGTCTTAATTTGCAGTCTGCATGTTTGTCCCTGTGCCAGCCTTCTTGATTAAATATTTCTTTTCCTTCCCTCATGATTATCTCCTTGATGTGCTTAGAAAGAACAGTCATGCCCCCCCTTCCCCCTGCATAAACGTGCCTATTTTCCTTTCTTTAATCTAAGCAAACTGATCTTGTCTAGAAACCTCATTTATGAAATGTTATGCAGATTTTCTTGGCCATTCCAGCTGCCTCTCTCTGCACGGAGTTAAGTTGGAATGCATCTTTTTAGGACAGAGGTGTACGTATTACTCCAAGTGGAGAATTCATCTTTGCTTTGTAATTGGGGTTTGGCTTTTCCTCTTGATGGTGGAAACACTCAACTGATCTGTCCTAGAACAGGATTAACCTTTTCTGTGAGTGCAGCCCGATTGCTCAGAGTCACTGTGGGATTGACCCATATGCCCAAATATTTCTTTTTCTCAGTAATCTTCAGCTAAAGATCTTTGTAGTTGTAGAAATTTTTGTTAATTTGCCCTGTAGTAGATGCCTTGAGACTGTATTATTAAGCTTTATCACATTTTCCTTTATTCCCACCTGGTTATTCTTTGCACTGACAGTGTGCTCCAAAGGTGTGCCATCAGCAGATTTTGTGACCATATAATATTTCTGTTTACTTCACTAAGAAACCAGAAAAATCACTGAGAATTGCCATTTGTAACCCTTGCTAGTCTTCCTTTTAATGCATTCCGTTTTGCCATCGTTTTCACAAGTTACCTTACAATCCCAGTTGTGGTCCCTGTTCTCTCTGTGTTTCCTGGTAATTTCACCCTTTGTGATACTGAAATACTGCATTTCTTTTATTTAGAAAATGGGGTGTGTTATCAGAGAAGGCTATCAGGAAAACTTGGCTGGATCCCATCTAACCTTAGCTTAGCAAACCTATTGCTGCACTAATTGCATTTTGATTTATCTCAATGTTTCTAATTACTCTTTCCATTAACATTTGTTCAGGTAATATATCTATTTCCTTCTTGATGCATTAGCTTTTCTGCAAAACATCAACATCATCTTTGAAAACTAAAGCTAAGAATTAGTTTAATTTTTAGTCCAAGCCTGGATTATTTTTACCTCATTGTGGCTTGATCACTTTTGTTGTTCTTTTTTCATTTATGAATGTGAAGAATTTTGGGGTATTTGTTTTAATGTTCTTTACGTGGAAAAGTTCAACATGACATTTGGCAATTCTCACTTTATCCCTATTCTTTTTGCCCTCTAGGGTGTAGCTTTCTGTTGATCAATTTTTAATTTCTTATATATTGTCAGTTCTGTTTCTGTTTTCTTCCTTTGGGTGATTATTTACACATTCATAAGTGATGCCCAACTTCACAAGTTTTTCCCCTTCTTTGAGATACAACCTCTGGCTATTTTGGACCTTTTGCCAGGTGTCCTCTGCTGCCAGGTGTCTGACTCTCCTATCTCTCACAGTCCAGTTGTCTTCACTTACTATTTCTACAGTTCAATATAGTATCATTTATAATTTACCAGCTCTTGCCCTTTTGAGATCAAGAACCCCAGTCCAGTTTACTTTGTGATTGTTCATTTTTTTTATGAACTGATTCAATTCCTTCTTCAAGTCAATGGGGATTTCTGCAAAATCCTATCAGAACCAAATGTAGTGTAGCATCACTTTCTGTAGAGTAATTGGCTATTCAATGAAGAAAGAAGCATGCTATTGCATCTGCAGAAAATCTCAGCCTACTGTTATTAATAACATTTATTCTCCAGGCTCATATTGAGGAAGATAAGTCTCACATTGTGAGGCAGTACTCCATAATATCTATCTCTGTAATAACATCATACAGGTTTGGATGCTGCCCAGATCTGGGCTATCCAGATTTCTAAGGATGGGTTTAATTTCTTCTCCCGTAAGCTGTGTAAGTGATAGGCTTCAGCTTCTTTTTATTCAGTGGGAGGGGAGAGAGACAGCTCCAGGAGGTGATTCATCCCATCCCCAGTTGTCTGAGATGGATTGGGTGAATCACTCTTCTGACATGCCTCTCTCTTCACTCACCAGGGAGGAAAGCTGGATAATTCACACAGACTGACCGGGTGGTTGGCCGTAAGGTTTCAGCCTTATGTGAGATGAATCCCACCCCAGCAGGGTGGTTAGAGCTCAGCCAGGGTGTGGCTGTGGCTCGTGCAGGTGTGTTCAAGCTCAACTTCCATGAAGCCATTTTGCTCTTGAGCAGAGATAAAGAGCTTAGCCTGGGCTGTGAACTCCTCAGAGGATTTGTTCACTTTAATGGCTAGTTTTGCTGAATGCAGGTTGCAGTAATTGCTTGAATCTAGCTACTCTAAGCATATTAGCTTAAATTTATCTTAAGAAAGTCTGTATATACTGCAGTCATACCTTTGACTGCAGTGGCAACATGCTCTACAGCATTTCATAGAAAGGTTTCTAGCTCTGGTTCTTGGCTACTCCACAAATTCTTCAAAACCACAATGTGTTGAACATCAAAACACAGTGAAAACCTCTTTTTTTTCCTCTGACCTTTTCTGAGACAGTGTTTTCTGTTAAATGATGCAGTACCGATCCCCATTTTCAGAGCCAGGAGGATTTCAGTTTTAGGACACATTTAAAATGTGTGTTTCATTTTTTTGTTGCTGTTACATATTTGCCCACAGCCAACAACAAAGAAATAAAAAATCACGGAGTGAAACCTAATCCAAAAAGTGCCCAGAGTTAAAAACACATTGTTCCCTAATAGGAAAAAAAAAATATGCACAAATTTACTATTTCAGCATACTGGGTTTCAATTTTGAGATTTAAGCAGATTTTATTATATTTAGATGTTAGAAACTAATGGCTGGTTTTGGTTTTATTTTATTTTTTTCAACACTTATGCAATAATTTCCTACTGCAGAAGACTTACTAGATTAGCAAGTAACCAGCAGATTAAATCTTTCACATCTTTTACAAAGATGCAGCTCTGCACTTCTCTTGCACCTTTAGTGTAGAACAGACTCCGTTCTCTCTTTCCTGGTTTAGGAGGACATCTCTGGCACTCATGCTAAGTTGAATGATTTCCTGCACTTGTCAACCTTCATTTTCCTTTGGTGACAGTGTTCCCTTTATCCTCTTGCACATTTGTCTCTTGACCTCTGTGTAACATGACTTTGACAGCTTCATCCTTCCTATTGCCTGGCTTATCAGGGATTCATTAAGCACAAGAGAACTTGGCTCCCTGTTCTTGCTCGAGATGCAGAGGTCTGTTCCCATGGCATGTATCGCAATTGCAGGAAACATGTTTATGAGCCTTGTGGTCGGAAGAGTTTAGCCAGCAGCAGACACACAGCTTAGACACTTCTTTCATCCTGGAAGACTGAAGTTTGACAATGTGATAACATCTAGGATCTGAAATGGCAAATTCAGGTAGTATTAATAGGAAGGAGTGGTCCCTCTGCATTTCAGACTGAGTGCTGTCAGCACTTGTGCCTCCACTGTCAAACTGAATTTCCTTTCTTAGTATATCAAGAGAATTTGAGAACACAGACTTTGCAAGGCGCTTATGTCATTAAACTTGGGCCTTGTTTAATCATGAATGGCTGATTTAATTTCAAAGTTGAAAATCCATTCCTCAAGCATGTCTTTCTGGATAAATTTGACATTGTCCACATCTGTTGTAGTGGCTTCAGTTGTCTGCTAAATAGATTTGGTGGTACAGAGAGGGCTGGTTCAGAGCTACTGGTTGTGTCTTCTCCTAATCCAGTAGCCTTAGAAGTCCCTGGGAAAGTCTCCTGTGACTCACACTTGTAACACTTAAGTCAATGTGTGTCAGAGAGGAGTTTGGTTCCAAACTTGACACACAAAATGCAATTCTGGAGTAGGTGGTTTTTCAGTTAAAAGATTTCTACAGCTGAGATGATTGAACATGAGCAAGCTGAATGTCCTCATCTGATTAAGACATGATCAAATACATTAGTCAAAACCTCAAGGGGCAGCATTGGATGGTTCATAACATAGCGAGATATTCTCAGTCAGAGAACACAGACCAGCAGATATTACAGATAATTGGCCCAATTGACTAAATACGGCAACAGAGTGACAAATGCTCTTCCCAGAAGGTTGGATCTTCAGTATCAAAAACGTGCCTAATTTACATGATGCTAGTGCCAAACAGGATTACATGCCATTCAAGGTTTCTAATCACCTCTCTGTTCCTTGAGTGCTGAGGTTACTTCAGTTAGAGCTGATGCTTATCCTTTAGTAGAAGGATTTCCAAAATATTCATTATGGAGCATAAATACAGTTAAAAGAAAAATGAAATTAAAGGCAGCCAGCAATCAGTTGAGTTTAGAACGCTGAGTTTCTGAATAGCCCAGATTTAGTTCAAGGCAGTTAGTCTTTCATATAATTTCCACCAAAGAGATCATTGTTGAATCTGAGGCAGAGCTTTGGGTACTAAAAATTGTGCATTTATCATCAGGCGATTTTTTAAGTATAAGGGTACCAGCTTGACCCAATCCAGTACTTAAACAGTGCAATGTATCACATGTTCGTTTAGTATGTGCTTAATTGCTCTTTCCCAGGTAGTATTTTATGGAATAGGCTTTTAAAGTTTCCAATATTGTCTTTATATTTTGCAAGATTAGACATGAAATGTGAATGCTTAATAAAAATATCTCTGTTTTTGGCCTTAAAGTAGTAGGTCAGACTGAACTGGCTTTAAGACTTATAGTGAAACTTAATTAAATGAATTACTCTTTGGAAAGAATACATTTCAATGTCAGCTAAAATGAAACATTTCTCTTTGTTTTATACATAAGAGATATGATTGTT
>VYZV01001387.1:424721-444011 GCA_013401275.1 Pandion haliaetus | reverse complement strand
GATTGTTAACTGTGCTTAGGGAAAAAAAAAAATCATAGCACAAGCTTTCTCCCAGACTGAAATAAATGCTGCATTATATTAGTTGTACAGCTGCTAAACTGTCCACGTAACTTAGAGAAGATGTAATATGGATGGAGTGTCTGACTGTAAACTCTCTTGATTGAGGGTTGACTCTCAGTTGGGTTTGTGCAGTAGAAAGAGCAGTGTAAGCTTTGCCACTGGGATGAACTTAAACTACTGGGTGCAAAGGGGAACTCCCGAGTTTAGATTCCAGGTCTCTTAACCCCTTCCCTAGCCTTAATCTTGGTAATGAACAGTGACTTTCTAAGTAAAATGGAAATAATATATATCTCCTTGAGCAATGCAATAGGACCTGATCCTACAAAAAACCCCCTGCTGTTTTCTCCCTCTGATTTCACAGCAAGCTGTAAACTTTCAGAATCAGGGTTAATTCACTGCAGATTAATTAATGCAGATTAATTTTGTGAAATACACTATTAAACTACTCTGTAGTTTTCTTTTTTAATGTAGATATTGTTTCTGTGGGGTGTGACCCTCATTCAGGAGTCCATTGGCCCAAGTCCATTCTCTAATGAACTTTGTAAGGGACTTCCCAGTTTATTGGACAAGTTGACTGTTAGAGTGCCTCACAGACATATATCCTAAAGCAAATAAGTAGATATATGTTTAGATGGAAATAAGAATGATAAACTAGATCTGTCTTGTGTAAATGCAAAATACAGAAATCAAAATGGGAAAATTCCACTTCCCTTCATGGTATTAGTCATCATGAGAGCTTAAATGCAAATATAGAACTTCAATTTATTAAGGATTTGGGGATCTGAAACAAATTCCAACAGGATTTGAAAAGCATACAAGAACTTTGTTGAACGGATTACATCTAGAAATATCAGATGTATGTTACCCTTCAAACCTTAGTTGTGAAAAGAAACAGAGGTGCAAAAGAGATTAATGTTTTTCTGGTATGGAAAACTCCAGAAACTCCAGTCTTTCACTGTTTGATAATATAATTAGCCAGTGTTTTGACTAGACTGATTTGATAATGATGCATAGAAAAGGGCAATTTAATCTTGGCACAGTAACTGGGAATGTTTGCCTCATTGCTTTCTATGTCTTAATTTCTACTTTAAATTAAATGTCTTCAGCTTCTGAATGTTTTATATTAGAAACCTTCCTTTACAAACCTTCTATTTTGAGCCACTAATTAATTTAACGCACAAGTTAGGTATATCATGGGATTGCAATAGATCAGGAACATATTTTTCTTCTCTTTCTGCATCTATAATCTCTATTAAAATACATTACAAAGCATTTGTGCACATTTCTTGTTCCCTCTCAGATGTTTCTATTAACTTTTTGATGGTTCCTGTGCTTCTATTCCCTAAATATTTGTGCTTCCATTTATTTGTACTTCCTTTATCTCGCATGAAAAAAACCCAGCGTACAAATACTTGCATTAGGAAAACATCTGCAATGTCTGTTGATCGGAAAAGATATCAAGTCTATGTGCAAAGTCATGTGGTTTTGTTGCCAGTGCCTTGTGATCTGTATTACTCTCACTCAGAAAGGTGATGTGCTCACAGTTGTTAGTTCCATGTTCAGTCAGTGAGATTTCTTATAAATAACAAAATATCTAGAGTTTTATTAGCTGCGGTGAAGGGTAATATGAGGTGGAGACTGTTGGACTAGAGGAAGTTACCCAGCTAGTTCCAGGTGGATGAGAGGAACAATAGGCAGATTTCTCTGTAGTTGCCCATTACAATTACTTTCTGACATTTCTCTTGAGCATCTGTTAATGCTGAGGGTTGTTGAAGTAAGCGGACCCCCGTTTTGGCCACAATAGCAATCCTCTGCTTGGATTTAATAGAATACTGTTCTCTGAAAAGCTTTGAGAAGACTCCACTTGGATGTTGTAGTTCCATCTGTGACTGCTCCTCCACCACGTTTGACCTCCGTGAGGTCAAAGCAGAGTCTCCCGTTTACTTCAAACTGGCAAAGTATCTAATCACTCCTTTTTGTAATAAACATACCATTTCTCACTTTGGATTCCACAGAACTCTTCTGTTACATGGAAAGACTGAGCTTGAACGAAGTAATTTATCCACCTAATGAGTGCCAAACTTGATTTACCCTGATGAGGACAAAAGTACTGGAGGGGGAAGAGGGTTTGATCATGTATTCTGTCATCTGGGGCATGAAAAATTGTGTAGAAAGATTTAAAGCAGATGCAGGAATCGCTGTACATTCTGCTGTCTTAACCAGCAGGATATTTCAGATGAAGTAATGATTTTTTTCTTTTCTAGGGGATCAGTAGCCTCTTCAGTTCCTTAAAAGTGGTGCGTCTTCTACGACTCGGTCGAGTTGCCAGGAAGTTGGACCATTATCTGGAATATGGTGCTGCCGTACTGGTACTGTTGGTGTGTGTATTTGGACTGGTGGCCCACTGGCTAGCCTGCATATGGTACAGTATTGGGGACTACGAAGTTATAGATGAAGTCACTAATACAATCAAAACAGATAGCTGGCTCTACCAGTTGGCACTGAGTATCGGGACACCATATCGATACAACACCACTGGCTCAGGGCAGTGGGAAGGAGGACCCAGTAAAGACTCCTTGTACATATCCTCTCTCTACTTTACCATGACAAGCCTTACAACGATAGGATTTGGAAACATAGCACCAACCACTGATGGAGAGAAGATTTTTTCGGTGGCCATGATGATGGTTGGCTGTAAGTAGAATTTGATTTTACTGTGTTTAAGCAAAAGGTATCTGTATAGCTATTATGAAGGTTGCATAGCACACTTGCTGTAAGCTTTCTTGACATCCTAAAAAATCTGAAGTACCTGTAAATAATCATGAAATGTACTTGGAATTACTGAAAACAGGAATTGAAATTGTGGAATTGCTGTAGCTTTTAAATTGTTTGCGAGACTAAGTGTGGTATATACGTAAGTGTGCTCAATGATAATTTTATATTGAGTTCATGGCCTCTTCTTTACACTTTAAGGATGGCTTTGGTTGAGTTTGAAAGGTCTTGGCTGGAATTTGGTTACAAGTTACAATGTATATTCAAATTCATGTAGTCTGACTGAGTTTTGCTTATAAACTTGAACAGGCTTGGAAATGTTTGAGGTGGTTTTAGGCAATTCTTGAAGCATTTAGTGATTCCATAAAGTGATTGTATACTTGATGGCACTGGTTTGACTTACAAGTCCTGATTTTACCTTGTGATTGTGGTGACCTTTGTCACCAGCAAAGCTAGAAGTGAAGGAAATTGTAAGACACTACTTTGCACCTTTTCTCTGCTTCCTGCTTTTTTGCAGCTCCACTTAAATAGCCTAAAACCAATAGTGTTAAGGCACATTTCTTATTTCATGAGCTGCCAAGGTTAGATCACTGAACAGCTCTCGAGGTTAAGAGAAATCTTCAAAATATAGTAAAGGCTGCTGAAAATGTTAGTATCGTTTGGGAGAATTATTTTTATGTTAAATAAATAATTCTTGATATTTCTCTGATGCTTCCTATTTTCTGAGCTCCATACAAACACTAAGCAATTATGTAACAAGAGAGCAAACAAAACCTTTTGAAAATAAGATCTGCATAATCTCTCTGATAATTATCTCAGCTAACACTTTGAGCTCATCTCAGAGAAATACTGAACTATAAAAAGGAAGTTTTCTTGCTACAGTCTTTCTAGATCTTTAGAAGATTAAAGCCATTTGTTTAGAGATTTTGAAATGCTTTTTAAAAAGAGAGGGTGCAGTTGTAGGACTCTACTTGCAGCATGGTGCAATGAAATTTCTGCTGAACAGCATCTTTATATGATGGGTTGATGTGTTTCAGAACATTTCAAAGTCCATAAAAAGCAGATCCCCAAGCTACAGCATTAATGAGCTATTGCAGCTAGGCCATAGAAAGCCGATAGGTGCTGATTAGCCATTTGTTGAAACTGCTTTGTGGTATTTACAGAAGGCTGGGGATTTGGAGAGTAAAGTGGATATAGAACATTTTAAAAATTGTAATATTTACTTCCCTTGTCTTTTGTGGGGACTTCTGTTGCCCCACAGAAGCAATTATGCAGCCGTGGTAAATGATTTAGGGTCGGGTGAGAGCCATAAAAACATTAATAACAACAACAACATAGATACATGGCCTCAGTAAGTGAACAGGAAATCGAGCTTGTAACCTGCTTTGTATTTGTTCTAGGTGGATTGTACTCTTGCTTTCTCATCTCTGAAACATATGTTAAAGATGGGGGATACACATAGCAGTATCACAGTTGACATTTACAACAACCTGTGTATGTGCCACTGGCTGATTTTAATAGTTTTCATAGGTGGTACCTATAAAATTATGAAATGTACATGTCAAATTTATAAGTGGTACCTGTACGCTTAGTAGTTGGAAAACCATGAGTAGGTTTATATGGGCAAAGTCAAAAGTAGAATCTAAAATTGAAGAAGCATGGCAAAAGAACAGTTAAGTAGCTTATTGCATAAAAATAATGCCATCAAAATAAATGTGGCTTCTTTTGTTAGTGGGGTGAAGAGCATTGTGGCATGCAGGAAGGCTACAGACGGAAGAAACCTTTTTAGATTATTTGCAAGTGTAAAAATTCTCAATTGTGATCAAATGGTTGAATCTTTTGCAAACATATCAATGAAGACTTGAAGATTTTCAGTTCATGCACATCAGTATGATGACTGCTTCTGAAATCTAAAAGAAGTTGCTGGGTTGGTTGAATACTGGTTAGAAAATATGCTAGCCTCCAAATAGATACTGGTCATGGACTTTATACTTGCAGTATTTCTGCAAAGAGATCAGACCGGCAGGATTGTATAAACATGTTTTGCAGTGCCAGCTGCTGAAAACATGACGGTCTGAACACCAAAATGTGATAGGAAGGCACAACAAATAGCCAATGGAAAATGCAGTTTCTCAGGCAAAGTGGCCAGTGAGCTTGGGAAAAGGATTTGGCCCCAAGAAAAGGTGTAACTAAGAAATGAAAATTATTCAAGTTGTTTTCAAAACAAGATGTTTTAGTTTTCTGTTTGAAACAGTGTTTTGAGATAAACATTCAGCAAAATTCAATTACAGTTCAATCAATAAAAAACTCTGGTCCCTGAACTGACTCCTGTTATAAGCAGAGAAAAGCTGTGAAATACCTTTGGTAGTTTTCCCAAAAAAGTTTGCTAATACCAATAGTTGATATTGGCAGTGTCTTTTCTAACAGACTGTGCCAAATAAATGTCTTAAACTTAGCACTGGAATTGAAGATAGTAATTCATCACAATCCCAGCTGCCTACTCATGCAAACTGCAGATACGAAAGAAAATCTTCACTGCGTTGTCAGCTAGCAGCGGCTTGTTCTGCAAGCCCAAAGTTTCCTATTCATGCTGGCAAAGTTATCAGAACCTGGGAGGAGTATTTGGAGAGATTTGCAAATCCTTCTGGTGGGCAGGATTGCAAAATGGTGTACTTGTTAAAAATAGCCAAATTAAGATTCTGTACCTGCTGATAAAGCATTGCTCAGTGAGGAGCGGTGGCGGGGGAAACCCAGATGAATGGGGATGCTTTTCATTTTGATTGGCGGTTTGTCACTTGGTTGTTCACTGAGGACAGAATCCGGTGGGATATTTAGACTGAAATACATCACCTGTCTTGCAGGAAAGAGAGCTTTGAATAACTTAACCTCATCTTGTGGAGCTTACTTCAGATTTCTTTTTGCCTCACTTGCTTTTTCTTGGTGTCCAGTGCTGTTCAGCAATATTTTTTCAGTTGCCTCTTGACACTTGAAAAGCTAAAAATAGCAAACGTAAAGCATCCTACGACAAGGGAGCAAGGTTTTTACAAGGGTTATTGTTTAAATACCTGCTTTGCATTTGCTGCCTAGAGTTGCTGAATATGCATGGAATATTTTAGCTCCTTTTGTGTTCATATAGGTCATTTCATCCCCTCTATGTGCAGAGCAGAACAAATAGGTAGCTCTGTCAGATTCTTTGAATGGACCAGGAATCATTTATCATTCAGGAAGGACCTTTCTTATAAACCTCCCATTATCTTCCATCAGCTGACAGCCTCTAGCAAGAAACTCAGTTTCTGCTGCTGCATGTTGCTCTAGCTCAGTCCACAGACAGGTTTTAGGGTTCTGCAGCACAGCCATAGATGTACATGTAAAACTAACTGGGTTTGTGCCTTTCACAAGAAGGAAGGTATTAGGAAAAAAGCCAGAAAGGTACTTTTGGTTTGTATGCCGTTACTATCTTGCAGCTCAGCACAGCCAGGACTTCAGTGAGCAGAAAGTCTGTAAAAGGGAAAAGGCATTTTGGGGAAGGTGGCAATATGGCAGGGTGAAACAGCTTGCAGTATTCAGGAGAGATGGGGTTTTCTGAAGAAACAAGTGTGAATGTTTAAACGACGAGAGTTTGTGTACTGCCATATGCCTTCTTCCCTCCTGTGCTTCCGCTGGGAGAAAAGTGGCCAGCTTCCTAGCTTGCAGCTCAAAAGGTCCCTGATACACTTCTGCATGCTTCTTGCGTAACCTGGAGCAATCGGTTTGCCTCTGTCCATGTGCAACAGTGAAATTGCTCTGAATGACATAGAGCAGATTGCAGTCAGTCTAGCCCCATAAATATGGCATTTACATGAGTTAGTTTATCCAGCTAAGTTGGCCCAACCCAGCGCGTACTGCATCTAAGCAGTAACAGAAATCCAGTATATTCCACTGGTCACTGAAATTCTCCGATGATCCTTGCTGCAAGGGAAGGTCAGAACAAGATATTGAAGGCAGGAGTGTCAATAGAACATCGAATACTTCACTGTTTCTTAGGATGTGAAAGTCCCAGAAGAATCTCTTAAGTCATCATCCATCAGTCCCAAGAAGAGCTGAGAAAAGGTGTTTTGTTGTTCTTGCTTTAGGGAGATATCTCATATACATATCTTGCTTTAGCTTCTATTTACTTCCAGATTTATGGGGAGGTTCTTGTGGGGAAGATACTATTTTTCAATGACTGGTTTTAAATTATGGTGAGGACAGGCTTGTTAATTCAAGTTGGGTTTGTGTATGAGCAGAATTTGTTGTGGTGATTGTATAGGATACCTTCTCTGGAAAAGTGGTCATTTCTGCCAGCCGTTGGAGCAATTTCTAGAGAGGTCTTTCTAAAACTCAGTTTCTAGTTTCATGGATTGAAGTGGTAGCTTCTTGTTTTCATCTTAAAAATACCCAGGATGATGATTTGTATGTTGGAAAAGAAAACAGATGTGATTGCTGTCACTTTGACCCCAAGTTGTTATTGTTCAGGGGAGAGCTGATGAAGGAGAGTGTGGGTGGGTTCCTCTTGATAGCCTGCTCTACTTTTAATTTTACTAAACGGGGAGAATAGGACATGCTCTTTCCTATGGAGATCGGGTGAGATGCTCTTATCTGAGCCACCCCTGGTTCTAAAACCTCCCGTATTGAGCAATGGGTGCATGATGCTGAAAAGCTGCTGGTTGCTTGTGGCACCCTCCCTTGCTGTTCCTCAGCTCTTGTTTTGGAGTTGTGACATGGGCTGCTGTGGGCTGTCAGTCATCTCTCCATTGATCTGCCAAAACCTAATTCATTATTCAAGTGGGTTCTTTCATTGTTCAAGTAACATTAGTCAGTTCCCTGCCAATACATGGTAGTTAGCCACTTGAGTGCTGTTTGTATGAATCATGGAGGTTTATCTAGTAAATTTGTTAAGCAGTGGCGAAGCCCACGCACTGACACAACAGTGTGTAATTGTAGGAAAGCGCTTGTCTGGCAGACTTCCAGACAAGCAGTCCCGAGAGTCCATAGGATTTAATTTTTGATCCCGAGGAAAATGTATGTGTAAGATAGCACCTTCTAGCAAAAATTGCTACCAGTAATGTAGATTAAATCATATTTTTTACAGCAACAGATAGTAATGTGAGAAAGCTTTACAGTTGTAGGAATTTATAGGCTTGAGTGTTTATGGTTGAAATCCAATCCTGCTCTAAGGGTGTCCTACAGGAGTCAGTCCGTTTTCTTTTCCTGCAGGAATTTGGGATATGGTAGAGACATGGCTCTGCACCACCTGTCCAGGAACCACAGAAGGGTTTGACCTCTTCAGCAGTAGAGGACTTGTGCCAATTTTTGAGCTGCTCCTTACAGTTTCTTAAAATATGGGCCTTGTTCAAATCTCGTTGGAACAAGAGCATGGCCCTGCTACTGAGCTCTTAATTGCTTCAGCTACATAGAGATGTAACCCTCAAACTGCATTTGGCAGGTGGGGCACAGGATGCTTCCACAGCAATCAGTGTGAAGTGGCTGGAGAGCCGGGTGTTAACCTACACCCTCTGGAAGGAGCACTTCCAGGGCAGACTTGGCAAAGTTTTGAATGTCCTAGTGAGGGAGGGATGAAGCATCTTCTCACTTCTTCATGGTCTTCCTTACTGTACGATGTGAATCTAGTACATGGTTTGGCAAAACTGCCCTGATCAAGGCTACTGAGAGGAGGGCACAAGGATGCTCCCAAAGTAGGAGCTCTTCTGTGTGTAACTGCATCGCTCCTGCTCAAGCATGCATCCACCTGGAAAGGCTGCAAACTCAGCTGTGCATTAACAACTGTGTTTATTTAGGGGAGGTGGAGATTGTCTAGAGGAAATTAGTTTCTAATGGGGCTTCTAAGAGATGTAGGGCTAACAGAGGAGGAGGTGTTGATGTGGGGACTGCCTTGCAGTAAAGAACTGCTTGACCCAGAGTGGTTTTAAACATTGAGACAGGGTGCCAAAGATTTTCCCAAAAGGGTTGATTTGGGTGTATTTCTAGCTGTCTTGTTCTGGGTAGGTTGGCATTTGGCCTCATCACCAATATCCCGCTGGATGAAATACCAGAAGTAAAGCTGTGCATCACCCTTCCCCCTTGTCTTTGAAGTGAGCATATCTTGATATTTTAGAGCTTGAAGAAAGGTTTTTAAAAGGCTGCAAGTCACCTGGAAGACTAGGGGTAAAGATTTCTATGCAACTAAATCAGTGATACAAGTTATAAGTGAAACTGGGGGTAAATTTATTGGTTTAGTATTTCAGATGAGGCAATGAGAAAGGTGGTACATTCTTTATCATCCAAATCAGGACAGGGTAAAACTGTTAACCCACCAGTGCACACAGAAGGAGGTGACATAGAAAGTTACATGAAGTTGTCTTTCAGTGGAAATTTCCCCTTTTGAGTGCCATTGGACAAGCATTTTGATGCTTTGACTGCTGGACCATAGTCCAAGTGCTATCAGCTCTACAAAGCAAGGATATCAAGATTTTTCTGTGATATGTTTTAATTACTAGCAATCTCAGTTATATCTCACAGCTGGAGTGGATGAAGTGTTTCCAGGCAGGTTATTGGTCTCAGTGCATCAGCCAAACTTGCCAATGTTGATACAGCTGCACGGGAAAGGCTTAGAGTATAAATGTATCAGTAGCCTACAGTAGAAAAACCAAGTTACTCTTAGGGAGTAAAAGATCTAGCATCATCCACTTTTTCATGAAAGAAACTTCAGTCTAAGAATAAGATTCATGTGGATACAATGGTAATTGGCAGAAGCACCACGGGAGGTGGTGCCTTGTTCTGCTTTAACTCTGACATGGCAGTAGATTTTTAGATATTCAGGTTCTAGTTTATAGCAAAAACATATCTTTATATAAAGAGCTTTAAAACTGCAAAACAACCTCTTTGGGAAGCTTTATGGGATTTTTTTTGCAAGGTTATAGCTAGTGTGTGTTTATGTAAGCTTTACTTTTATTATCATTGGCTTGATATGTTTAAATGAATTTATGGTACCAAGAGAGATGGGGCAGTGAGTGAGAGAGGTAAGAATGAAGAAAGAAATGTTATTTCATGCTATTGAGCTATATTGTTTAAAACAACTGAAAATGGCTATTAAATAAATGATACATAAATGTGGAAAATGAACCTTTGCACAGTGCTGTTGCTCACACACAGTGCAAGAAACCACCTGAGATGGTCCCAAGAAGGATTATCAGGTTGTCCTGGATTACTCATAATATCTGTATCTCTCAGGAAGCAAAAAGTTTTAATTAATCTAACTAGATCAGCAAATATATCTGACTAGCTCACAACACAGCACAACTTTATAGCTTATTGTGCTAGAGGGATAAACAAATCTTAGATAAAAGATAACCCCCAAGGTATTATACCACTTGGATGGAAGGGGCTAGGGAGATTGTGTTTTTCTGTTCTGAAGTTTCAGAAAGTCAAGTGAGTGATCTAGGCCTGTGTCTGCACAGAGATCCTTTGAAATCTGCAGGGCTTAATTTTGTATACTCATGAGAAAATACCTGTGTGTGGTTGGCATTCAAAAGGAAGAGTTACCCAAGTAAGTCAGGCCAGTTACCCAGGTAGATCTTGCCTGATTTCAGTGGAGCTGTGCTCCACAGTGGGTACTGCTTTTCAGTGGGTAAAACACATATTTTCTGTTAAACCTCCTTAAAATTGTCCTAGCTTTACTTGCAGACAAGTGCTATGGTTTATGAACCAGAGTGTAAGGAACGTTGTTAGGATGGGCAGTGGCATGAGGAGCCAAGTTGTTTTAGGAAGTGACCTGTTGTAGAAAAGTTGAATCATACCAGTGAATCAGGCCTTAAAATACTATTTTATCAGGTCAATCAAGAAATTTCCATGCCTAAATTTTGTTAGGTTGAATTTTAGAACTGAAAAACTGACATTGCTGCACATCCAGAGAGGCTGATAGGTAGACCTAGGTTTTTTGTGTTGTTTTTGTAAAAGAAATAAAAAGTCCAAATCTCTGGGAGGTTTCATTATTGCACTAATGTCTGTGGTATTGTAATATGTCTGGTGGCACTAAGAGATATCAGGTAGTTGGATAAAAGATGACAGATACTAGTTCTTCGTTTCTCATTGCTTCATTTCTGTAGGTCTGAAGTAGTACAATGTCACGTTCCTCTTGAAAATACTGAGTGCACTGAGGACTGAGCCTGCATGTCTCTTATCTTCATTCATCTTTCCTGCAGCTTTTTCTGCAAGAACCTTGGTAGAATCAGGAAAAATGTTCTGCTGATGAAAGCGTACCCTATGTGGGAGTATCACTGCAGGTTCCTCCTTAAAGAGCTTTACCCCTTACCCGTCAATTTGGAGGAAGGACAGGATAGCATCCAAAATGGCATCTCTCCCCTGGGTACCTGCTGTGCCTCCCTGCCAGTGCTGAGTCAAAAAAAATCCAGTTGTGCTTCAGTTGGAATATTTTGGTCATGAATGGTTAAAAGTAGTTTTATTCCACTGGCCAGCAGCCAGAATGGATCTGTCAAGATAAATTAATGGGAAATTAATCTGATTTCTTCCTTTGTTAAGATAACTGCCTAGTGAATGAGAGGAATTTAGTAGATATGATACATCTGAACTTTTTAAAAGGCTTGACACTTTTCTACATTGTGGTCTCATAGCAAACGAGTGAAAGATGATCTCAACACAGTCATAACAAAGTTGGCAATAACTGATTTAAAAATTTCTCTCAAAAAGTAATCAAGGGCTTCACTGTCAAACCTGGAGGGAATTGCCAGGGAAGTCTTTGCCGCGCATGTGATTTTATTCAACACTTTCATTAGCAGAGTTGAGTGACAGAACAGAGGGAGAACACTGGGAGAGTTATGGGAAGGGTTGCAGGCGGTTTAGATGACAGCATCAGAATCCATAATGATCCCAATAAATTGGAAGGGTGGCCCAAAATCAGCAAGGTGAATGTCAATAAAGGCAAGTGCAATGCACCATGTGTGAAGAGGGCAAATCAAATGCATAAGTACAGTATAGGGAATAACCGGCTCTGCTGCTGTGAGGCTGGAGAGGATCTTGGAGGAAAAAGGAGGGGGAAAGTGATAGGCAACTGCAAACTGAATGTAACACAACAGTGGGCTAAAACCTGTAAATCTCACTCTGGAAAGTATTAGGAGCAATGTCTTAGGCAAGCTGAAGAAGGCATTTATTCTGCTGGAATTAGGGCTGGTGAGNGGGCTTTAAGAAAGCTGTAGACCAACTGGAGAGAGAGGAGATCAATAAAAATTTGTTACAAGACAGGATCTCAGGGGAACAATTGGAGGAACTGACTTTGGTTTAAGCTGATGGAAGCTGAAGGGGAACATGAAGATTGACTTCTACCATGGAAAGAGTGTGCTTGAAAGGGAAAAAAATGTTGGTCCTCTGTGTTAGCTGAAGGGCAATCAGGTCAGTTAGGAGGGAATGAAAGACTGGTGTTGAAAACAGGGGTTTCCAACATCAGTTCACCAAAACTTTTCAGCTGTGGGTGGATTCAGACCATGGGCAAAGCCACCACCAGATTTGGCAGACTCCACTTCATCAGTGAGTATCTGTCAGGCTTGCTCCAGGTATCCTCGCTCTTGCCTCAGTATGGCAATTGGACCAGGCAATCCTTTGCGATCCCTCCCAACCCTACATCCCTCTCATGTTGCAGGGAGAATAAGGTACAGCTGAAAATCTCTGGTTTATGTGTTAAGCAAGGCAAAGCCAGCAAAGCTCACTTGCTCTAGATGGTTGACCATCCTTTAATATTTAGTGATGTTTTATGGTCCATGATGTAGTGGCTGCATGTTTGCACTGCATATTCACCCTATATCACTTCCATATTTGAACTGTAAAATATGCATGCATGTGCTGGGGTACGCTTACCCTGGGGAAGTTCAGCTCCTTGTGGAAATGCTGTTGTCATCCAAATTGTGCCAGGCATTGAGAGATGAATGGGGTTGTCCAACACTAAAGCAAGGTTTTAGTGGGATTTTTTCTCAAGTACAAGGGCTGCATGGTAGCGTTCATGCTCTCTAACATATTTGGAAAGCATAGTTTGGAGTTGATGAATCTTGATTCAATTATTTATGGAAGAAGAACCTGTTCTCAGTGTGGGTCTGAATCAAGTCCATCTGCAGGAAGCAGAGGGAAATTCATTTCAGTAGAGGAGTTTGACTTTTTTTGGCTTTAAAAGTTTTTGTTACTGAAATATAGTTCTCAGCTAAATGTTCTTGCCTCAATGTTTTCATCAGGACTTTTTCATTAAGAAAATAAAGACTTACACTAAAGAAAGAGAAAATATTAATTTTATCTTAGATATTTTATTTCCCCCTTCTTTCTTCCTGACTTTATTCCTTTAAAATACATTTTTTTAAAAATTCCACATCTTTTGGTATTATCCACTGGAAGAATGGTAGAAGGATGGAAGTAGAATCTTCCTTAAAGATTGAGAAAAAAGAGAGATTTGGGGGCAATTTTCTCACTTCCAATAATTTCTCTCTTTTTTCCAGGGGAAACTAAGTAAGCAGGTAAAAGGAAGAAGGCCAGCAGATAGAAAAAGATATTTTTTAAAAGTTGAAAGATTAATAAGCTTTTATCTTATTTTGTCTATATTTTTGTTGTGTAACAACATGAAGGATTTTCCAATAGAGCAGAATATTTAATTTCTTCTAAAGTATGTAATGAAAATTAAACCATATTTCAAAGCTCTGTTGTGAAGCATAGTCAGAATTGAAATGGGATGAAGTTTATGGAAAAGGGGTTGTAAATATCTGCCACTGATTTCTACGTGGTGATGTGACAATTAGAGATGGCTTGGAGGCTGAATTCCTCTGTAGGATAAAGCCCAGCTCTATAGAAGTGGCATCATGTTGAGTTCTGTGTCAGTTTTTCCTCAGTGGAAGGTGGTCAGTTTTGAGGTAAAAGCCCCCTAAATTGGATCTTTCCTGATGTTGGAACACTGGAAATAGCAGTGATATCCATGTTCCTTCAAAATCTGTGTTTGTGTATGTACATGCCAACAGTAATGGTAGCAGCAAGGGAAAAATTGTAATTCTTGCAATATATTGGCAAGGTTGAAGAGCCTGAAAGTATCATCAGTTGTCACACAGGCAAACATTATCTGCCTTTGAATGGGGTGTTGCATCCTTTAAGTCTCATCTCTCTTGCCTCATATGTGATTGAATTACATTAGGTTAAAGGCTAGGAGGGCAGAGTGAGGTGTAATGAATTCTTACCTATTTTTAAAAAGCATTTAATCAGGTCTTTCAGTCCTTCCTGAACTGGGACCTTAAACACATGGTGCATTTTAAAGACTCGAATTAGTCCCACTGACCTCATTGTTGCTTAATGCGAGCTTACCTTTAAGTGTTTTTCTGGCCACAAGCCATAATGAAAGGAACATTTCTGATGTTTAAGGTTTATGGGTGGATCTTCCAAATATAGTTAAGAGGGAATTAGGAGGCTAAGTCCCATTTGAAGGTCTCTAGGACTTATGCCTAAAATTCAGGTACTCATATTGTAAAACCTCACCATCCATTTCAGCAAGTTCCCATGTATGGAACTTACTTTTTTATGTGATATGTTTGAATGATCACCTGTTTGGTAAAGACACGGGAACAAACTATAATTCCTTTATATGATGAAAGGACTAGCTTCATTTGCCCTTCTTCTTCCTCTTTGACCGGAAACATTTTAAAGCATGAAATCTGATGGATGCTTCCACTCCATTATTTTTAATAGGAAACCGAGGCATAAAGAAGGTTACTACTATGCCTCATTAATGCAGACATTTCCTGCTCAAATTGATAGCCCACCTTACCTAAAGGAAATGTAACTTTCTAGTTAATCAAACACAATCTTTCTGCATTAGCACTTGAAAGAAAAAAAAAAAAAGCAAGTCAATAAGGTAAGAAAGAAGTTCAGAAAAAAGCTGCTGGCATCAGTGCCGTACTGGAAAATATTGAAAGGGCTGCAGGATGTGAGTCTGAAACAATTAAATGTGGGTGAAGACTGGTCATGCAAGAAGCGTGCTTGTAATCAAATCTTCTTGTCTGAAGATGAATGAAGTGAAGGAGAAAGGAAAAACAAGTGTGTGAGATGCTGTCCTGGTTTCAGCTGGGATAGAGTTAATTTTTGTGTTAGCAACATTATTCTCACACTAAATCCAAAACACACTGTACCGGCTACTAAGAAGAAAATTAACTCTATCCCAGCCAAAACGAGGACAGATGCCTACCACACGTGGCATGGTCACAGCCCTTGGAGGTCCTTGGCCAACCTTCCCTTTCCCCATAAGGAATGAGAGGTCTGTTTAGTGACGTGCAAGACTGTGTGCATGTGCTTGCGTGTGAGTGATGGTGTGTTGAGCCCTATCACATATATTTCATTTGCAGCAGGGGCTGAAAGCTGGTCCTGCTGAGAAGCAAAACACAGGTGAGCCTGCTGGTAGTTTCATGGTACCTTGCAGGAGCTGATGTGGTTGGTGCCACAGGGCACCTTGTCCCCTTTCTGCTCCTCAGGTAGGATCAGGCAGGTGCCCATGGTTACACCCATGCTGAGGTTGCTCTGCTGTCTCTTCTGGGACGTTGAGGGCTAGCATTGGCTGTTAAATGGGATTTTAAATGGCAGAATTAGAGAGATTTATCTGAAGCATTAGTCTTCATTTCAAAATAATAAATCTTCATTGGCAGAACTTCCTTAGTATTTTTCAGGGATCATAACAGATGCACATAATTTGTGTTGTGTTGATGGGCTTTGGAGCAGGATTACAATTTTAGGAAGCTAGTGACTTCATAGATCCCAGAGCTTGCTTCGGCCATTTTTGAAAAAGAATTTTTTTCCCAAGCTTCAGAGTGGGACCCAGCACTGCAGCTGTTTTCCATATTCTACTGACTGCTAAAAGAGCGATCTGGGAAAGCACAAGCTTAAATCAAGTTTCTTTGTAACCTGTTAAAAAAACCCAAACAAACCCAGGATATCAGAAGTACTAATGAATTAAATCCTAAAGTGCTTTGCTAAACGGAGGAATGAATGATAGATATTGGGGCCCTCCCAAGTAAACTACTCTAGCTGTCTTAGGAACAAGTGAGATTTAAACTCCCCTGCATTACAGACAGAATAGCAAGAAAATTATTCATATGGTTTAAACATAGCTGTGTTTTCATTTAAATGCTTCTTCTAAGCAAGAGAAGCCATTAAATACTTTTAAATGTTTGCAATATTGTAAGGGGTGATTAGAGGCTTTGGAAGGAGTTTAATGGAAACTGCATCAGTATTGAACACCCACATGAACGCACAGAATAAGAGGGAGAGGAAGCCGAGCTGAGCAGATTTGATCTAGCCTAATTAGTCAGATTGTTGTTGTTGTCTTTACAGTCTACTGTTGATACACAAACATGCTGTTGAAGAATTAGTAATCTAAAACATTGCAGTTCATTAGAGGTTTTAGTGGTGCTCTAATAGCCACGCTCCATCTGGATGATAATAAGAAATAGTGGACCACAGAGAAGTCACGCATCTTCACCTTATAATCAATTTTTAGCCAGCTGAGAAAGCAACAAAGAGGATGTTTGCTGAAATATATCACTTTACGATTATAAATTCAAAGGGAACAGAGTCCTATGATCTTTATTTCTGCGCCAGATATTTATTCCTTTCTTCCTTTGTGTGCTGCACGTACATTTCTAGCCAAATTTATACTGTGGATAAAGGTGTGTCGTTGTGTCAATATGACACAGACGTCTCTGCAGTGGCTTGATATTTTTAATGGTCTTTATGTTACTACAATAAGAATGTCAGAATGAATCAGACTTTCTCATAGTTTATTATCTTTCAGGTTATAATTGTAGTAACAAAGCATCTTCATATATAATGGCAACACATGGAGGTTGTTAACTAATGTGTTTTCATGTGTACATGAAAAGGAGGAGGAGTCAGTTTTTGTCTCTTTTAATTGGTACCATTTAACAGAGGAACAAGAACTTTTGGGTAGAGATGTCTAAAGTTTAAGCCTCTCATCTAGGAATGTGAAACCTTTAGTTTCATTTCCAGATCTGACATTTGGTAGAATCGTGAACTTTGGCATTTGATAAATTTTGTGGTTGTTTTTTCTCTCCCAACCTATTCCTGATTTATTGGTTTAAATGTTAAATGGCTGGGGCAGGAACTCCACATGTTTTTGTACAGTGCTTATCAAACCATGTTCCAAGTTACAGGGAGCCAACAAAACAGATGAAAATGTTCCAGGAATCACAAAAAAAGGAGTCTGACTGCACCGAGTTATTCTGAATTTCTGTAGTTGGCTCCATGTAACTGGTTCAGGACTCGGGTTAAATTCAGAGAGTGCAGGAAGCATTTAATTTTTACCAATCTACAGTTGAAAAGCTCAGGTGAAGGCAGAAGTAAATGGGGGTTACTGTCCATTGCTCTGCCTGATCTAAATAGCCTGCAGTTAGGATATTTCATGATAGCCAGAAGTTCATGTGGGTCTGAGCCACAGCATTTGTGGGAAGAAATCAGATGAACCTTGTAGTTAATTCNTTCCACATACTTTTTAGTAATGTTTTTAGTACTCATTTATGTTATGTGTAATAATTAAAAAAAAAAAAAAAAAAAATATATATATATATATATATATAATTTTGCTTCAGGGGATGCAGCCTACCAAATAGGACTGGAGCCAATTCTTTCTACCATGAGCAGTATGTTCAATGGTATATAGTTCCAGGATTAATATAGCCAGGGTACATGGGAACAGTACAGATTTGTGCTGAAATTAGTCCCTGTCTCTTGCTTCTCATAAGAATGTGATGAGCATATGTAGACATAAATGCACCAGTCCAATATATCCTGATCTTTTAAACTGATATATTAGCATGTTTAAGGCAGAGCCAATATTATTTAGTAGAATGGTGAGATACATATGGCTGACATGACAAAGTCACAACAGGTATCTGCTATAAATCTACAAAAGATTTGGAAATCCCATCATAGACACTGGAAATGTGAGTTGTTTAGGATATTAGGCAACATAGTCAAAACACTGATAAAGCTTTGGGGAGTTTATATCCCATTCACTTTCAGAGAGATCTTGGCTTTTACATCATGTTCCCTTTTTTTCTGAAAACCTTTCCCATTGCAACCAACATAGAATATTTTAAGCTCGTTTAGGGTTTGCTCCTTGCTCCCTTTTTACCCCACAAAACTAACACAGAAATATTAGTTATAAAGAAATATTAGTTATAAAGAGGAAATGTGAGATAACAGCTACTAAGCAGGCAAGATTAAGATAAACCATCAAGCCATTACTCTGAGGTCCCTGACCTCTGATCTCTTAAGTTCTTGGAGTGGTAAGCCTTAATAGTGGGATAATGTTAGACACTTTTTTTTCCATAAAGACCAAGAAGACAGTTTAAGATCTCGCTGGTTTTAGTTTTTAAATTGGATGATTTGTCATTGATTTGTGCTTTCTACATGAGATTTCCTTGGTTTCTTGTTCTTGCAACCTGTTTCTGTCTGAAAAATTTTGGAATAACCTTAAAGAAAGCATAATAAATTCAGTTCTACTGTAGATGTTATCTTTGAATGCTTTTAATATTGGAAAGACATTTTCAAAGTTTGTATGTATATTTTATCCTAATGTGATTAATAATTACACTGAATTTGATACCTCTGCCTATAGCTGTTGTTACTCCTACATATACTTCCAAAAATGAAAAAGACCATATTTTTCATGTAGAGTTACAACAAATGAAAACCAGCTAAACTAATTTTCCCTCAAATTTCCTAAAAACATTCACCTTGATGTTGGAAAATATCAGGCCAAAACAAATTAGTCTGACAAAAGGAAGGAAGTTTAGAGTGGGAGGCGAAACTCTGTATCAGCTGGGAAGCACACTGTTCACTCTGCAGATAAGAGTTAACTCCCTTTCTTACTCCAAACTAAACAACCTTATTTTGGTAAAAAATCATTGAATGTACATTTGTGAGACATAGTATTACTTTACTTCCATTTCCTGCCCCAAATAAAATTTGACAATCAGCTTTATATTTGTAGCATTCTCTTCATTTTATAGTCACTTCACATTCAAGACACCTAACTAAAAAGATCAAGAACATTAATATCCTAGATTTGGTTGGAAAAGTGTCACAAAACGAGGACAAAGTTAATTTTTGACAAATCCATTTCTTAGGTTTTGATCCTATTTGCTCGTGTTTACTTCATTTTAGAACCCAGTATAGAACAACAGACTTTCCTGAATTCTGTTTAGGCTGTCTAGGTACCTCATGTATCAGATTGAGATGTTTTGACAATTATCCCATTGTTAACCTCAGGGTCTCTATCTTCATATGCTGTTTTTCTGGAAGTTGTTTCTGTGAAGATGGTAATTAATTTTTTTCCTCATCTTCCCCGCCCTTCCCCCCCCCCCCCCACTTGCTGCCGGGGCAGACATGTTG
>VYZV01001387.1:402594-424697 GCA_013401275.1 Pandion haliaetus | reverse complement strand
ACTGTTGACCCGACATGCAACTAGGTAGTTATGTACAACTATAATTGGAATAAAGACATCTATGTTGTCCCAGGGTAAAATCCTGACATAGTTTTTTTGCTTATTTCCATGCAACCAGAACGTTACCCCTGTTGTTTTGACAATGAGGGGAGACCTACAGGATCCATAGGCTCAGCTATGCAACAGTATGTCTTGCTGATACTAACTTCAGCTCACTTTTTGCAACAAGGTAAAGCGTGGAGCGTGTTATCTTGGAGGCTCATTTACGTGGCATCTTCTCAAAACAGTGGGAATCTTCAGCCCCCATCTCCTTGTTGTTTTCTTTTTTTTCTTTTTTAAATGAAAGCCAAGCTGGCTTTAGTGAGGGTGTACGTATGATGTTGAGATGTGAAAGTGAGTACCTATCAACTCAGAGTTACTTTTTGTGGCTGTTAGTAGCATCTGTTTGTATAGGCAGAAAGTGAAGCCTGTGTTGTGCATCACAGTAGAATATGGAATTGTGAGAAAAATAATTTTTTTCTGTTTTGTTATGAAATTATCCATGCCATCCCATAACATAGTGGAAATAGCATGTGAAATAATTGCTGCTAATTAAACCTTCCTGATTTAAAACCATTTCCATAATCTAATTAGGCTAAGTACGTAGCTGAGTGTTGTATGGGATAGTTAATGAAAATATTTATAAGCATGGATCATGGTGAAATTAGAAAAGGTTGAAATTAGTTATGGTCAGGAATTTTTCTTCCTCTTTTCCAACCCTGAGTACATAAATGAACTGAGTTGGGAGGACTGGCAGTGAGGTTTGTTCCCTGTGTTTCTTCGTGCTGCTAGAGGAGAGATTTTCTGCTGTCATCTGAAACATTTATCACAACAACAGGTGTAAGTATATTCTTTCCTTTGGGAGGTTAGTGCTTTGTGTTCCTTATGCAGGGTAAATAAGCTTTTTCACAGAATTATGTTGTCAAAGTCTTTAAGTACAGAATATTGGAGATATTTAAAAATATATTTAAATGCACTTTGGGCCCATTTCATAGAAGTCATTCTGTTTGCTTCAGCTTTAATCTTGCCCGTTTTTCATTGGCAAATTTGATGCACACTTTTCCCACAGAAAGAACAAAGTCCCACCTTTTCATAATCAGTACATACACAGCTGTCCCTTAATCAAGCACTTAGTGCAGCAAACTTATTTCAAAAAGCAAGGTGTCCCACTTGACAAATCTGTAAGGATTAAGGAAATACAAGAAGTACCAAATAGCTGTGCTAAATTCTCTGAGGAAGAGGATTCAGCTTGCCTTTTCCTTCCAGTGGTTACATCGGCAGAGCTCATTTCTGTGTGCTTCATGCGGATCCTGGAGAGTTCATCTCTGCAGAGGATAAGCAAAACCATAGGCAGAGATGGTCCAAGGGAAAAATGGCAGACAAGTGTGGTTTTCCTCATCTAGACCTTATGGGGGAAGAAGGGCACAGATTTTGGAGTGTCAGTAACCTGGGTTCATGTTAAAACCTGGGTTGGAACTGGAATGGTCGTTCTGTGCAAGGGACTTGTTTGCAGTGGAAATGTCTTCATGGAAAGGACAGTACACTCTTTTACTTTGGGTCTTGGAAAATTTCTGTAAGTGAAAGGACCAATATAGTCAGATTGAAATGTTACATCTGGAGCTTTTATTCTGTCTGTTCCTTTATTGTCCTGAAAAAAATAACAGAGTGGAGAAAAAGGGAAAGAGAGAAACAGAATCCTCTGCCTGGAGCATACAGGAGGGGAATTTTCAAGACACTTTCTCGTTCTCCTCGAGAAGTTTGTTCCTTGACCTCATAGTTCTAATTCCATCACAAATATTATTGCTTGACCTCATGGTTTTAATCCCTTTGCTAATTCCAATCCTGAGCTCTGGGTTGACTGGGGTTTTGTGCAAGCACATCTTTGAATCTGGTGCTGTGCCTTCTTAGCTAGTTTCTGGTTAAAGGCTGAAATGGTGGGAGGAGAATTAGAAGATGCTTTTATGCACATACCCAAATATATTCCAGGGGAGAGCCAACTGTTTCTGGGTCCAGAAGTTATTGAGAGACATTTAGGTGAGGAAATTAGGCAAGCAGTTGCAAGTTACCTTAACAGGGATATCATTTGATTAGATGAACATTAAACTACTCTTAAGATGAGTCTTGTGAACCTGGTTATCATATTACTGCAATTATGTCCTCTAGGAGGATTTGAGTTAGTAAGATTTGCAAACAAGTTGGATGTTCAGGCTCAGAGAGTAAGAGGAAGGTTTGGGTTTGAGTGTGCTTTGTCTGTATTTGAACCCAGTGAGGAATATAGATTTACTGACCAGCACATAGCAGAGGCCAAGGGCGGAGAGAAAAAAGACTGCATCCTGTCATTTTTCTTCTTTTGAGCTATTCAGTTTCCCACAGTGCATCAATTTTTAAATTGAGACTTTAATCTACAACTCTATAGCCCCCTTCATGAAGGGGTTTTTTTTCTTCTTTACTTTTCCCTTTTTGTCAGTTATGTAAAACCATCTGCTGTTTACATTTTGTCACTTTGAGTGCTCATTCCCCTTCTTTATTCTTGTTCCCTTCTGTCTGTCGCTCTATGAAAATAATCATGTTATTTGGAAAGTTCGTTTGAAAGTTGCTCGCTTTCGTCTGTGGCAAGTCCTTTTGCTGGCAGCCACAATAAGGCATGTAGGTCTTATTATGTCCTTGTGTACTTGACATTAAGACTTGATTTACCAAGGGCAGAGTGGAGTGCAAGCAGCTGGGAACGGTACTGACTCCCAACATCCACATTAGCAGTCTTGCAGGGATATGCTGTTGTGCAGCTGTGGCTTAGAGATGGTTTTCAGGATAGCCTTGAGCTCAGGGCATTGCAGTAACTTGTTTTCTGGGCCCTGTAGCCATCTGGTTTGTGTTCCACCTTCTGGATCAGATGTAGAGAGAAGAGGCTACTCTGAGTAAACGTGGGATTTGATGCTGAACTACTGCTGAGCAATTAGTCCTATAGACCACAGGAAGGCATTTTTCAAATGCTGATTTATTTTTTATTCTCACTTTGCTGGAAAAAAAACATAGGTTGCTGCTTTACAGCTTTACTGTTTGCTTATCCCAGCTTTTGATCAGCTATAGAGCTACATGGTAAAAATGTTGACAAAACGTTCATCAGGAGTATTGGACAAAAAAGAGGGGGAAATGCACTGTCAAAATTGTTCCTGAACACCTTCTCCTCCTTTTCCATCCCAAGGACTCAGTTCCCTAGAAGCTAACTCGCCTGACCTGGGGTAAAATTCATCAGTGCATATTATCATTACCATTATTATTTAAATAACACTGTTTAATTAAAAAGAAGATGCTGTCTGCTATGCCTCCGCCTCCCCATTTTTTTCCCCTCCCCCTTTTTAAAATTTAAATGTCAACTCTGTATCCACTCAACAGTCTCATCAATTTAAATATTAAATACGTGACAGTACATTGACATGATGCATTGGAACAACTGTAATGCAAAAAACCAGGGAAGTCAGTGCTCCCTACATTTTAGTATCAGTCTTAGTTGTGTTTTGTTAAATGCAAAAACAGTGGTGATGTCAGAGATAACAGAAACCCAGACCTGATGTCAGAGGTCTCATCTGCTGGTAAAACTGTCCACGTGTTTCTGATGTTACCACAAGTGCCTTGAGCTCCGGGATGAAAACCCATGCTCATCCATGCTCAGAAAACACCGATGGCTCAGCGGGATCATAACCAAGGATTGGCAAAGTTGCACCATGTGGATGCTCGATTTGTTTGGCAGCTTTGAACTTGGCAGGCGGAGAAGGCTTGAGCAGGAAAATAGCATTATGTATGTTGGAAGAGCGGTTATGAAGAAGCTGAAGTCGGGGAGGCTTTGTGTGTATGCAAAAGTTGAAGCAGGGAAAACAATGTTTTTCAGATGACTGAGGTTCATGGGACAAGCAGACTTGCTCTTAACCATGTTCCCTGTCCACTGTGAAAAGCTGAGAGACCATTTAACCTCTTCCCTAAAATGGTGTGATAGAAAATGGAAAGACTGTGTCTCTGGAGCAGAGGAATATTACAGTGAAAGGAGAGAGCTCTGATATGATGACAAAACCAAAAATGCTGTATAGCCTGATGTCAAAGTAGCTTAGATAATTTCTTAAATATGAAGATGAATTGAAATGGACTGTATTTGTAGTCTGATGGAAGTCATAGCTTAGGTATGCTGGAGATCTTGTTTTAATTCCAGTTCTCCAGGGTGTTTCTCAGCCCAGAGTTTTCTTTACACTTTATCTTGTGGCAGATGCTTTATAGGCATTTCAGTCACTCAAGCTGCTATATTTAATGCATGTATTACTGTTAACACAGAAGGTGTTAATATCCATAATGATGTTTCCTTTGAAAAAGCCAACAGCATTTATTCTAGCTCTTTATCTTTAATGTGATTGTCAAGATTTTGCTATGTTGGAGAAGGAAATTATGACATTCAAGCCACCTCAGAGTAGTAATTCCGTTAGAGCACTTTGTAATTCCTTAGCTATGGCCTTGGCTTCTTTAATTAGCAGAGAAATTTAATAGTGATTTGTTAGTGAAAGGAAGCCAGCTTTGGAGTGTTATCTGAACACAGGAAATAAATACCCACTGTTCTGTTATAAGTGTGAGTAAACATGGACAGCTGAACTGGATCCACAGGGTCTTCTCCAAGGGTTTGCTTTGAATGGTGAACACCAGAGGTTACAAAAATGCCCCACCACAACAAATCTTCAAAGCAGTGGCTGAAGCTACAAACCTCCTTATAAATTCTAGGTGCATTTTATGTGCATTCTGGATGGGAGCGTGGGACAAGAACAATATGGAAATGGCCAAATGAGTTGGCCATTTTCTGTTAGGTTTCTTGTTGTACACAGTGGGTATCCAAATGTTGGAAAGTCCATGAACAGAAGCTTGTAAGGCAGGGTAGCTACCAGGATTTCTGCCCATCTGAGACCCACCACCACAAATGTAGTTGGAGTCAGTAGTTATTCTTTGAAAGGAGCCAACCGAAAGGGTTCAGCGTGGTGAGGTCACTGCCCTCACCTGTGTATTTGAAGAGAAGCTGGTCATCAGAATATTTCCCTAGGACCTGGGCACCTATTTTCCCTGGGGGACGTGGTCTGAGGGATTTCAATCCTGCATCTTTTACCTTCTAGAGGTTCCAGGTCACCTTTCTAACTTATCCCTCTTACTGCACCCTGCCCTGGGCTCCTGCTTGTTTCTGTCCCAGATGTTCTCCCCCAGATGAACTCATTCATCTCGTGTGACCAACCCTGGCCATTTTTCTTAACTCTTCCCACATCCTCCCAGTTTCAGCAGCCTCCATTGTTTGCAGGTGCCTCTGCCTGGTCCCTCCCATATCCTTGCCAAGTCTGTTGGTCTCTGCAGTAAAGCAGCATTGAAGGTGACTCAGGAATATTTAGACTTAAAAGAGGAGCAGCTGATGATTCTAAGTAATTCCAGGATTAGTCCTCATTGCAACACAATGATGCAGGCATCGGAATTTGCTTAATCCTTTGTTTTCTGCTTGCGCTTTTTCTTTGGTTCTGTTCCATGATGTTCAAAAACCCTAACAGTGATCCAGTTTTTACTTTGCAAGGCTCTCATCCAAGTGAAATTCTCTGTTCTGAATGTTTATGCTGAAATACTCTGGCATCAGGGCGAAGCTGTGTATACAGACCAGTTTCATTTGCAGTACCCTCTTCCTACATTTTTTTTTTTTCAAAATTTCAATGACTAAGAGCATTTAATACAATTATATAATCTCATTATGAGAAAAAGGTTTTAAATGGAATGCTTCTTCCAAAATTGGTATTTTAAAAGAGGTCTTGATTCTTGAAAAATCAAATTATCAAGATTGTATTTTTTGTGCAAATGCTTACTACTTTTGAGGATTTTTTTCTCAACCTTTGCAAAAACTGTTGAGTATGTTAATGTGTAATTCTAAAACATCTGAAAATGCTATAGCCATTTTATACTCTTTATAAGGAAGGGAGAGAATGCTGACAATGTTTTGTATTTAGAAAAGGTATACTTTTTAGCATAAGTAATAGGCTTTTATTTCTCAAATGGCTTTCACTGTATGTTTACTGCTGTTTGTGGGTAAAGCAGCAGCTATAGTATCTCTCTTGAGAAGAGAAGCTGAAATAACCAGAGTCAGGTGATTATTGGGGATACCGACAGAGAGAAGGTTGCACCTGTGTTTACCATCCCGGTGCAGCTGACTTCTTAAAATCTTTGATCACCCAAATTTTAATTTCTTTTCTCAGTCAAAAATTGTGCTAGGTTAACAAAGCAAAGCAGTGCTTAAATTCTTTCACCTTTCGCTGTCATTCCCTCTTCTGCTGGTGCTAAAATCAATACACATCTCCCAAAAATGTCTCTGAAGTTGCTTGAGGCAAAGGAATCAGTTAATTCAGCATCTCCAATAATGTGGATAATGTGAAACAGTCTGGATTTAGACAATTTTTGGCTTCTCAAAATAGATGGCAGCTTTTCTGTATTGATTTCAAATGGATCATGAAATGTTCGTGTAATGAATGTAAAAGGATTCGAAAACCTTTTTTACCAACAGCTAGAAAAATTATTATATATTACCAATTCCTCATCTTTTATCCACCTTTTCCTTCCTTCACTGTCTTTCTTAGCAAGGGACTGTTGAAAATTCTGTCAGCTATAGGGAAGGACTATTGCAATCGGAGCTTGATTCTTCTGATGCCAGGTTTATGTAACTTAGGTCTCCAGAACTTCTATTGTCACTATTCTCTAAATAGAAGACATTACACCTAATATAGATTCTTTTTATCATTTAAATATGCTACTCTTAAATTTAGAACCTGTTAAAAGTTATTTTTAGTTACGAAAATAAAGTGCTGGGTAATGTTCTTTTTCTCCCCTCCCCTTTCTCTCTCTATCAAGATAACATTTTCTCAAGTAACTTTTAAAAAAGTCTTTTCTATTGCAAATTATTTGAAGTGCATTTTACCAGGCTAATTAAAATTCTTACATGACTACCTTTGCTGTTACTTAGCTTGTGGTTGTGCTATAGGCTTACAGATGAATTAATCATTAAAAGCTTCTTTGTGTTAATTAGGTAATGTAAAATACAGTTGGGATATACAGTTGTGTACAGTTGTGCACAAATACAGCTGGGATATTTTCACAGAAATCGTTTTGTATGCTTGCAGAACAGATCCTTATTTTCTAACTGCTGATGATCCCCACCTTCCCTGGCTAGCAGAAACTGCAAAAAAGATCTCGCGTGTCCTGAACCTCCCTTCCAAGTTCTCACAGCCATCTCTATCCTGAAAAAAATTACCTGTCCAAAGCAGTGACCTGACCAATTGCTGGTTACAAAGACCTGGTGAACAGCCTACAGAGCCACTAGTTCATCAGCAACGGTATAGCATTAAGTCATATTTTAGATCCATGCAGAGGATAAAGCCACTGCTTCTCCGTGGACGGGGTGTACTTCCCTTGTCAGATTTTAACAAAAAGGAATTTGAAAGATTTGGTTTCTATTTGAAATACAATATGTGAAACATAGTGAGAAATAGACTTGCTTCTGAAGGACTGTGATATATATGTTCTAGTAGTCGATACCGAGATACACTATTTTTTATTTTTCTCTGAAGGAAAATGAAAGATAACACATGGAATATTAGTCACAGTAAATGTGTTCAATAGCCTTTCTCAGATGTCATCTCAGCCTACATGAGGATCATGAGATCAAAAAGAAAAGAGTTTTCTTCTTCTAGTAATTAAGAAAAATCAATATACTAGATGAGCAGTTACTTTCAAACTGCTCGTAATAATTTAGTACTAGATTGTGTCACAACGGTTACTTGTCTGGACATCCTCATGAGTTTAAATACAGATATTCAATGTGGCCCTTGTAAGTCTGAATGCCCTGAATGCAAATACCATTGGAGTATTGCAGAAATCCCTTACTAGCAAGTAAATTGGCAGATTATTAAAGCTAGTTAACGTTTTTGAGGGAGAATATTATTTCAGTAGAAACAGCTAATTTGTCAAAGAGGAAGCATTTAACTGATCTTGCCAAAAGATCTTTTAAAAACTTGTTAGCGCTCTGTGCTGTCTTCCTTCCATTACATCCTGATAAATTCAATATGGGAAAAACTGACCTATCAATTTTGTGATTAAGCATCCTCTCCTTTGAGTTTTTTATTCTTTAGTGTTACTTAGTGGAATATAAAATAGTGAAAATGATTTTATTTTAATTACTGTCATTATAATCCACACCCACCTAACCCCCAATGTTTAAATCTGAAAAGTGTTCTCTCTTTCCAGTTTGGACTCAAAATTAGAGTTTCCTGAGAGAGAGAAGGTCTGAGCCATATCAATTTCTACATGTTTTTTGAGGGCAAAGGGGGTAAATATTTAAAAAAAAAAGGTCAGATTGTGACTTTCTAACTGTCTCTGGAAAATACAGTGGCAAAATGTCTCATTCCAGTAATAGATGGAAACAGTAGAGTAAAACAGCCTGGTCACCAGCTCAGGAATGGGACCAAACCTATAGCTTAAGCAGTCAGAGTTCATCAAAAAGAGCTGTAGAGAAAGAAAACATACTTGCTTTTCTGCATTTGTTGGCTCATTTTTCCAGTGAGTGTATGGTGTGCTGACTAATGTGCATTTTGCATGTCTTTGGCAACTTCCCTTTCCATCGAGGTGACTCTTCATGGCCGTGCTGCATGGTTTTCTGCAGCCTGTTGTCTTCAGTGTACGTGCAGTTGGTACCTGTTAATTAGGGGGGCCATCAGGGGACATACTCTGCCATGTGTGCTGCACACTGACTCTGCTCAGTGACTTACATTTCTTTGGTCTTGTCTAATTATGGAGGAATTAATGACTCTGTGTCTGCCTGAGGCAGGAGGAGATTTGTGGGGTGGGCACAGGCTTGCTTAAATTGTCTGTGGGTTCTGTGCAGGGTTGAAAGGATCATTTCTCATCCTCTACTCAGTGCCTGTCAGTATATGTTCTTTAAAGTACTTACTCTTTGCTGATTGCTTGTAGAGGATGAACCTGGAAATGGACTGCACATTCATTTTGTGTAAATTAGATGAAAGATGGGCAAGCTCTTCCTAATTATAATCAGTAAATGGTAGCTTTTGAGAATTTTAATTTGTTATTATTTTGGTTAGAGCACTCGGAAGCGTGTTCCATAAATGAAAATAAATATGTTAGGTAAATAAATCAGTCCTTGAATCTGGCATGAATATGCCCAAAATAATAATTAAAAAAATGAAATTTAATAATAGTCTTATGCCTCTGAAGTGTGAAATGGAGATAACATCAAGGACTTCAGAGGCAATTTTGGTATTATATCTGACTTGATAGTTACGATTTTGTTAGCTTCTGCCACAATTCTTATCTTAGCCTTGTGGATGAATCATCATCAGCAACAATAAAAGCAGGTTTTACTCAGCAAGTTTGTTAATAATGTAAAAATGAAAATAAATGACTATTTTCTTACCATAAAAAGCTTGGCTATTCACAATTTGTATCGGTTCCGCAATACTGAGTACATAGTTTTGAAGAGCAGAACCAGAGCTCTAGTGGTGTGTGTAAATAAAAATAATGGATATAGCTAATATTCTGTTTCTCTAGCAACTTTCACAAGGACAAATACAGTGAGGATTGTCCATGCTGCGTATTTCAGACTGCCCTAGGTACGAAATGTGGTCCTCTAAATTGTACGTAATTGCCCAGAGTACTGTAATATATGCAGTGTGATCACTGTATAAAACCAGTCCAAAACGGACTGTAGAGATTGAGCCATTAATGCTGCTTGTTGTATACTTAACATGTTTTGGCTTCATTTCATGACTTCAAACCAATGTTCTGATTGGAAAGGTCTGGGCCATGAGGTAGGGGAGGTTGTGAGGAGATTGGGATTGAGGTTTGGGGTGACTTTGTGACCGGGCGGGAGGGGTTGGGGTTGCCAAAGGTGAGTGGGGACTTCTAGCAAGGACTGCTCTCCTGGGAGGGGTCTCAGCTTCTCCTGGAGCTCCATACTGTGTCCCTGCTCTTTACACGGGGTTCCCTCAATGCGCTCCTTTTTCTGCAGCTGTAAAGCTCTTGGAGAATTACAGGGCCCTTAAAACATCTCAAGCCATTAACATCTGTTCCGAAATTCACTGTCTCAAATCATATTACTGTAATTAGAAGGTTGCCTGAAACTTTAGGGTTAGGTTCCAGCTTCTTAGACAGCAACTTACTGTAAGCTGTGTCTTCTTTCCTCTTTAAGAGTACACCACTTTTTATTGATTAGAATGGGGTGGGGGGCCTTTGCAAAAGCACTCAGCTGTAACACAGCTTGGCTCCCACCAAAGTCATACCTGTATGAGCTGCATTATGCTGATGATACTGGGTCTGTACCACCTCACTGCTCATTGCCTTCCACTGGGTGCATTTGGTTTGTCGCATGAAGCATAGCCTTGGTCACAAAGATACTAGAAAGACACCTGGAAACTTCCGTCCTTCACAGCTGCTTCAAAACATATCGTTAGGGAGGGAGTTATCTATTAGGTTAATCATTGCTGTTGGCGTTGGTTCCCTGTGTTGTGTTGGTTCCTCCTCCCTGGTGGAGGAAGAGTGCCTCTGCCTTGCAGTGGCCAGACTCCTATGTTCTAGCGCAGGTGTAGACATAGATAGGGCATGAGTGGGTGTCAGCATTTGGGCAGTCATAGCTGTTGTGCCATGGGAGCAGCCCGTCCCGCTCCACTGGACATGTGGTGGTGGTGGTGGCATGTGGAAGGTGATAGCAGATGCAGAAAGCTGCGTTCTCTGTTTTGTCTGAATTCGAGGAGACACATGTGGGGGGGGGGGAGTGTGCGAGTTGTCTTGGGCACTCTGCGTGTGATGCCATGTGTCCCATGTCTTAGACCAAAGCCAAGTTGTGGAGCTCCACGTGGTAATCAGGTTAGAAAAACCAGGCAGAGCTTCATCCTTAAGCAGCCCCAAGTCTTCGGTATCCCTAGTAATTCCAGTAGGACCAACAGGGCAGAAGCTGACGAGGCTGTTAATTATAGTTACTTCAAAAAAACAAGTCCCCTGTGATGAGAGCTTGCCATTTGGCAGCTGGACTAATAGCTCTTTGTGTGACAAAGGTGTGCAGTGCTACAGCAGAGCGCTAAAGCTGTGGGATCTTGGCCAGTATGAGCAGAAGGAGAAAACTTCATGAAAACAACATTTTTAGCTCTATTATTCTGATAAAACCTGGCTGCAAGGGTTAGATCATTAATTATTTTTTATGGATGTGTGCGAAGCTGGGGAGTTGGTGAAAGCAAGATGTTCTGTATAAATTCTTCAGAAGGATCCAGGGATGGAGAAATACGGAGTAATTTCTTACAGTGTCATGGCAACCAGCTCTACCCATAGGAGGCATCTTATCAATTAGATTAAATAATTAGGAATGACATTGAGTAAAATGAAGAAAAACAGCTTAGAGATATATCAGGTGGGAGGCAGCTAAGCTTCTAAACAAAATACAAAATATGCTGTATCACTTCTGGAAGACTTCAGCAGAGGCTGAAAGGAGACATGGAGGGGAGGAAGAGATGGAAGGAATTAATGAGATAGTGAGAAAAACTTGTGGTAGGAACTTATTCAGATAATATGGAAAGTATTTAGACAAACCCTTAGTTTTGTTGAAAATTTACTTTTATTGAAAATGACATATTTTGAAAAAAAGGGATTAATATACACAAGATTCTTTTTTACTTCCTGACTAATATGTCCCTGTTTTCAAGATAACAGAAAAGTTCTCTCCTGCTCATTCTCTTACTATGTTTTTTAGATTTTTTTTACCCTAGAAAGAAACTGGAGAAAAATCCTTCCCTTTGCTTTCTGCTGGAAAGGTTTTAAAAAATGAGAGGAAATATTTATTTTAAAAAAAACCCACCTTTTCACTTTGATGGTTGAAAAAGTAAAACATAGTAAAGAAATAAGACATTGGGTTTCTACTTTAACTACAAATTCAGATTAAGAAAATCCACAGGTGTTACTTTCTCTCATTTTTTTGCTGAACTTTACCCTATTTCACTAGAAAAAAGTAGCTAAATAATAAAATGGGGAATAATAATTTTTAAAACCAGTAAATGTCTCAATTTAAGAAAATATGTTATTCTGAATGTTCTAATGAAAACTAGAACAGGGACAATTGAAGTGAATGACAGGTATGAAACAAAATTGCATTTATCTTTCTTTGTAAAATATATGTATAAATGTCAAATATGGAGTAGCCGTGATATTATTCCTGTTGTTGTTATTATTAATTATTATTATTACTAATTCTTACTATGAATAGACATGAAGAAAATTAAAATAGTTTCCCAAAGGCCTTTGGGAAATTTCCCCTACAGATTCTCAAAGGAAAAGATAAACATACCTGTTTATTGCGGACCCTAAAACTGACTAACTTCAGCAGCTACATTCCATTGGCCTCAATGAATTGTGGATACAAACCTCTGGGAAAAATGAGTTCAGATTAATATCATTAAGAACCAAAGCAGGTTAGCTTGCAAATTTGGTTCAAAGTTATTTTTATTTAGGTTAGGTAAATGTGGTTTAATTTTATGCTTACTAATACGTACTTGCAGGAACACTTGCATAAAATGAGAAATACGTGAAAGATTGCTTCTCCCAAACCATCAGTAGAAGAGATGAAGAGGCTCTTCTCCATAGATAATAAATCTGAATGCCTAAAAAGATTAAAGGAAATATTTGCAATTTGATCAAACAAACTGTGGGGAATAAAATGAACTCCATTGGGATTGGGTTTGCAGAACTGAATAAAAAATGTAAAGAAAACAGCTTTGCAAAGTCAACTACAATTAATAGTTTAGTATAAAATTAATGTACCATACTGGAGAGGCTTGGGAACAAGCAGGCTGGAAGGCCTAAAAAGATGTGCTAATAAATGGGTTGTTGAATTTAATTTTCATTGGGTTTGAAGACTTTATCTTGCAAGGCTTGCAACAGCGTCTTACTCACAGAAGTATTCAGTGGTAGGAACAACTGAATGTGAATGATACCTGCAGGTAGCTCTTGCTGGTTTAGGTCATTAATGCAGAGGGACCAAAAAACCTGAAAATACCTTCCATTCCGTGTACAATCCCTATTCTGTGTATAATTTCAGATGTCATTGCCCCTAATAAAGGAAATTAATGGCATATATGCCCAGCTATTAGTGCCTCATAACAGCTGACAAGCAGCTGGGGATGTTTCATGTATTGGCAAAATAAGTGGGGGGAGAGACCCTGCAGGAATTCCTTCAGCTATCACCATATGAACAAGAACATCGAAGGCGTCAGGGTCACTTAAATTAACCTATTGCATTGGTAGCTGATCTGACTGTTACTTGAATAAAGATGATAGCTGTTCAGCGTCATTAATGGCGCATGCAATGGTGTGACACTGGGACTGCCAAACTGGAGGGTTAAACATGTATTTTAGAAATTAATGCTTACTCTTGCTGCTAAAGAGTTAATGTTCAAGAGACATCCCAAAACTGTTGTAAGTGCTGGGTCACATCTTGACATTTTTATTCTGTCAAATCTCTCATTTATTTTCACTGGACTTTTAGGGTTGGCTAAGTCACTCTTGGATAAAATCCAAGAAAGAACAGCTTTGCTTGCATTTGCCCTGCTCTGGGAAATAGTCCCGCTTGTAGTAGAAAGATGATAAAATCTTCCCAATTATTGGGACCTAAGGCATGATACTAGCATAAACCTAAAAAAATTTAAGAAACAATTTAATTTTGCCCAGACTTTTTTTATTCTTTACCTCATAGTTGTATCTAAGTGCAGCTTTTCTCCCTTGTGCTCCAGGTCTTTTTTCAGCTTAATAGTGAAATTAGGATTTCTGGTTTGATATAGCAATCCCACCACAGAAGTGATTGTGAAAAGGACAGATGAAATTCAGTGTCAGTGCATGCAAATTAATAACTTAGGCAAAAAATAGCTAGCTATACCTACCTATACAACAGTGGTTTCTAAATTAGCAGTTACCACTCAGGAAAGATATCTGACACTTATTGCAGATAACTCTGAAAATACCAGTGCAATATTCAGTACCGGTCAAAAAAAGGCAAATAGGATTTCTAGGCAAGTAATTGAAATGAATATTGTTGTACCACACTGCACTGTTCTACAAGATTTTGTAAGATTAAAAAAAGGCGTCTAAAAAGGTGACAAGAATGAAGCATGGAATGACTTTCTCAGAAGGAGATATCAAATAGATGAGGGCTCTTCATGACTGAGAAAATGCAGTGGAGGATGGCTTACAAAAATCAGGAGTGGTGCACAGGAGGTGAAGAGGAGCAACTACTTTCTCAGAAGGCGAGCTGGGAGTATCCAATGTAAATGCTGGGGCAGCCAGACTTGCAGAACAGGATGACAAAATACCTTGTCACATAATGTTTTGATGAGAAAAAGCAGAAATGGATTTGTGGAAAGGAATTAGATATTCTTCGTGGAGATGTCTGGTTGGTGGCTAATACATACCATGGTCCGGATGTAGTGGGCGGTTTAGAAAGTCCTTGGGCTCTGGGTTTGTGGAAATCTGGAAGGAGTAGCTCAGGGCAGAGATGCCCTGTGCACCCTCTTTCTTGTACTCTTACCATAAGAATCTGGAACGGGCTGGAGTCAGAGGAAGGATTTTGACTTAGATGGGCAATTGGTGTGATGCTGCATGTCACTTTGTCGCTGTACACATCTCTGTGGGCCATACGCATCCCAGGCATCTTCCAGGCGGCATCTGGAGCTTTACAGCAAGAACACCATCATCCCGAAGAGAGTAACTTCATTGCAGCATCCAAGACCACAATAAGTGGATTTTAGTGAAACAGGACATTTAAAAATGCTACGAAACAGCCACAAAAAAAGTGAAAGGAAAGTGATAAAATACTGTCAGTTATTCTCCTCAGATACTCTCCAGACGTCAGTGTAATTTCATTGACTCCAGTGAAATTAGTGTTAATGTAGGAATGGAAATGCAGCAAATCTAATTCTAGCATCTCCTTCCTGGAATAGTAAGCAAGGAAACAGAGAGGTAATCAGTTAGAAACAAGTGCTGATCAGAAGGAGTTGGACAGGGAGGAGGAGAGCTCCAGGAGCTGCTGCCAGGAAATAGACACTTTTCCAGTCTCACATAGTCATGGAGTGTTCAGCAATACACGCACAGAGGCTGAAATGAAACGCCAGGCTTTTTAAAATTTGTTTTAGTTTGCCAGTGTATGCAGTCTTTTGTCATTCTGTTGAATATTCTCAACCCCCTTCTACCAGGACAGTATCAATGGCTAGTAATATTTCCAGCAATGTTTTTATTCTTGGTATTATGGAGAAGGGAGTGGTGGAGAGCTGTGGGACTGGTGGAAAGAGGTGGAGCTAACGTGCTTGATATAGTGTTTAGATAGCTCTTGTTTCATCTGAAAACAGACCTGTTTGTAACCTTTGGAGTGCTGATGTCTAGTTCTACATATATAGTACTGTCTGGCTTTGTGATTCTCTGATAGAAAATGCAAAAATATATTTAAGCTGTTGCCTGCCATTTTGCCATGCCATTGCTCGTCAGCAGAACAGTTTGTGGCACTTGCAAAGGCGAAAGTGGAGAGCATCTTCCTAGAACCATAGATGTTATCTCAAGTGCCATAAAAGCTACCCAAATATACTGGGATTCATATCAACATTGTGTAGGAGAAGAAACCCTCTCTCTAAGCATATTCACACTAATATCTCCCCCAAAGACCCTTCTCCACTGGTGAGAAGTGGCTTCGTAGCAGCAGTGAGTGACAGCAAAACCACAGACCTATGACTGAAACATGGTCCCACTGATGTGTCAGGGTTGGGGAGGTGGATGTACTTTGAATACATAAAGGGTTAACTGATAATGCTGAATGCTAAATTAAGAGGCCAACTTTCTTCCTCCCCCCCTCCTCCCAGAAGGATGCAGTACAGAGTAGCACACATGATTTCATAGAATATAAAAGTGGGAAATGTGCTCGGTTTTGCAGTTAGGTTTCACTTGGCTATTGACTGTTTTACAAGACAGCCACCAAGGAAGCTCTGAAGAAGCTGTCAGGCTCAGTGACAGCTTGGCATCTGCCACAGCTAAATCAATACTGCGATGAAGGACAGGTTCACAAAGTGGATAATCAAAGCAGAGTAAAGTTAATTCACCTTGAAAGCCTAAAAGTATTAGTGTGAAATTTTTTCGACAGAACTAGCATCATTCCAGTAAAACATGAGAGGTGCTGAGGTCCAGCCCTGAGCAGCAGTCTGTTCCAGCGTTGCCCTTAGTGGGAGTGGGGAGCAGGCTTCACACCAGTCATGTGCACAAATGCTCTGATAAAATGGAAACCTGGTGCTAATAAATAGGGCAAAAAGGGGTTTGCATTGGCCCAGATTGCTAGCAGTGCCCTAGGAAATCATAGTTTGGTTTTCATAGAATCACAGAATGGTTTGGGTTGGAAAGGACCTTAAAGATCATCTAGTTCCAACCCCCCTACCATGGGCAGGGACACCTTCCACTAGACCAGGTTGCTCAAAGCCCCAACCAGCCTGGCCTTGAACACTTCCAGGAATGGAGCATCCACAGCCTCTCTAGGCAGAACCTATGTTCCAGTGCCTCACCGCCCTCACAGTGAAGAACTTCTTCCTTACATCTCATCTAAATCTACCCTTTTTGAGTTTAAACCTGTTACCCCTCATCCTATCGCTACGTGGCCTGCTAAAGAGTCCCTCCCCAGCTTTTCTGTCGGCCCCCTTTAGGTACTGGAAGGCTGCTGTAAGGTCTCCCTGGAGCCTTCTCTTCTCCAGGCCGAATAATCCCAACTCTCTCAGCCAGTCCTCGCAGGGGACAGGCGCCAGCCCTCTGATCATCTTCGTGGCCCTCCTCTGGACTCGCTCCAACAGGTCCATGTTTTCTGGAAAATATTCCATTATAATATAAATTTGGGGGTGTGTGTGTGAAGATAATGAATGTTCTATTTTTTTGTAGGCTGTTAAGACATTATTTTGCATCAAAATAGGATTTTCTTCCATTGTTTGGGTTTCAAAGGTTTAAAATAAAAAGACTGGAGGAAAAATGTTTTGCTATAATTTATTTTATCTTTATAAAACCTGGAGGTGAATTGTTTCAACTTTTTGTGGAACTCTATTCTTTTTCCCTTGGTTTTAGTGCAAACATTTCAGGGAAGGCAAATTTAATTTGAGATAGACTACTGTGAGCATCACAGAAAATTGTAGATACAAAATTTTGTTCGGCTCTGTCCAGAGATGCTGAATTTGCAGGACTGAGAATTAGAGGGAAGGTGCTACTGTAGATGACTTAGATGAGTAAGAAACTTTATCATTCAGTTCGATTAAGCCAGTTTTGTGTTCATTTTACAAAGCAGAATTATTCTGAAAATAATAGGATACAAACATCATCTCCAAATTTGAAGCTTTTAATATTAACAGTTAAGTACTTTATTTTGTTAATTTTGTTCCTAAAAATACCCTATAATTACATAAAAAAATCTATCCTCACACAGAGTTCAGGCTGATGAATTAAAATACAGAAAGAAGGAGCTACTGAATAGAAGCAGCATTGCTTTACCTGCTTTCTATCTCATTCATATTTTCAGGCAGATATTGTATAAGCAGGCACTGTTATCCTAACGTGTGTGCCTACCATACCTCTCAAGGCTATGCGTGGCCTGTGTTTTATAGCTGGAATCATTTGTCTAATTGTCCCAAATCCATTCTTATTAATTGTGCTGAGATAAAGTTGAACGTTTAATTAAACACATAAACAAAATTAGATTTGAAAGAAATAAAAAGAATGAGCACATTAGAAGACTGAAAGGAAAATTAGCAGCTACAGAAAGTCTGATCCCATTCATATTGTACGTTCACCTTTACACTTACATACAGGTGTATCTGTGTGTACATACATGTATATCTATGTATATTTGTATCTAAAACGCACCAACATGTAGATTTATACAGTACAATCTTTTATTTTGGTATACACAGAAAAAAAGAACCTAGGAGCAGAGAACTAGAAACATCTTCTAGTACAGTCCAGTACTTCAAAGGTGTGTTTGCAAGTTTCCTATTACATTTTAACAAGATGGGCAATTTATGTGGTGTTCCTGAGTGTGCAAGTGATGTTTTAGCATCCAGCCTCCAGCAACATTGCTATCCTGGGCTCATCTTAAATGTGACAAGAACTGGTGTCCCACTGAAAGATTCCCTCAAAAATATTAAAGGAAAAAAAATCAACAACAGAAAAAAACCTTGCAGCTCAAATTAGCAACAAACTGTCGTTTCACACAGTAATACTGACAGCTGCCAACTTTGCTCAGAGAGCTTTTTTCTGGAGATGATCCCTTTGGTTCCTGTGCTTCTATTCAATAGCGCTGGAGACCCTTTGCATCCTGTGCTTGTTACTGGTGACAGTTTTGACATGGTGAGGCACAGTGAGGAAGGCACACGGGATGGTTTTGATCCACAGGTGTCAGCGCCAGCCAGTAATAACAGTAGAGACAGCACTCTGGGAAAGCAGCTTCTTTATTTCTTTGGTGGAGAAAAGAAAGAGAAAGATTTATGTGATGGGTAGATCATTGGTTGACAGATGAAATTCAGCTTTTTTTGAAATACTGGAAAGATTTGCATGGAAATGAGGGAATGTTAAAGATAATATTCAAAATGGAGAAAATGATAAATAAGGGATGGAACAAAGTGCTAGAGGTTGCTGGCATTCATGTTGAACATAATTCTCATGAATGTTGGTCATCTTCTGCCTCTCCACTTTCCTTCTGCATCCACTGTAATTCCTCCAGGGAAGGGATTGCGTTATAATTAACATATACCTTTGCACAGGACTTTATGCAGTGTGCGAAATGCTGGATGTGCCTATTGGTAAGGAGATAATGGATTTCTGAAGAAACAGGAATGCTGAAGCATTAGTATAAGAAATGGTTTAGCTCATTTCATTTGTTAATTATTCTCTGTGTTTATGCCAAACCATTCTTATAAATGGAAACTTAATTATTCCTTCCCTGATTGTCATGACCAAAAGCTGTGACCCATTAGACCCAACTTCCACTGTGTAGGAAATATGCAGAAAAAGCACTAACTCTCAGCCTCTTACTCCTAGGGAAAAAGTTTCCAGAATTAAGGCCCCTTCACTACAAGATATGGATTTTTCAGGCAAAGTGAGGTTTTGCCTCAGGGTAATGCTAACACAGGGTAATGCTATTTGCCCTGCTGCCTGTTGTGGTGTAATTGCAGCCATTTTTCAGCCTGAGCCTTCCCATATGATGCTTAACACCCTTTAATAATATGATGAGGAAGAAGCAGACCCTAGCCAACCCAAGACATGTAAAACTTTCCAGTTGAAAGAAAATGCGGTAAATTGCATCCAAATGCCAAGAGGAGACCACTGAACCTCTGCAGGGCTGTATTTCTGATGGCTACCACCATTTCTCAAGTGAAAGAACGAAGTAGTCTATGGGTGGCTGTGATAGAGGATGTTGAGCAGGGAAGTTGTTGCGTGTGAACTGTGATTTCAAGCTCCTTAGCATCTGCATTGTCAGACCCAGGCAGCCCTTGGCATCTCATCCGCATGGGGGGAAATGTGTAATTTTGTTGTCTATGCTGCTGAGTAACCTTAGCCAACTTCAGCTCACGTCCATCCCTTCCTCAGGGCTGATAGCTATGAACAACGGTAGCCTTAATTTAAGACTGTGTTTTGCAATACCAATTTGGCCAGCCTTGGATTGCAACTGTGTGCAAAAATATAGCTAGTCAGCTCATCACATTTGCATGGTGGAGAGGCATTGGACCTTTAAATTAAATATTTTCCGTTAGCTAAGGGCTCTCATGAAAAAAAAAGCTCCTAGTATCACCATTTAAAAAATAGTGACTGTACAAGTGCAGTTGAAAGCCCTTATTTTTTAAGAATTTATGCATAAAATGTGCAAAATGCCTAGCTACCTCCGAAGCAGCTGTTCCACTCTTCTGTGCAAACACTGTCCCCTATAAAGGGAAGAACAGCAAGTATGAGTTCCTATAGTTTACTACTGATGATCCTCTTAATTACATAATAACTTAGTTCTTGTCAAACAAATATCTCATCAATGTTAACAGAGATTTTACAGACCTGTCTTTATTATCATGTCCTGGTTTCGGCTGGGATAGAGTTAATTTTCTTCCTAGTAACTGGTACAGTGCTGTGTTTTGGGTTTAGTATGAGAATAATGTTGGTAACACACTGATGTTTTAGTTGTCGCCCTTATCCTAAGTCAAGGACTTCTGAGTTTCCCATGCTCTGCCAGAGAGGAGGTGCATGAGAAGCTGGGAGGGAGCATAGCCAGGACAGCTGACCTGAACTAGCCAAAGGGATATTCCATACCATAGGGAAGTCATGCTCAGTATATAAACCGGGGGGAGTTGGCCGAGAGGGGCTGATCACTGCTCGAGGACTGTCTGCGCATCCGTCAGCGGTTGGTGAGCAACTGCATTGTGCATCACTTGTCTTTCTTGGTTTTTATTTCTCTCTCTTTTTTTAATCTCCCTTTTCATTACTACTACTACTATTATTATTATATGTTATTTTATTTCAATTATTAAACTGTTCTTATCTCAACCCATGAGTTGTATTTTTTTCCCTATTCTCCTCCTCATCCCACAGGGGTGGGGTGGAGGAGTGAGCGAGCAGCTGCATGGTGCTTAGTTGCCAGCTGGGGTTAAAACACAACATACCATGATCCTCTTAATTTAGAGTTTGCATTACTATAGTATCAGGAAGGTGTTGGGTCAGGAAAACAGGGGTGAATGTCAGCTGGACCCACGGCAGAGCCGTGCATCTGATGTGACTGCAGCACGGGATATAGGAATGTGTTCATCAAGTTCATAAAGTCCAACCGTTAAACTAGCACTGCCAAGTCCACCACTAAACCATGTCAGTGCAACCTCTGCATGACTTTTAAATACAGCCAGGGATAGTGACTCAACCACTTCCCTTGGCAGCCTGTTCCAAGGTTTCACAACCCTTTTGGTGAAGAAATTTTTTCAATCTAAACCTCCCCTGGCACAACATGAGGCCATTTCCTCTTGTCCTGTTGCTTCTTACTTGGCAGCAGAGACCAACGCTCACCTCGCTAATCTTTACAATTGCAGTTTAGAGGCATATAGTATATGCTTAGACTAATAATACTGTAGCATAGAGCAGACCATAGGGAAAATTAGGTCTCTCAATCAAGCCTTCAGTTCCTAAAGCCAGATGTTCCTTTCTGGACATACTTAGCGTATGGTCAGGATAGAAGAGATCTGAAATGCTTTGGGATAATTTAGGTAACTCTGAATCATATTTTTTAGAAAGTTCCTTGTTTTAAATTCTTGTTTAAATCATTAAAAAATGGTTTATGTATGTACAAATACAGTGACACACATTTTATGTATAAAGATATATAGCACTTAGATCCTTGTATATAATTTAGGGAAGATTTTTCAACACCAAAGAGTAAAAATAGAAATTAAAATAACAGTTGAACCACCTACCTCACCTTTAGGACTGAGAAAAAATATTTCTGCATCATTATATCAAATTGATCTTTATGAAATCTAGTAAAGACTGTTCCAGATTTACACACATAGGACAATTAAGTAAATGAGCATTGCATGACTGTAGGAATGTAACAGGAAATGTCTGGAGGAATGCAAGTCATTAAAGAGAAGGTGAATAAATGCAGTTTGACCTAACTAGTTATTTCAAGAAATTGGGTAAAGTAATTTCACCTTCAACCTCTGTAGCATCATCTCTCCCATTTCTTGTAAGCAGAGAGTCTAAATTAAAACTATTGAAGTGTATCTATACATACACTTTGGAGATTTTTTTAAAGCTTGTTTAAATCCTCGTACTGTCAAGAGAGGCACAGTCTTTTATTTCCTTCAGAAACTTTTGCAAATGATCTCTACTGCCAGTTCTGCCTGCCAAAAATAATTTAAAATACAGCAAAAGTGAAATGCCCTCGGTAGTGCTCCTCTGCCTCTGTTTTTAAAAAGGTGAGG
>VYZV01001387.1:366569-378959 GCA_013401275.1 Pandion haliaetus | reverse complement strand
TGGTGAAGGACTGTCTCCCGTGGGAGGGACCCCACGGTGGAGCAGGGGACGAGTGAGGAATCTTCCCCCTGAGGAAAGAAGCAGCAATGACGATGTGTGGCGAGCTGACTCAACCCCCATCCCCTGTTCCCCTGCGCCGCCGGGGGGAGGAGGTAGAAAGCACCGGGAATGGAGCTGAGCCGGGAAGGTGGGAGGGGTAGGGGGAGGTGTTCTGATGTTTGGTTTCCCTTCCCAATTTCCTTGTGTGTTTTATTTGTTTTGATTGGTAGTAAATGAAATTGATTTTGTTTCTTCCCCAAGTTGAGCCTGTCTTTTGCCCGTGACCACAAGTGGGGAGTGATCCCTCCCAGTCCTTGTCTCGACCCATGAGCCTGCCTTTGGATTTTCTCCTCATCCCAACGTGGCCAGGGGTGGGGGTGGGGTGAGAGCGAGTGGCTGCGTGGTGCTTTGTCACCAGCTGAGCTGAAACCACGACAATGATACAGTTTTTCTGATTCTGCAACAAAATCAGCCTTTGCTTTTTGTAAGCAACAGAAGATTTGAGCATATCGTGATGGAAAGCCTACATTATTCATCATGTCTGGCTTTTGCTAGTGTGGCTGATGGGACTTTGGAAATGTTTTTAAACGGAGGGAGGGGTAGCTGGCCTATTAGCTAAGACTGCAGAGCACAGAAAAACACCTTATCACCTTAAGAGGAAGTCTTGCTCCCTTTTATGTGTTTTTCCTCAGTGCTTTTCTCCACCAAGAATTTATTCTTTCACTGCCCACCCAAACTTTCTCCCAAAGGCCCCATCAAATTCTCATGTCTACAAGGATATTTCTTAGCTCAGTTTCTGTTCCCATCTGGAGAAGGAAAAATTTTGCCTTATATGGGTTCTGAGACACTGTTTAACAAGAGTGTTTCCTCTCAGAGACCAAGGACTTTTTCATTCCCTTTGCAAGTTTCTGGAGAGTTTCATAAGGCCCTGAAGATACTTCTTCTGCCTGAAAAGTCCAGGCCTGAGCTTCTGTCTCACAAATTGGCAAGTCAGTCCATGGTGCAAGGCTGCAGAGAATATCTGCCCCCCCGCCTTCTGTATGGGAGAGTTATCATAATATAAAAGAATGACTAGTGTATAGAAATGTCATTATCTGTTATATAGTTACATACCATATGATTGTCTCTAAATACATATACAAACATGCCTGAATATATATGTATATTTTACATACAGGCATACATACATAATACACCAGCAAATTTTTGTCCATATTTAGGGTACCAATGTAGCTATTTCAGCAAAAATTATGCTCCTGCCAGCTTTAATCCAGCAGTATCCAAATCCTGACTCTCTTCTCCTCTTTTCTCATACCAAGTGCAAAATGTATGCAAGTGGTTCCCACTCTAATTTACAGCGTTCCTTTTTTCAATGGTGCTTTGGGTACTGTGAGAGCAGCGGCAGGAGGATTTCTCAGAGCTTCACCTCCGTTCAGGAGGGGTATTAAGACTGCTCAGGACTCAGGGCAGTGCAGATATGGGAGGTAACATGCTGGGGCCTCCAGAAATCTCTAGAGAGAGGCTTTGAAAAGTCTGCAGGCTGCATCAGCCTCAAGTGCCTCTGTATTCCCAGCCCAGTCCCAGGCTTTACCTGGAGGTGTGCACATGTCATGGAAGTATAGAGCACATACATGCCTCCAAGTAGCTGGTGTTTCGGACCTACCAGTTAAATTTTCTTTTGCAACTTTGAAAGGTTTTTTTCATTTAGTTGCACTATGTAAAATTAAACTTGAATGAATAATTACCGCTCTCTACTCAGTGAACGACAGTTAATAGGGACAAAGTATAGTACGTTAATCTCTGTAGTTATGAGAAAAGACACATTGTTTTGGAGAATCTGGTTGGTTTGTTTTCATTAAGTACATTCCTTAGCACATTTGTAAGAGGCAAACAAGACTCGGAAGTGCGTGTGTGAAATGTCAAATTCAAGAACCCTTAAATGCTTCCAAGATTTTATACTTTCTAAAGAGAATAAACCACAACGTAAGAGGAGCTTATAGCTTTGCCATTCAAATCCAGTGACTGATGGCTCATGGAAGAGTGAATAAGTTCAGTTCATCATGTCCCAGCCTTTCTGAGGGACCCAGTGCTGCCTCACTGAACTGAAGGCAATGGGAATATCTTCTTGAGTTTATGAATGGTGCTTTCATTTATCCGTGGTTTGGGTGTATGTTCTGTAACACACCATCATGCAGAGTTTCGGGCTAAGCATCCACTGCTTTCAACCTCTTGGCTTAAATTGACTGTGTATTACCTTAATTTTGGAAAGAAAACAAGTATTCCGCTCACATTTCTGTGGGAAAATCGTAATAGTCCCTATTAATGAATTCTGTCTTTTTAACTGCACTCTGCAGCCACTGAAAGCATGACTCAATTCTGTCCTGTGTCCACCTCAGAGAGCAAATCCATTAAGCAATTTTGTGCATCTCAAAAATGGTCTTTTTCCTATAAATTATGTAACTGTGCTGAGTATATCTGTAAACCAGGTTTTGAACTGTGGGTATAGACAAGGACAATTAACTGCAAAGGGTAATTTCAAAACAGTACATTGGATAAATGATACATTACTAGGAAATGCTCTGTGATAAGAAGAACATTTTAAAGCAACTTGTTTTATAAATTATACCGGCTATATCATGTATTGTAGTTAATTTTAATTACATCAAAATAATGTAGAATTAAAAGCAGTTCAATGAGAATGCAGTTACAACCTTTCTAAGGGATGATTCTGCTACACCGACTTTGTTAGAAAATAAAAACAAGAAAATGAAGATAAGGACTTGCTCATTTTATTTTACTCTGCATGAGAAATGTTAGATATGTTTTACTGGATACAATACCTAAATCAGAACTGGAAATAGAGAAATAGAGCCTCTGACCCCAAAAAGTAATAAAATTGGATAAATTATTACTCTGGTCTGTGTTCCCAAAATAGAGTTGAATGAAATGTTACAAGTTCTTAAAAGAGGAAATATTAAAATGCATTACCTTTTTTATCCCCAAACTATAAAATCACTAACCCTCTTGAAGGGGCCTCTTGAGGTACCTGAAATCAATAGCAATACCAACACTGACTGACTGATTTTAGTTTCCTTTAATAACTGCTAAAGTAAAGATCTTGGATATCATTGGGGTCTGAAACAGAAAATACCCTTTGTACCATGGTTTCTGCTTCAAGATTTGAGGTGTCGGCCACAAACCGCACACTATGGCCCTTGTCCAGCCCATGGCTGGCAAGCAGCTGGGCAGCAAGAAGCAGCTTTTGGATGCTTCAATGTGCTTTCTGTTGCTGCTGCTACTTCTTTTTAGAGCAACCATAGGGTCCAAACCTGAAAGCCTGTCTTCAGTCTGCATCCATGCTGGTGTTTCAGTTGGGTCAGGAGTGTGATTTTGAATCTGATGTCCTGTTCCTCCTGACTTCTCCTGCTTCAGTGTCTAGTATGGCTGTCTGGAGGTGTGGATTCTTGCAGAGGAAAAGGAAGGAATCCAGTGTATATCAGAGCACATCTCATGCACTTTTCATCCCTTGGAGCTTGTCTGTCCATGGGACCGGACTACAGCTATTCTTAAGTGCACAAAATGTGCAGGTCCTCAGCATCAGCTGTTGTGCTACACTGCCTACCAATGTAGAAATAGCCTTCAGGTGTAATTTTCACATCTGATTGAAGTTATTTATATGTGCAGGTGTCTAAGGCATGAAACCCTTTCTTACTTAGCAAACATTTAAATACAGATGTAAGCATAAGCCTCTACTTAAGTGGATGTGTTTGGGTTTAAAACTAGGCTTCTGTATGTGTTTAAGATTTCGAGCTGGATATTTAGAGGTTAAAAGTCTCGGGGAGGTTTTTGGTGGGTTTTTCAGAAAGAGTGTTACTACTCACACTGAATTAAAAATGTTTAAACGTCCTTTAAAATGTGGTCCTTGGGCCCTGGAAGCTGGCCCTTGCACCATACTGCAAAGCCATGGTGATGTAGGAACCTAGATGTCATAGGCTTTTGGTAAGAGTGGGGCTCCTAAGTCACTTAGGAACAGAACCTCAGAAATGTGCAATCATATGAACATTAGTTAAGTGTTTATTATATGCAGGAGCCTTTGAAAAATCCATTACCTGCATCTTCAGCTGCAAGGAGACCTTTACAATCAGACTTTTATGCTTTGTGACACTTCACAGAGCAATCTATAAATACCTCAAAAACCTGGGGCTACTGCTAAGGATACTCAAGTACCTCAGATACTTTTAAAACTTCTACCCTTATTAGTTTTCACAGCTGGGAGCTTATGTTAGAATAATTGGAAGCATAAGACAGTTTGGGAAGAAATCATTTGTGTGCTGAAGAACACTGCATAAGCATTACCTTTTAACAAATTTGTCCTGCTGTTTTTCAGGTAAAGGTGATGTGTTTGGTGATATCTTCTGGAAGGAAACAAGTCTGGCCCACGCATGTGCCAATGTACGGGCTCTGACATACTGCGATTTACATATTATTAAACGAGAAGCCTTGCTTAAAGTGTTGGACTTTTATACTGCTTTTGCAAACTCTTTCTCAAGGAATCTCACGCTCACCTGCAATCTGAGGAAGCGGGTAAGGCAACAGCTCTTGTTTTCCCCTTTCTCTCACCAAGAGATTGCACGCTCTTGCAGACTGTTTGCAGTGTTTAACAACCCCCAATTTACTCTTGATGTTTTCAGGTCATTGCAGATTAACTGGCCTTCCAATAAATGTTGTCGCTGTTTGTTAATGATGGCTCAATAGAAGTTACCTATAGATTTACAGCTCTGAGAAGCAGTCCTAGCAGAGTGACATAGGAATTACATTTCTTTTCCTTTTCTTCACAGTTGCTGGTTTTTGGCTTTTTTCCCCCATTGCATAATGTATAAAGTTATATTTTATAGTTGATAGAATCCACATTCTGGATTCCTCAGAGGTGAGGTTTAGTCTCTCACCTGCTAAGACATAGGTCAGAGGACAGTCTGATGGATCTGCGTGGCATAGACCAACTAAGAGAAATTTATTGATGTTAAATAAATAAAATGTACTCAGCAAAAGTACTGTATTAATACCTGCTTGTCTTACTTGCATAGTTTAGAATTTTAATATCGCAAGGTTAATAAAGCTTGGTAGCGATTCTACATTCACAGCTCACTTCTTAAACCCTCCTGCTCATTTTATAATCAATCAGCAATGCTCACTATCCATTAGTCCTTTCAAAGAACACTCCATCTAAAAATTAATTAGCTATAAGGACGTATCTTGAAAACAGGTTAAGGGATTCTTTAATTCGCATTGCGGCTGCAAAACTTAATCTTTATGATCTTTTTTTTAAGATTGATGAGGGTTATATAAATTTCATTTGCATAGAGAAATCTCATAACAGTGATTTATAGATTATTGAGCATTAACTGTGATCCTCTAGCTGCTGAAACACATTTTTCTGCAGCTGTACCTTGGGCATCTCACCTGATAATGTAGCAAGGCTACCTCAGAATTTCACAAGACAAATTCAGCCTCTGCAGTAACAGGAATTCAACATGACTAAAACTTTACTTTTCTGAGTCTAGTTTCTCTCTAGCCACTGGAGCATCTTACAAATCCTTCTTTCAAAGGAGGTTTAATTTTTAGTGCATTCCGTGTTCATTAATATACCAAGTATGGCAAAAAAATACCCATAGCAAAAAGCAGATGCAATGGGATTACAGTCCCCCTCTGTCTGTGCTGAAGCCTGAAAGAATTGAATTATAGTCAGGTTTGGTTCCAGCTTGTCAGCTTACCTCTGTCTTGAAGGTGAGCTCTGCTTCAGACCTGAAGAAGGGCTTTGGGGCTTGAAAACTGGTTTGGGGTTTCTAGCTTATTGCTTTCCTGTTGATAAGATGTCCCCCAAACCTTGACTTTAGCATCCCCAGCTTGCCATCTTGTCTACCTGCGACGTGCCACTAGCTACCATCCCCTGATGACAATTTGGCTCAGGCATTGCTGACGTTGATTTCATGGGACAAGATAATGCCACATACATTGTGCCAAAACGTTTTCCGTCTTAAAATCCATAAACCTGTCATTTCAGCTGGCTTCCTGGGACTCCCCTTCCCCCATTAGCTGTGACAAGGTTGTATACAGCAAAAACACATACATATCTTTTCCTGACAGGGCAATATGCTGGAGTTCAACTCTGTAGTCCAGGGGTGCATGTGGGGAATAGCCTTCTGGCTGGGTTTTCATGGATTTTCTTCTCTCCCATGCACCTTTTTTAAGGAAAATTGGTTCCCCTGCAGGGCCCTGGCATAGGGAGTCACCCAGGTGGAAACACTCATGGAGCTCAGGTCCCCAGTACAGATACCTGCTCTCAGTAGGTGACTCAAAGTAAGAAGGCACAGAACTTCTAAAGAGATGTTTGATTTTGTAGAAGGAAAGGAAAGTTGGTCAGGGGCATGTGTGGGCATTACATGAGAGTGGATGGAGAGTCAAAGAAAGATTGTGTCAATATGGTACATGCACGGTAGAGTTCATTTCATGAAAAGCTGGGTGATAATGTCCAGGCTAGTCGCTGGTCACCTTTATAGCCCATGAGGAATGATTCCTCCAGAAGGCAATCATCTGGCCCCTCTTCAGTGCCCAGGCTGGGATGGGAAAACCATTCCCTTTCTGTTGACTTTTGAGAGAGTCCATGATCACTAACTTTTAAATACCTAAGGTACATCAGATGAACTCCACCTATGATGTCTCCTGCAGTTTTACTCAAGAACTATTTTGGGAGGAGTCTGACTCCTAGCATTGCAGTAAGATGTGCTGAGCCAGAGCCAGCTTTGCAGAAATTCTGTGTGTTGTTCTTAGGCACAAAATAGATCATGTTACTTTCAACACCAGGGACACTATCTAAGTCCTGTTACATAAAGTTATTCAGGGGATTGTTTCAAACCTCATATCTGCTGGAAGTATACGTGATTCCCTGTTGTGCACAGAAGTGTTTGATGGTGAGTTCATCTCTTAGGAAAAGCAGTGCCATCCAGGACAGTTCCATCAGGTGAACAGAAAGCAGTTCTTCAGGCAGTGAGACCGGGCTGACAGAGCTGCACTGTACTGCAGCAGTTTGTGCTGGAGTCATGTAATCTAAATGGAAAGAAAATCATTGTCACCTTTAATTGATTTCAATAGAAATATACTTAGCACTTTTTCTATGTAGTCATCACTCATAAGGTTTGACATTTAATTATAAAAAAAAATACACTCCTTGCAGTTCTTTGCTCAAGAAAATGGCCATTCTCACTGTCAAAAATATATAGACAGAATTGTTTTTTCATCAGGTCTGCTCTTCGAAATAGGCATACATGTATGTGGGTGCACACACACGTGTTTGTGCTGCACTGTCCCTCAGCCAGCACTTAGATGTAGTCCATAGACTGCAAAGCAATTTAGATGTTCAAAAGGCTAATAAATTAATAATAGTACTGAACACAAAAGGTTAGTTCCCTATGACAGGGAAGAGAAAGTCTCACTGAAGTGGGAAGATAATGTTTTCTCACTCCCAAATAACATTTAGAGGCCTGCCATGTTGAATGACCTACTTAAGGCATCTGGTCAGCATGCTATTATCAACTCTAGATTTTTGATGTCTTTTTTGTGTTAGGTAGCTCAGCCATCACCCTGCATTTATGAGCCCATAAAGTGAGCATGTCTGCTAGCTTTTCAACCTGCAGTCATCTCTCCTGCCCAGGGTGGCGAGTTGACTTTTAATCTGTAATTGCAAAGTATTGCAGCATATCATGTTTCGTGCTCTGAAATCTTTCTGGCACATCTAACGTCACTGATGCACACTCCAAAGCAGAACCAGGACTTTGAACTTTTTTTCCAAACAGGGATAATAATTAATCTGGAAAGATATTCTTTAAAATCACAATGAGATTACATAGCTGCCTTGGAGGACTGAAAGTTATAAAGCAGTGTTTGGGATGAGTCTTCAAAGAGTTAATTACTGCCTTCTGATGTTGGAAGAGAATATTAATAATGTCTAATTCATTAAGTGCTTTTCAAGATTTCACACAGCTGGAGGAGGGCCTCTCTGCAAGCTTGAGCCGTGGAGCTTGGCCTGAAGAGGGGAGCCAAGACACCTCTAGGAGGCTCAAACCTGTATGAATAAATGTACATTTTATTGATGGTCAAAATTCAGGAAGGAAGGCCTACATCAAGCTACCAAATATGTTCCCACAGAAAATAAGTGTTCAGCTGAAATATTTTTGAAGGATTTTTTTTCCTTTTCTCATCATCAGTTCCATTTGCACCAGCTAATGTACCACCTCCACCTAACTGCTAGACCAACACAGTCTGTGCAAGTGCAGGAAAAAATCAAACTGAAATTTTGGCCCTCCTGAAATCCCAGCTAAAATTCTCCTGGGCTTCAATAAAGCAAAGATTTTCCCCCCCAGCTTTTAAGGTACACAGTCACATGCTGCTGTTTTCTACCATGACCAAAATGAGCTGTGTTAGAGAAATGAGTCAGGAGCAGCCAGGGAAGAGGGTGATTGTCTGTATAGGAGCTCTGGTGCATTTGCTCCTGGAAGGTGTGCTGGAGAAAGAGCCAAGGAGATGCGAGGAGAAACGAGTGCCTTTAAGGCAGTGAAACACCATCCAGAGAATCTCGGTTCTTTTCCATGACATTCTTAAAGCCAGGAACAACACTGTGAGCGACTAATGTTATCCAATTCCTCCAGCGCACTGTGAATCTCTGAGGCTTTTTAGCGGGTGAGGCCATCAGACTGTCTTAACACACGTCCTGTTTTTCTTTCTATTTCAAATTGGAGTAATTTCTTTTTAAATTGGCTTTCTGCTTTTGCTTGAGGTTTTAATGAATCACATGTGGTTTCTTGACTGAATCACTCATCATTTCTGTGTCACATAGTTTTTTAGAAAAGCTTTATTTTAATTTGAATTCTGCATTCATGTCTCCTAAAAGTGAAGGTTGTACCAAGGTTCATTCAGGATCCCAATTCTTTTTCATTTTTAAGACTCTCCAGATGGCGTGCTATATTAGTGAGTGTCCGGATGCAGAAGCAATGTCAAAAGCAGAAATCATTGCTCTGCGTATTGGCCCTTGCTCCTGAAGGTTGCACATGTTCTGGTGAACCTGAGGACTTTTGCAGATTTTGAGCTCTAAAAGCCATTCACAATTACAGCAGTTTAATTCAGAGCTGTTTGGACTTTGCCAGCTGGTGCTCACACTCAGTCCTGATCAGTTGTGGGGAGTGACTTGCTTACATAGAAAGGGGTCAGAGCATCATCCTTGGGTAACTCCGGCAAACAAAAAGCTGTGGGGTAACTGTGGAGCAGGATGTGCTGAGCACCTCCTCTGCCCAGTGGTCCGTCTACACTGGCACATCCATCATCCATTTTCACCTTTTTTCAGTCTGTTACTGGGAACTTGCTCCATGTGGGACAGCGATGATGGCAAAACCTATCTGGGAAAGCCAAGTTTTTCTATCATTATTAATGAACAGAAGCAGGGGAGAAAACCATGCTGCTTAGGGAGCTGCTGTGACTAATAACATAGATCAGCTGGTGGGGGCTTCAGTGGGGTCCTGTACTCCTGTCCTGTGATAGGGAATGTGCCCACCTCCAGGCTGGTATTTGGGCCTCATCCATCTCTCACTCCTGGTACTTTCCTTTTGCATGTGCAGCTTATTCCTCTGCTGGTTTGAGCCAGTGTCAAGGGTCCCAGGGAGTGCAGGATCAAGCCTCTGGAAGGGGAGATCCAACAGATCAATTTCTATTATGGCTTATATGGCCAGCAGGCTTTTGGCATCACTTAACTCAGAGTTTGTTTGTAATTCAATGGCTTGCTCAAGCCTATTGAAAATTAATTTGATCAATTTCTTGATGGCAACGTGTATGGCATGTTTCCTTTCCCTGTCTGTATCTTTTCAGGGACTCAAAGCATCTGCAGGCTAATACATCTTGCTGCTTGCTGACCTTAGCCGAGGCAAGGGGACACAGAGGGGTCCCCATCCAGGCATGGTGACACCCCTCTTCACTTCTCCAGGGCAAAACACAGAGTGATGTTAGTCACAGCCCGTAGCTGTGCTGCCCATGTCATTGTGTTCGGATGTTTACAGCTCTTGCCTCATTACTGCAGTAACAGGCAACTCTCTTGTGACCATGGCAAAGGACACCCTCCTCAGCTGTGTAAGACAAAGGTCTAACCTCATTTTTTCCTCCTCACTTTCTCCTCACCTGTAACTCCAATAAAAGTAACACACCTGTTGTGGTTTCAGCTCAGCCGGTAACAAAGCACCACGAAGCCGCTCACTCACCCCCCACCCCACCCCTGCCCCTGGCCACGTTGGGATGAGGAGAAAATCCAAAGGCAGGCTCGTGGGTCGAGACAAGGACTGGGAGGGATCACTCCCCACTTATGGTCACGGGCAAAAGACAGGCTCAACTTGGGGGAAAAAAAACCAAAATCAATTTAATTTACTACAAATCAAAACAGAAAACAAAACACAAGGGTATTAGGAAGGGAAACTAAACATCAGAACAACCTCCCCCACCCCTCCCGCCTTCCCGGCTCAGTTCCACTACCCGATGCTTTCTACCTCCTCCCCCCGGCGGCGCAGGGGAACAGGGGATGGGGGTTGAGTCAGCTCGCCACACATTGTCTCTGCCGCTCCTTTCCTCAGGGGGAAGATTCCTCACTCGTCCCCTGCTCCACCGTGGGGTCCCTCCCACGGGAGACAGTCCTTCACCAACTTCTCCAACGTGGGTCCTTTCTGTGGGCTTCAGTTCTTCCCGAACTTGCCTGGCGTGGGTCCTTTCCGCGGGCTGCTCTCCAGTCTCACACTGCTTCAGCGCTGTTTTTACCATGGGGTTACGGCCATTTTCGGGAGCCTCCGCTCCACCGTTCACCCCCATGGGCTGCAGGGGGACAGCCTGCCTTCTCACCACGGGCTGCAGAGCCATCAGCCTCCTCAGGCGCCCCTCCTCCCCCTCCTTCTTCACTGACCTCAGTATCGGCAGAGGTGTTCCTCCCACATTTCCCAACCCCCACACTGCTGGTTGCCCTTCTTAAATATGTTCTCCCAGAGGCGCTACCACCGTCACTCCCTTCCCAGAGGCGTGTCCGACATTTTGGCGCCAGAGAATTTTCCAGAAGCTTCTTAAAGGAGCCATCTCTGCAGCCCCCCCTCCCCTGCCACCAAAGAAAACCGCGCTACACAAACCCATAACACACACCTTATTCCTTTTTTTCCTGTCTTCTATTTTTCTATTTTTTTAAGCAATAAGGTCAGCTCAGTTTGGGCATAAAGGGGGTATTTACCTCCTTGTGCTCTCTCTGTAGAGCTCACAGGCTAGCCTTGCCTTTAATTTCACCATCTTCCTTTCTCCACCTCCATGTGAGAAAGGAAAGATTGTTCTACCTTGTCTCAGGATGCTCCTGCCCTTTCCGCCCCTCTCTGGTCTTCAGTTGTCTGGTTTTTTTCCTCCTTTATATGAACATGTTGTCCCAGAAAATGAAGTCCTATAGCTATAGTTTAGCTGTAGTGACAGTTTAGCATGATTACAGAGCAAATAAGTTATACCCTCAAAAATCAATTTGGTTTTATTTTGTTCACATCTTAGCAGACTCTGCAGCCTCCATTATGCATAAAGAAGCTTTCACTTAAGACAATTTTTTACTTTTTGGCTTCATTGCATTCACAACTATGTCCAGATATGTTAATATTCCATTGCAATATTTCCTAAAGGACTGTCTCACTGATTTAGATCTAGTACTACTTCTGATGGTGTCTAGACTTGTATATTGAATGTGCATGGGACAGAAGAGCCCACTTCAAACATTCAAACAACATGACTTCCTCCAGACTACCAACTGACAGTGGTCCCTGGCTGGTCCATGCCTGGGAATTTCTTGAGAAACTGCTGGTCTGGGCCAAACCCAGGTGAGGAATTTATCAGTATGGAGAATGGAGTAATTCCTTCTGTATTTGTAGCTGTGTGGTTACAGACAGCCCTGCACAGTCCATGCTACACCTTCTGCCATTGAGACCCACACAATTCCTTGTGAGTGAGGATTGTAAGTCTGAGGCTAGAGGTTTTTCTGCAGCTCTTCCCTCACATCTCCTGCTCCCCTGAGCAATTCCTTGTGTCTTTGCTCCTCTTTAGGGACATGGGGATTTGAGTTTAAATCAGTCAAAGCAAGGAAGTTAGTCCTTGGAGGACTGTGCATGACTTTGCTAGGCAGAAGAGCAGCATAAAAATTCAAAGAGAAAGCTGTGGCAGCATTAACTTTACCTCTCTGTGCCTCTCTGCCAGACGGTATAGGACAGCTGTCTGAGCAGAGCGATTGCTGTGAAAGCTGTTGGTGGG
>VYZV01001387.1:252445-366529 GCA_013401275.1 Pandion haliaetus | reverse complement strand
TTTTTTTTTGGTAGCTCTGAGTCTGCCTTTTTTCTGTGTGCCCTACTCCCTTCCGTCTCCTTTTTGCTGCTTCATCATCTCCTTTATGGTGGCCTTTTCTGGGCACCCTTCGGGTCATGTAGACTGTGGGAAATTGGGGGTATGGGAGCAGTTATGACTCTGAACCCCTCCCTAGAGGCACAGAGGGAGCACAGTGGTTTTCTCTCCTTTGACAAGCACAGAATGCTCCCTTGGCTGTGACCATGTTCATGGACAGGTGCAGAAGTGGGTGATAAACCTGAAATCTCTTGAATGCGTGCAGAGGAGAGTAACAAAGCTGGTGAAAGGGCTGTAAGGCATGCCTTATGAGGAGCAGCTAAGGACTTTGGTCATGTCTGGTTTGGAGAAAAGGAGGCTGAGAGGTGACCTCATTGCTTTCCACAGCCTCCTGAGGAGGGGGAGAGGGAGGTGCTGATCTCTTCTCCCTGGTATCCAGTGATAGGATGCATGGGAATGGTTCAAAGCTGCACCAGGGGAGGTTTAGACTGGACATTAGGAAGCATCTCTTTACCAAGAGGGAGGGTGGTCAAACACTGGAACAGACTTCCTAGAGAGCTGGTCAATGCCCCATGCCAGTCAGTGTTTAAGAGGCATTTGGACAATGGCCCTAATAACATGCTTTAACTTGGATCAGCCTTGAATTGGTCAGGCAGTTGGACTAGATGATCATTGTAGGTCCTCTCCTCTCCTCTCTCCTCTCCTCTTTCCTCTCTCCTCTCTCCTCTCATCTTCTCTCCTCCTCAAGGACTTCGGTGTCTTAGTGAGAGCTTAAAAACTTACCTGAAAAACAGGGCACTGTGTATCCCCGGGGTCTTTGGGAGGCTTGGAGTAGTATGGATTCATGGCACAGTCTGGATTATTACATTTTGCCTTTAGACTGCAGACAGATGCAGAGATTAGCCAACGCACTATCATCTTTAATAGTGTTTCAGAGTCACATTAATCCCACAAGGGTACTAGCAGGCCCCTATTCTATTCTGAATATAATCTCTAAATTTAATAACTTCCTCAGATGTCCTGACCATGCTTCTGTAGGAGCTAGAGGCAAAGCACTGCCAACTCTGTTGAAAGTAGGACTGAGCCCAATTCTGAAAATGCTTTGACATTACAGAGGTAGACTTATTTTTTCCGGGATGTGTAGCTTCCCTGTCTAAATCTACATCAAAAGGACAATTGATCTTGTTTGTCATACTGCTGGTTTTTGTTGAGAAATGCAGGGCAATTTAGCATACTTTTCAATCAAGATCTTTGAACAGCATGGTATGGCTGCAGAAAAAAAGCATGCGTGCTGATGTACTGCTTTCTGCACTCAGGGACTCAGCAGCTTTTATAAAAGGCACTCTGCTGATTTACCCCAGCAAAAGGTATGAGCATCTCTTCCTCAGGCAGGTAATGCAAAGAGTGATTTATTTGTGTGTGGAAAGATCATTAAACAGGAAATGTCAGGGATGGGCAGCATCCATAGGAAAACAAAAGTGTAAACTGGCTATGTTAGAATGAAGATCCAGGTTGATGATGATTTGCTATTGTACTTTTTATGAATTAAAACCATTTTCTTGTTCAGAAAGCCGTCATAATTAAGAGACTCTCCTTAGTTGACTCAGAAAGCCTTCTGCAGGCTCTCTGTTAATATCGATTCAGGGCAGAGTTGCTTGCACAGGACTTGAATGATGATAAAAAGTAAATCAAAGGTTTACTATTTTTAATCTTGTAAATACTAAAAGATAAACATTTTGTGTTCACCTCCCCTCATCGATTAAAATTAATGCTTTTAATCTCTTCCAACTTCTAGGGAAGGGGAGGGAATGTGCATGGTGCAATGGGAAGCAACACTGCCATTTCATTTTTGATTGCCAGTTAAGAAGGTTTTTATCATCAGCCCCACCCTGTGTTTTGATATTGTCATGTACACGGGCACTGGCAGCTCAGCCAGCAGCAGACCCGAGCGGATCACCATCCCTGTCCCTGAGCTTCCCTTGCGGGCTGTTACTTTGCCAGGCTTAGCTCCACAGCAGGCTCTCTTTTGGGCAGGCATCCTAACAAAGCTGATCTCCCCATAGCTTTGTATGACTCCTCTGGTGTCTAATAAGACATGGGAGTATTACAAATGCATTTGTGTTACCACTGAGAGTAGCCAATTTATTTTGTGATGTCCTCAGTGTGCCCAGCAGCTGCCACTGCTGCAGGTGGTTCCCTGCTTGTGGGCCACCTCCATTACATAGAACTGCACCTAACGCTGAGGCCACCAGCATCCTAGCAGGTAGGATTTTGCACAGAAAGTGGGGAAAGAGGTCTGTTGCGTTATCCCTCACCCCTCCAAACAATTAGCCCAGAGCAATGGATTTCTTCTTGCATGGGCTCCTGAGCCTAATTACTATGTAGATCTACAACTTTTCCAACGATAACTGCAAAAAAAGGGGGAAATGTTATAAAACTGAGATGATTAATTCCAAGGGTTCTGGTTGCTTCTGTCATTGCTTCCTGGAGCTGAACACCAGATGTTTTAGTAACACAAGACAGCATGACTTGCAGGTAGAAAACTGAGTTTCTACACCAGGCTTCTCACTCCCCAAACCTTACTTCTGCAAGACTTGGAATGTCAGTTGCAATGCCATGCACCAGAAGCCATGGCTGGGGAAAGAGAACTTCTGCCTGTTCATTGGGATCATATAAATGGATTCCTATAGGTTTCAAAAGGAGAAGACAGAGCTTTAGCATTCACCCCAGTGGGAGTTTTCTGGCTCTGCCCAAAATGAGATCAATTTTGACCAATCTAGAAATTATCTGTAACAATTTGACAGCTGTTTTGCACTGGAGAGAGCACTAATTTTATTCTTGTCTCTCCCTCTCCCAACAGGTTTTTGCCTTGGCTTGCACAAAAAGGCTCCTCACCAGTTACATACTATAAGCCTGTAAAATGCTAAATAAAACTCCCTGTGTAAGGTCTTTATTTCTGTAGAAGTATAAATCCATCCATCTATTGTTCTGCAGCATGCACTTCACAGATGCAATGCCCAAATGTGCTGGTTCAGCATGTGATAATCATTGCAGCCATGCAAATCCTAGATTTACCTTACTTTGAATGCTATTTTTGGGCTGCTTTCTACAGCAAAGAAACAGTGCATGTAGGAAAGTATTGTTGTACACAAAGTGCAAGAGAAACTTTGTGGGGAAGTTTGCATGAATCCCACTAGTTTTAGTTAAAAATAAAACCCAGCCTGTCACTTCCAGCTTAATGATGGCTGATTGACTGTGCCTTTTTTAATTGTCAGCCAGTTACTGTGATTAGCAAGCTGCCTCAGTTTAGGTCTCATGCAAAGGAAGTCTGGAGCAGCAATTTTGAGAGTAGATGATTTGCATATATGCCAGAGGTGGGCATAGCTGTCAGGAGGGACAGGGGGATTCTGGGAAGCACCTGAAATAAGCTGAGTCCCATATTATTGCACTTTTGAGCAGCTTGCTGAAAGGCAAAAATCTTCCATGTGTTTAGGAAGGAATATATATTATTAATCCATGTTTTTTTCCTCATATTTTTACTTCTCAGTTTTTATAGCCCTTAGTCTTAACTTGTTTCCCTTCCTAAAGATAACAAAAATATAATACAGTTTTCAGATGTAAGTTACTGTTAAAAAAAGGAGCATAGTGTAAGCAGTTTTAAAAGTCTGTGGTTCTCTTAACTCCCTTAATTAAACTGTCAGTAATCTTTTGAACTTTGGGACCTCCCCTCAGACTTTTAGATTATTTTATCAGCACTCCATAAAGCTGTCTCAGCTGCCAAAAAGATTTTGTATAGTGCTTCCTGTCTAAATATTTCCATCAGTCACTGTACCTCCAGAGCAACGGGACTTACCTCTCCGTGCTCTGTGAGTACAAATGCCTTTAGGAAACAGTCCATTGTCCTCTGTTTTTTATTACAGAGAGCACTCCTGTTACCACAGGAACAGGCTTTGGCTTTTTCTGAGAGCCTAAAACACTTTGCACTCCCTTGAAAATGTGAAAATGGGGACCTAAGCAACCAGCAGATGACAGCAGCAAAGAACAGCCATTTCTAAGCAGGATATTTCTACCGGTCAGCTCAAATGTAGCATTTCTATTAAGATTAGCTTTGCTTTTCTGTTCATGCCCATCGCTTGCCCCTCAGTGCACAGGCATCCAGTTTTCCTTCTCCATGTCTCTGACCTTATCATTGCGTCCTGGCATCTCAGCACTTAATTTCTGTGTTTAGCCTCACTATTTTCACCAACTCTGCCTTCCTTGACTGCCTGCCATTGTAATGAATTTCCATCTCCATCATGTGTTTAAGGCGAATCCATTTTTAAATGGAACAGTTGTTGGTAGTTCAGAGCAGCTCAGTTATGAATGACCCCCATCCTTCTTCCAGGCTGTATTAGCCTTCCTGCTGAAGAAGGCTACAGTAGGAATACAAATGGATGAACTGAATCATGCATGTTTTTCATGTGTTATTAATTGTCCCTGCTTCCATTTATTAAAGGACTTAGCCAATAACCTCAAGATGTTCTACAAAAGTACATGAATAATAATTTACAAACTCAACACAGCCATGCAGTAATGTACCAAACAGATGCCTGACTGATCCGCATGAACCATAAGCCATAACTTAAAGCATTTGTCAGAAAGTTTGAACCACGGCACTATTTGCCCTGTGGTCCATGAGTAACGTGTCCCATGAAGAGCTCCCTCCCAGACCAGTTGGGCTCAAATTCAGTCCAACTTGTCAGATAGCTGCTAATAGGGTAGATAATGACTCTGCTGGGATGGAGATTGACCTTGCAAAATCCCCAACAGCCTTCTTTAGCCTTGCTAGCCTTCTTGTGGGCAGATGCTCTTGCTCTGTGGATCAGCCCTGCTCCATGGGTGGAACATCTGACACAGTTGCACATCTGTAGGCATCCTCTAGCATCTAAGGTGGGTGATGGACCCCACTGAGAAGAGTCAGCCTCCTGGAAGTGCCTGGACAAGGCCTTACTGGGAGAAGGTGACTGAAGAACTGCTGTCTCATGTGGGAGGCTTAGGGTTAGCTGGATTTTTCAGATACCAGGAAAAAAAAATCAAACCAGAGAAAAAGAAACTTCAGTCAAAGTCTCAGAGGTCAAAAGGACCTCTGGGAAGCAAACACAGCATCTGAAATGAAAAGTAACAGAGACAGAGGTAGAGATCTGTACTTCTGCCTGGTGTCTCTCTGTATCCTTGCAGCAGTGTTTATCCTGTACCAGCTGGTGTTTTGTTAATTGCATGTGCACAGAGTGGTGGAAAGCACACGAACACTATGTAAACAGGGTGCAGCATAGTCACAAAAGGGGAAATACAGAATCATCAATGTTATTGATTGCAAAGACCTGTTCTTTGTGCAGGTATAGGATTTTCTTACTAGCCCCAGAGAGGAAGGTGGGACAAATCAACTGAACTAACTCAAATTTTATGAGGAGGTCATTAATGACCACTTTTAAAGCCAGATTTGTGAAAGTACACAGTACTGAGGATTACAAACTAATTTGTTTGGGTCTGGAGCAATGAGATAAGCTAAGGCTGCAAAAACAGCAGGCTCAGCCCCTAAGGAGCATCTTGTGTCAATGCCTAAATACATGGATAGGAACATAAAACAGTGCTGATGAGCTTTACAGAGATCCACATCTAGAAAAGAGGTGATGGCTGTGATGCAGGTATTAGGCAAGATCACCAAGAATCACATGAAAAAAAATTGAAGGACCTTTTCCCTGAGAATAGACTAAATGCTGGGACAAAATAGAATGATACCCACAACTAGGATATGGCCAGATCATTAAAATCCTCCGTAGCAGAGCCTTAGCTTATTGCCATGCAAGCCCAGGGATTGATTTAATGCAGTCAGCATGTAAATGGGAAGGAAATGGCTCTTCACCACACCATCTGTTTATCCCATCCCTATAACCCCAGTAGTTAACTCTTTTGTGCTGTCTCTTCCTCTTGCTGATACCCTTCAGAAATGAACACAAAGCTCTGCAGAGTCACCAGTTGCCAAGTTCCTCAGTCACATCTTCTGAGGTTAGAAAAAACACCTAATGGTCCCTTTGGGGACAGGAAGAGCACTTCATCCTCCCTGGGTGTTTGCCACATAGGCAACTCACTGGTTTTGCCCGCAAGAGGCTCTGATATGACTATCATTAGCAACTTCATTTCTGCACAAGTAACCTTCAGGGAACAGCACGCTTTCTTTGTGGTGAAGTTTCACATGGCTGATGCAGTATTTCCATGCTGTTGTAGGAAGCTCACTAGTTGGTGGATATCTCTCCTCCAGGCTCTTCTGGCTGTGGGTGATTTTCCTTGACTTGCTGCCCCAGAAAGAGCTCTTCACTGGTGCAGATTCAGGTACAAAGAAACATTAGCTCTTCACTGGTGCAGATTCAGGTTCAAGGAAACATTAGCAGTATCAATGAAATGGGGTATTTGCTCTCTAAAAATTTTCCATTTGATTATGCCATAAATAGAAGACCCCTGCTCTGTTGACAATTACAGATGCCTGAAAAACTAATTCCTTCAATCTCTTGAGCTAAAGTACCCTCGGTGGCAGCTCTATGCCAACCACTTGGCTAAAGAGAGATGCTTAGGTGAAAGTAGCACATCCTCTTCAGAGTATATTTCTTCTTGTCTGGGTACTCTTCAATGTTTGCATACTTATGTCTTGGGTCTTTTTTTCTCCTTAAGGGGTTCCTCCCCAATGAAGCACTGGCTGTGATCATATTAAAGGGAATTACAGTATGTTTCAACAGCCAGCACTCCTTACTCACACGCTGCCAACTGGGAAAATTTTAGCTCTTGCTGGGTGAGATGTTTCACTTGAAGAATCCCAGGGATACTTGTTAAGGTTATTGCACAGAGCTTTCTATAGTTAAATGAAGTAGATATTAAAAGTTTAAATAATCTTTTGGTTTTTTTTCCTGTTAAATTGGGATTTCCCAATGGCTTAACTGAGTTATTTCACATCTATTATGCAGTGGGCTGTCCCTGTCTTTCAGTCATGATCTGAATTGATGATGATCTGCCAGATCAATGATCTGCCAGAGATGTTCATCCTTCCTGAGTCTTGATTTCAATTTAAAAGAATTGCCAGGTCACAATGCCAGTGGATTTTGTGCTGGTGTCTCTGAGCTGAGAAGCAGAGATACGAGTTGCTGAATTGCCCCAGCTCATTCTCCCTTGCAGCATCCCTGTGGCTTCGTTCGCAGGGCATCCTATGGGGAAGGTAGGCACAGAGATATGTCCAGTGGTCATCTGAGCTTGGGTTTCATCCAAAAGTTCTGTAGAAAAGGAGTGAGCACTGGCAGCACTTCCCTGAATTTGGTCCAGGCAGGTTCAGTCTTCTCTGATATGACAATAGGCTGTATTTATGGGTCAAGAAGGAAAAGAATTAACTCCGAGGTAATCTTTGCATGGCTGGCTGGCTGAAAGTGGAACCATGGTGCGGTGTGTGCTTTGGGCTTGAAAGCAGCAGAGCCAGATTAAAGCAATTCTGAACTGAGCCTAATTAATCTTGCCTTTCTGTAGGCTGCAACAGGGGTCCTTGTGCCCTCCTCTGTGGTGTGGCATAGACATGCCCTCACTTTCAGCCTCATGAGCATTTAAAAGATCAGGTCCTTGACTGGGATCTAGAAGCAAATGGGAAACAAGCAAATGACTGCCCAGCCACTTGCCTAAATCTGCTCCCCTCAGGAATCCTACCATGTTTTTGAATTAGCTTGAATCTGGAGTCAGTGGCTCTCCCCACCAAACTAGTCTGTACTATTAGACCTGGTTCAGGTGAGGAATGTCTGACAGTGACAGAGCAGCATGTTTACCTCTCTGTTTTGTAATATGGAAAGATACAACAAGGTTTGATGCCTTGGCTCTTCAAGGTACATTGGCCTTTTTGTTTGTGTCTGTTGTTTGTATGTTCTGCCCTTTTAAAATTATTTCTTCATTTCTGACTCATCATATCCAAACAAAACTGATGGTGTTCTACATCAGATGGCACTGGAAGTGCATTGTTTAATTGAAGCTGCTGTTATAAAAGCTTTTCAATAAATTAACAAAACCTTGAAAATGATGAAGTGAACAAAGAGAGCACATTGAGTATAAAACCAAAGTTTCTGAAAGCCAAGTAGAATGTCCTCAATGTCAGAAGCAAGGCTGATAGCAAGGGGTGTTATCTTTTGTCAGACCAGTGGATATAGCTGGAAAAAAATCAACAAGCTTTCAGTTGCAAAACACTTTTCAGGTCTGAAGACTTCTGATTAAATTTCAGGCACTTTATCATCTGGTACAGTAATATTTAAGAAAAAAAAACCCATAATGATTCCAATTAATTTAAATTTCCACTTAAAGTAGAGAGGAGAAAATAGTTCATTTTGGGAACAATTTGCAATTCTTTTGCTGATGTATTACTTTGTAAATGGAGAATCTCTCTTAGGCATTTATTGAGACCATTTGGTCTTCAGGCAGAAACCCATAAGAGGCAAAAACACAGAGAACAAAACATGAATTCTGCAAATCCTCTGGGCCCGTGTTCTGTGTGGCTAGGGATATGCAGGAATACTGGGTCTGTCACAAGTACGGCTGGCCAGAAGCCAGATGTGAAGAATTTGACATTTTTCATTGGAATGAAAAGCAAGACCTTCTGAAAATTTTCACTGAATAAACAGAGATAGTGCTGCCCACCTTCCCACCCCTCTTCCAACACAAACCCGAACAGCAGTAAAGTTGTCCTGGACTGGATTTAATTTCAGCAATTAACTGCAATTACAGTTGAGCTCTTCCAACTATTTCAAATCCAGAACTATATTTCCCAGAGTAAAAAGAAAGTGCATTATTATATTAATAATTCTATTTTACTTTAATAAATATCTTTATAATTATATGTTTAATTTTTTTGGTGGTATGGCTTCTCCTACTACAGGGGCTCTGGGCTGGAAACCTTGGTTCCGTCCCCTTCACTCATCTGCTAAGAAGCTCAGTGACCCTGGATAAGTGACATATGACCTCTCTGTGCCCTGGTTTTGGCATCTGGCAAAAGAGGCAACAACATGAATCCTACTTTCTCCAATACAGGGAAAGAAGAGTGGTAGATTAGTACTGCACATTATTATTGATGATTGATTTTCTGTTGCAAGTTAAATCAGGCTGAAGGGCAGCTTGAAAAGTCTTTTGGCAGTTTTCCCCATCCCAGAGAACACCATTTCTGCAGTCTGCCCCAAGCTCAAATGACCCCACTGTCATCTGAAGGCTTTGAACTATCTTTCCCTATTGATGCTCAGAAGCATATCACTTTTAGGAGTGGGCAAAGCAAAGGCTGCTTTCTTTGAGGAGTTTCTTTTTTTTAATCATCTGTAATAAAATGCACAGACCGTAACTCATCTGCACCACAGAAAAGCCTGAATCAATTGACACTGCTGCTTACTGACATTTCATTAGGCCAGTGCCAATAGCAGATATTGATCCAATGGCCAATACAAGTTTGCAAGGACCAAGCCTGCCTGATCCAGTTGGAAGCTGTCCCATTGAAGGGGCACTGTCTCGCAGTGAGCATACCACCCCGCAGCTGAGCTAGGAGGCAATGGGAATCTCCCTTCAACTCTTGAGCCCCAGGGTACCTTAATGGTGCTGTGGCGGCAACATGGTCTTAGTGCACCACTTGGTGCTATGTGTCACCAGCTATTTACATCAGTGTGGAGTTCTAAGACTCATGGGATAGTTTTGTTGTGGTGGGTGGAGGCTGTCTTTGCTGGGATTCTGCTCCACATCCAGTGAAAGATTTTGGGTCTGTTGAGCTTGGGTTTTTAGCCTTCTGCAGGGCTTCTCTTTCCCAGGGGCTGGAAATCCACCACGGTCCTTGTAAGTACCCCAGCTTCCCTTCTTGCAGGAACTCTGTGGTACACAGAGCAAGAAACATCTGCAAGATGGAAGGAAAGAAAGTCCAGCAAGAGTGTTAGAAATCTGCTCTTCTTTCTGCCTTAGTGCCAGGTAAAGAAGTAGGAGAAATACCTCCCCTGCCCTTTGCTCCCTTTAATAACTGCTTCAGTAAGGAAGAGAAGGGGAAGTGGAGGGGGAAGGGGAAGGGGAAGGGGAAGAAGAGATGAGTGCGTGATACTCTCCATCAAGAGCACATCTGCAAGAAGAAGGGATTGGTAGAAGGAGGCAGAGAGCAGGAGAAACCATTTAGATTGCTCACCCACCAAATAACCAACCCAGGCTAGCCTTGTTTTCATGGAAGAGTTGTTAAGGGGTGAAGGAAGGCATGAGTTTACATCCCAAAGTGGATAAACCTAACCAGTGAGAGGGAACAAGGGTCCCCATGAGACACTACTCAGTAATAGTTACACTGCAACAGTTATCCCAAAATTGCTCTCTGCTCAATTTCCCAATGTTTAACCATCTCTGTGTTGTGTACAGAAAACAAATTAGGCCCTGGATTCAACAAAGTATTTCAGCTCCCAGTCCAATCTAGTCTTTGTATTGAGTTCAGTGTAAGATTTAGGGTCCTGAAAAGGAATTAGGAGGCTAAAGCTGGGTTTCATTGTCCCCCATTGTGACAGGAGCCTCATAGGAGGGACTGTGTCTCTTTGGATCATGGTCACAGTTCAGTCTCTTCTGAGGCCGCACAGAACAAAAAAATACTCCTCTCTGTGGTGGACTGACTCTAAACTAGGACAACCAGCAATAGACCCTGGTTGAAAAATACCATAAATTCATAAATGAAGTAGCCTTTCTAGTTTATTGTTTGAAATTTTGTATGTGGAAGGTGCATTTTGCTGTCCTTGATAATGTTGGAGAAATGGGTCTGAATCTGGCTGTTCTGCAGCATGCTAAGGCATCTACTGTTTGGTTAAAGCAAAGAAAACAGAAAACAGTGAGGACAAAAAGCAGCAAAAGAAGTCACCAGTTTCAATTCCAGAGTCTTGTTTAAAAACCACAGCAAAACTCACCACTTCCAAAGGTGCACAGTGCCCTTCTTCAGCATCCTTTTCCAAGCAGAAACAGGGAGCCCAGCAGGCATCAGATGTAACAGATAAGCCTGCAGCAACAGAAAATCCCTGCATTGTTTTCCCCTGGGGTACAAAGAGAAGGAGAGCTCTCTAAGTGCCGAATATATGGGCAGGAGGTGCTCAGGTCTGGGCGACTGGAAGAACAGAAGAGTTCCTGATTCAGAAGACTGAGCTGCTCTCAAAAAATGCTTTTGTGGTTGGTGTAAATGTGTGCAGTTGTGCGAACAGAGTATAAGGCTTTGGCATTTCTCTTGGAAATCTGACTCCTTAGCTCAGCACATGCTTGGTTAAACATCACACCTGTTGAAGAATCAATGCCCATCACTCAAGCTGAGCAATTTGACTGATGCTTCCTTGCAAAGTAGGTGTCACTGCTACCCTTAATCAAGGTTTGACTGATTATCAGGGCATCAGGAAAGGACTTCATGTAGCATTGTACATCCATTGTGCACTGCCCTAGATGTCTCAGTGCAGCAGTGCATTGGGCCCTTGATCCTGAGTTGAAACCCTGAGGACACTTACGTGTATTTTTTTTATGGCTGTTTTTTTAATGAACTGTCTCAGTTTTGGCAACAGGCCAAAACAGTGACCTCTCTCTGTGCTATCAGCCTTGGATCCTAGTCTCTTGGTTGTAAATAGCAATGATAGAGGGATTTCCAATTAACTGGAGAAATGAGGGCAGTGTTATTATCCTGTCTTACACTGGGAGAGATGGAGACATGAAGAGACAGTGTGATTTGCACAAGATCTCCCACTTGGCCAAAGGTCAGGCCAGCAGAGTAATCCATCCTCCTGAATCCCAGCCTGGTGGTGTATGTGTTGGGCCATGGTGCTCTCAGGATATGACAGATGTGGCTTGGATCTCTGCCTGCTTCTCTTCTCTTTCTTCTGCAATCCAGACATGTTTTAAAGTAGAATAGGATGACTTCAGTTCCATACCAAGTATGAAGTAGATGGGGCAAACTCTCAACCACTCTTCTTAATATGCATGCTTGTTCACAAATGCAGATCAGCCTAATTGACTGCCAGCATGCACAGATGTCTCTCTGCAAGAGTAGTAGGGTGCCATGCGAATTGATTGCAAACACAAAATGGAACCAGATTAAAATTTGACCTACAGTAACCAATTGCTAAAACACAGAGCAAGCAATAACAAGGTGATGAAAGTTCTGGGCTCTGGGAAATCAGTTATTGGCTGTTGGTGGGTTCTTTTGAAGGGTGTCTCACTCCCTATGCGCTCCGCCTTTTCTTTAGATGAGCAACTTGGGGGACAGATCTTTATTATGTCAAAAGATTAACCCCTTTCTTGCACATAAAATGCCATTAAATTTCCCTTAAAAGGGCTTTTTCAACATCATGGAAATAATTCTTTCCTTGAAGTGACATCACTGTTACTTGGATTGGAAATCTTCACCTCTCTTACAAGTCAATTCTATAATTGCTTAGGAGGAAACTACACAAACACAGTTTCTCCAAAGCAAAATTAAAATGTGCTTGGTAGCAAGCTTTTGCTTTTGCATGCTACCATGTCTGTGAAGTCAGAATCAATGGAAATTTGCAGAAAGGCTATTATTTACTGTTTCTTTCAAGCAGCCAGCAGACTAACCTGCAAAAATCTTCTTTTCTTGCAAAATCCAGCATGAAAGACTGTTTAGTGAAACATTCCTATCCCGGAGATTAACTAATTGCTCAGCAGTCAGTCATTTTCACTGCACAGCCAAGGACAGCGATTCCTCTCCCACACACAGATCGAGCAATGGTTTAACACAAAACAGTTCCTGGGACAGGAGGATTAAGGAGAATTTACTGGAGAGCAATTAAAACAGTTGTTAGAGCAATTTGTTTTTGAGGTAGAATTTCACATCAAAGTAAAGCTATCTGAGGAGTGTACAGAGCAGAAGAACAATAAAGCCATCATTTCAGGCCATCTATTCTGCATCCTCAGAGTGCAGATTAATAAAGTGAGCTAAGAGGACATGGAGATTTACAGGAGTAAATTAGGTGAAGCAGCCTAAATGGAGTTTGCATTTGGAAAGAGGCACCCTGGCTTCAGTCTCTGTTGGCTCTTGCTTTTTGTGGCTTCAGCTTCTTTCCATTTCTGCCAGGTTTCTTGTCACTGTCATATTCAGTAGAGGGTTTCTGACCATGCTTCTTGGTTGCAGAGACTCCTGCCAGTGCAGGACACCACGGTTGGAGGCTGCTCTCATGCATGAGCCATACCAAAAAGCTGTTAATGGAAGCTGGGTCGGAGCCAGTGCACCTTTCTGGCCCTTTGCTGATGTTTGCTGGTCTTGCTGGCTTCGTCTTCCCATCCTAGCTGTGTGTTTCTACCTCCTTGCCATGCCCTGACCTAGGAGGAGGCATTACTCCAGACTCTCCCTTGGGGTTAAGAGCTGGAATTTCACCTTGTGGGCGATGCTGCCATCACCCTCTCTGTTTTGGAAGGGCAGTAAACCTGCAATGAAACAGGTTTTCAAGGCAGGGAACCAGTCCAGACACAGTGAGTCCCTCCACAGTGCATGGCAGCAGATTCCTACATGCATCCCAAAGGAAGGTTTGCATTAACACTGGCTGTTGAGGTTTCTCTGGCTCACTGTGAGGCTCACAGGCTGGACTTTCAGATGAAGGACAAATACAGATGGCCCGTGGCTCTTCTGTCAGACTGAACTGCATTTCACAGCTCTGCTAGCCTAGGCGCCACGGCTCCAGTTTCTGCTTAATTGCAAACAGAAGGACTTGTGTGAGGTAATTTCCTATTCATTCATTTCTGTCCCTTCTTTCAATAGTTTAACTTTTTAAATTTAAGTACATTTTAATGCATGTAAATGAAAAGGAAGAGTTGTTAACATCTTAAAGGTTAATTTTTAAAAAAATTTAATATCTGAAAAAATAAGATTTAAAACATTTTAACGTGCAAGTAGTAATAGCGAATCATGTTCTCTGTGACCTGCCCAGGTTTAAAAAACACTTCAGTTTTGGGGCAAGCCTGTTTAACAAAGGTTACACATGAGAAATTTGGCTTGACTGGCCTAGTCTTCAGAATATCAAAAAAAAAGGGTCCCAGATATGCCCTGTTTTGACAACTGAATGCTCCTAGAGAGGATTAGCCCTCAAGAACATCCTAGACTCACCTGAGCACATAAAAGCAATGGCCTGGGAAGGGTTTGCTGGTGATGACAGCCCCTAGCAGCGCACAGTGCTGATGGTGGGAGAGATCTGTCCTGCCACATCTGGGAGTGGGATGAGATTTGCAGTGCGAAAGGGTGGTTGTACAGGACCAGCCACAGCCATCCCAGGTGAGCTCCAATTTCCTAGGAGCTGCAGGGAGACCGGCTCAGCTCCCCACCAACTGCTGGAGGGCTTTCCCAGAGAACAGGGTAAGAACAGGGGGGGGCTTCACCTTCCCTATTAGCAGTTTGTCTCATTGCTCCATGCAAACAAAAAGTCTGTTTTTTCACAAGCTCTCACTTGGACCCACCAATCTGGCATGGTCTGCTGTGTAGTTGTCGCTCATCCTCCCTCTGCAGCTTTTAAAATAATAGTGTTTATCTGGAAGGACTGGCAAGTCTCTGAGGCTGGGTGGGGCATGCATCTCAGCTGGGAACTGGCAATACCCCAGCATGCTGTGGGGAATAAAAATAGCGTCAGATGAAGGGTATAATACACACACACACAAACACACACACACACACACACACACACACACACACACGCACACACACACACACACACAGAGAAAAGCTTTACGGGAAGGCTTTTTACACAATGTGCACCAAACCCTGACATTTGCACTGCTACAGGCAGGGGTTTGAATACTTCTTTCTCACCATCACGTGGAGGATGTCTGCATCCAAGGGACATGCAGAAAGCTCCCTTTATAGACACAGGAGCTAAACAGGCATTTCAGGGTACAGCTTGTCTGACCTGTTTTAACATCTAGCTGCAGGTGAAATGAGTCACACCCTCCAAATGCTTTTTTCTCTCCCTTGACTGTGCAGGGCTCCTGGAGGATGAGTTCAGGTGCAGACACAGGCTTTGTAGGTGAACCCTGTTCTGAGTGTCTGTGCTCTGGAAATTGGGTGTATTTTGTAGTTTGTTCTTAGAAGCAGGAAAATAGCACACTCCTCTGAGCACTGCATGGGCTGGGGTATCCTGTGTCTAAATCCTGGATCTGACACAAATTCGCCTCCCTCATTAGCATAAGAAAAATGGCAATTACTTTTCTACAATGCAGTCCGAGATGTGAAAATTAATAGTATTTTTTGCAAACATCTTTCCAAAAGTTTGTTTTATGTTGTGCAGCCTAGGCATGAATTAAGCTTTCCTTATTTTTTTCAGATGTATTTGTTGGGGGTTTTTTAGCATTGTTTCCAAAGAAAATGAGGAATATGTGATGGCAGTATTTGTCTGTTATTGGTTATATCATAAAAAACTTTAAAATTCATTTGCCAGCTTCAGCTCAGCTTGGGTGAAGGACTTGCCTTGAATCATTTCAGGCGAAGGAGGCAATGGAAGACAGCCCTCCTGTTTCCAAAAAAGGACCTATATAAAATGGTGCCGAGACCAACACACCTTGTGAGGACACTGACCCTTTTAATGGGAATTAGACAGTCCCATAGGACATGGATCAGATCAAATCCCTCTGGTGGGATCTGAAAGCTGGTGAAGGAGCTGCTCTGTGGGTCTCATCCAGCTGCAAGCGAGCCGGGAGCCACCAGCTCTTCAGTGTGGTCCAAGGGAGGGTGCATTTCCCTAACACGCTGCCTCCATCCCAGCAGCCGGCTTGGAAAGTTCCCACTTGCTCCATCCACTCATCCCACTCGCTCCATCTGCAGTGTTTTCCAGTACAACTGTGGGTCTTTGCTGTCAGATGGGTCACTGGCGTGGTCCAGGTTAAAAAGAGCCCTATTTATTTCTTAAAATTTATTAATCTGGATCATTTAACTGATCTCATTTTCAGTGCTGCTGGGGAGGGGAACAGTGAGTAGTTGTCTTCAGGGCCACAATATTGAATTAAGGTGCCTTCTAGGATGTTCCTGTATTAAATAGGAACAAAGATACAGGGATCTGGACAAATACATTGGATTGTGGGTAACCAGATGAGAGGGAGATGGGGCTTCTACAAGACATTAATACAGACAAGATAGTTACTCTGGAACAAATTTTTGAGGTGACCACCACCCACGTGAGCCTAGCCTGTGTGTTAATGAGTGTGACCTGTTGGTTACCGATTGCAGCCCCGGTCCAGCCTCATGGCAGGGCTCCTACTTCTGCTCTACATGGATGTATGTAGCTGTGGGGACTGAAGCATTGTTTTTGCTTTCTGTTCCAGTTTTTGGTGCTGTGGAAATGCCCAATGAGCTGAGTCAAGGACAGGGTCTCCCCTTGCTGCAGGACTCCAGCATCCCTTGCCCATCAGCCACATTTGTAGGATGCCACAGCTTGGTCCCTCAGAGTTTATTAGTCACTGTGAAGATCTTTACCTTGATGGCCTTGTGTGGCTTTCCCTCTCTTTGACTCGATGCACACCTGCTGTATTCACCACCATGACAGCTGTGTGCCCTTTTGCTATACTGTTATACATTTCTGTGAATTTCCGTGGTGAGGGACAGGAGCATATTGAATGCCACTAACAACAGCATGGGATGTTCTAGGAATGGGACAGTATGATCTCTGGTCAAATATTTGCCATTTTTATGAACTTACTGTAATTCTTCAAGACTTTTACCATTTCTTTAATCCATTCACGTACCTTCCTTGGAGTCATTTATTAAGGGACCTTTGTGAATGGAGCAAGGTCATGGAGGGATGATTTTCACAGTACCGGTACAAAAAAAGACAGCAGACAAGGGATGCATTTCAAAGCATCTGGAAAGGCCACAGCTTTACTGATTAATTCAGCAGTAGATGGGAGAACTTGTGTGTGTCTCAGCCTTGAGCTGGCTCCCCAACCTCTCGTTGCTGCTGCCCTCGTCTGCACTTGGTTTTGTGTTCGGTTATACAAGCTGGCACCTCAGAGGAGCTGCTCCATTGCCATTGCCAATACCTTTGGTCAGGTCTCTCCTTGGAAGTGGTGATGGGCTGAGTTCACAGTTATGGTGAGTTACCTCTCGATATGGAGGGGAGGGGAAGGAGGTTGGGGTTAAGATCAAATGAAGAATCTCAAGTTCCTGTTTTCTCCTCATAGATAACCCAAACACTTCAGTTCCCAGTGCTGGCCATCAGTTAACTTCTGCTTAATCTTTGCCAGCTCAGTAATTAATGTCACCTCCATTCCCCCTCCTTCCCAAAATAAATACATTAAAAGCAAGAAAAACAAGAATGTGGTCTCATGAGACAGGATTTGTGTCGCAGGGGGCAGTCTTTCACAATCCCATCCATAAAGGAAATGAAGTCCTACACTGAATCGCCATCACATTAATTAATTTAGCACTTGCCATGAGACAGGGGTATGGCTCGTTACTCCTTGAGATGTACTGTACACACAGTTAATTCAGTTTCTTCTGATAAACTCCTTTGGGGTTTGTATCTATTCCTGGCACATACCTTTGGACAGGCCTATGTGTAACCACTCTGAAAAGGGCCAGGGACAACTGAAATAGCTCATCCAATTTAAGATTTCAAAATAAGCCTCTTGCAATTTGCTGAGGAATGTCAGATTGCATGAGGTGTTTTTCTGTTCTTATTTATAGAGCAAAATAGTCAGTAATAGTTATTAGACATTAATAGAATTAAGTCTCTATGTAAACACATTTAATCCTATTCTGGCTTAGGTTAAACCACTGTAGAAGTGGATTAAATCCAACCACATGGAAAAATTTGGTAATGAAAAACAACTATTACTGATAGAATTCACATCTCATTTTTTCCCTAGTTCTTTGTGTGTGTAAGAGGATCTTTCTTTTCTTGTACTTGTACATATTCTAATGATATCAAGTAGTCTTGCTCAAGACTAGATTCCTGCTGTACTAGGAGTAGTGCTCTCTCAGTTGAGGGTGGACGTCCTGAAGAGGGGACAGTCTGCTTGGGGTGACACAGGGTTGAAATGGTTTCCTCATCGTGACAGAGTAGTTCAGTGGGTGAACGAGGACCAAGACCCTGGTCTCTAAAGTGCCGTAATCTCACAGCGTCAGCTGGGATTTGAGAGTCTGCACAGTTATGCATTTCAGAGTGAAAAAGAAAATAGCAAACACCTGTGAACACATCTAGGTTTCATGAGAAAGCTGAGGGGAAGGTGGGCGCAGGGCTGTGAATCAGCCCACCTTTTCTCCCTTGGAAATACAGCTCCACCAAGGTAGATCAGTCCTGAATTCTTGACTGCAAGCTTACTCCTGGATTTCTGAGTCCCTGGGCATTTTCTGTGCTAATTCAGGGTGCAGGAGGCTTTTTCAAAGGAGCTGCCCATAATCGTTTCAGGGTGTAGCACTTTCTGTCCCAAGCAGATTAAGAGGAGAGGATTTATTGAAGAGCTCTTCCAGGCTCCTACCTGCATCCTACAAGAGGCTGAAGGAACATCTCCTCCTGCAGAGGTGACAGCAGGGCTTTGGGAGTATGTCTTCTCTACTGCATGGGCATAAAGTGGGAGAAAGCCCACGACTGTGAGTGGTTACTGGGTCCTTGGTCTCGCTTGGCCGGAGCAGATTTGCACTGCAAATCTGATGGCATTCATCACCTTGGCCGCCCATCCCTGCAGCAGGGACACGGTCGGCTTTCCCCAAAGTGTTGGCCCTGTGCCGAGGCACGGCAGCGCTCAGGTTCAGACCCCTGTGCCACTGGGCTTGGCTCATCCAAGTGACATACGGCCAAGTGGTTCTGGGGCTAAAAAACCCATAGTGATTTCCTGGCTTTCAGAAGGGCCCACTTCAGGATTATGAGGTACAGGTGGTGTCAAATTCCTGAAGTCTTGGCTTTTCTTCTGCAGAAGTCACAGTCTGTGCAGGGAGATAATCTCTGACTGGAGAAGTTTTGAATTGAGAGGAGAAAGGGAGAAATGAAAGAACAAGAGCAGATGGGGGGAAAAAAGGGAGGTGAGTGTAGTTTTCAGTGAAGTGCAAGTGTTTGGAGAGAAATCAAAACTGGTGCTGTGGTCTTTGTTGTTGTTGTTCTGGTCTTTATAAACAGCTGGCAGGACAGAAGTTGTTGAAGTTACCTTGTGCCTCTCCCAGCGGTGCATTCAGTGCTGCACTGGACACGGGAGTGCTGTGAGCTCCTGCCAGGCTGCGGGCAGCTGCCTGCCTTGCAGCATCCTCAGCTGCCTCCAGCCACCTGCCAGGCACAAGATGGCAGTGGGACAGGGAGGGTGCTCAAGCTATGAAATAGTGTCCTGGCCAAAGAGCAGGAAAACATGGGGTATAGGATATTTTCCCCACCCCAGATGTTTTCAGGGACCCAGCCACTCTGGCCTGGCACAGCACGGGGCAGAGCAGCACAGCTGGACAGGGAGACCATTGGAGGAACCAGCCATCTTCTCTGAGACGTGGCTTGGGGATACATCCTTGCAGCTGGTTGCTTTCAGCATTGCATCATCTGCCAGAGGTGCCATGCTGCCCTCCAGGGAAAGAAAGGCACAAACAAAACAACACAACCCACCTTCTGAATCTTCATTTAGAGCGTGGCTTCCATTAAATGCAAATACTTAATTTTGAATCAAGGGCAACTTCTCTTGCATGTATTTGCTGTCCCCAGCGGCTTCTCTGAGAGAGAGAGTTGCTCCATGAGGGTAGGCGCTAATGAAGGAGAGCTTCCAAATGAGTGCATGTGTCGCTGCATCTAGGTCAGAGGAGCCAGATGAAAGTATCTTCCATGTTTCGTATTTTTTTTTAAACTGGGCTTCTAATAAACATGTTAACTTTCCAAATTATTATAAGCAGCTGCATCTATCAGCAGCACACAAGGATATATTTACTGCATTTGAAAGCTCTGTAATGAAGCTTTGAAGTCCAGCTCATGCCAGATTCGTGCAGGGAAAGAGCTGTAGCCATTGTGGCACTCTTCTGCTGACTTCTGAAGATGTGAGACTTGAAAGCAACTATTTCTTTGCAAATACGGACAGGCGTGACAAAGGCTGTAGGCTTCAAAACCTACATCTGGCCGTCACAGAGTTTTGTTTCTGTATTGCAGGGGCTTTCTTTTACTTTTCTTACCAACACTATCCCTACACAGTCCATATTTGCATTTAATCATGTGCTGCTTTTCACTTTAGTATCATCATCCAGAGAACCAGAGCTTCCCTATCCCGCTTCAGTCCCGCATTCAAGAAAACTGGTTGAACAAAAAAAAACCCCAAAAAATTCATAGGAGTAACACACATAAAATCAACAAAAAGGTTTTTACTCTGTGGATTCTTCCACAGCTTGAGGCTCAGATTCCTTCTTCTCAGGGGCCTGAGAGATGCCGTAGGGTGAAATAACTGCAGCATTAAATAGCATGGCATTGCAAAATGGTGGATATTCCTGGGTTTTATAATCATACACCCCTGTTACGGTGCTTCTCCATGGTGCTCCCAGTACACCCACACACATTAGACATAGAAACTCTCCAGGAAATGCTTGTGTTGAAACCACACAGCAGCGCACACAGGGAAGCTAATTGCACCCTCCAGCTACTCCTACAAAACTAGCAATAAGCAAAGCTAGAAAGTATTGAACATACTTGGATTTTCCAGTCTCTGGAAGGGTGTATATGTTGAATTAAACTTACAGCTGTGTAGTCTCCACTGAATTACTGTTTCCTTTTGGTCTGTACTAAAGGTAGCAATGGAACAGGTATGAGTGTATGTAATGCGTAGGTAGGTATCACAGTATTTGGGTTCTTGCTCTCTTTCTTTCTTCTCTTTATTCAGTTTCTTTCCTTCTCTTGGTCTCAGGATATTTTTAGTTCTTCAAGGCTCCATCTTTTGCATCAAAAATAAAGGTGAAACCCACTTTTAATCTACACTTTTAAGAAAGTGTGTGTTTGTATATATGTACCTTATCTATTCAGTGGCATGTGTCTGAAGTTACTAGGTTGTAATCAGCTCCATTTAAATTCAGTACAAGAAATTAGGATAGAACAGAAGGAGAAATGGCTGTTCCCTCAATACTGTTTTCCCATGTCCCATTAATGATTGCCATATACGATGTCCTTTGGGTGCTGACTGTTGTGGATTTATCCCCCATAGATCATCTTCCGGAAGATCAGCGATGTCAAGAAGGAAGAAGAGGAGCGCCTGCGCCAGAAGAATGAGGTGACGCTGAGCATCCCTGTGGACCACCCTGTGCGGAAACTCTTCCAGAAATTCAAACAGCAAAAGGAGATGCGTAATCAAGGTTCAACACACATCGACCCGGAAAGGAACCAGCATCAGGTGGAAAGCCGGAGTGTGCAGAACGGGGCCTCCATCACAGGCACCAGTGTCGTCACTGTGTCTCAGATCACCCCGATCCAGACGTCCCTGGCTTACATGAAAACCAGTGAGGCTGTGAAGCAGAACAACAGGGATGCGATGGAGCTCAAGCCAAATGGAAATGGAGACCAAAAATGTCTCAAAGTTAACAGTCCCATACGGATGAAAAATGGGAATGGGAAAGGGTGGCTTCGACTGAAGAACACGATGGGGACTCATGAGGAGAAGAAGGAGGACTGGAACAACGTCACGAAGGCTGAGTCCATGGGGTTGCTGTCCGACGACCCCAAGTGCAATGACTCGGAGAACGGTGTAAATAAAAACCCACTGAGGAAAACAGACTCTTGTGACAGTGGAATAACAAAAAGTGACCTTCGCTTGGATAAAGCTGGTGAGACTCGCAGCCCTCTGGAGCACAGCCCCATTCAGGCTGATGCTCGGCATCCTTTCTACCCTATTCCTGAGCAGGCCTTACAAACCACACTGCAGGAAGTCAAGCACGAACTCAAAGAAGATATCCAGCTGCTAAGCAGTAGGATGGCTGCCCTTGAGAAACAGGTGGCAGAAATTTTAAAAATATTGTCTGAAAAGAACGTACCCCAGATCTCTTCCCCCAAGTCTCATTTATCAACCCAACAGCCCCCCCAGATACCCTGTCAGGATATTTTTAGTGTTTCAAGGCCTGCATCACCTGAATCAGAAAAAGATGAAATCCACTTTTAGCATATACCTATGTGTATATATGTATACAGTATATATGCAGAGGTGTATATATACCTTTATACATATATATGTGTGTGTGTATACGGTAAATATATATACATATATATTTTCACTTGCATCCAATATGACTTGAACACACCAAGGATTTTGATATGTAAATATTGCATGTCCAGCTGGATTCTGGCCTGCCAAAGAAAACAATTATTAACATAGATATTGCTTGTATAATATGCAGTTGACTGCATGCACACTTTACATTTATTTATAATCTCTATTATGTAATAAAAGAATGACTTTTGTTTAACAAAGGCAATGTACTATTTAAAGAATCAGGGTCTAACCTGCCAATATTGCCATGACAGTTTTGATCTCAGGCTGGGTGAATTGAGCTTTTATTTCCTCACTGTCTTTTCTCCCAAGTTAAGTAGTAGATCAACACGATGTAGAGGACATGTCCAGACTCCAATTAGTATTGTTTCCTGGTGTCATTCCATTACAATATACTGTATATTTGGTGATAAATTCCCCTACTCCTCCTAACGGGAGGGCTCAGTTCAGTGGCCAGGGAAGGGCACCGTGTCTGGTGCTGGGGTGGTTCACTGGAATTTATTTGTGTGGGTATTGTGCATGCACAGCCTTTTATTTCAAGTATCCTCCTGCTCTTTTAACAACGTACGTAAGAAATAATAACGGTGATTTATGTAACAAAATGAACTAACAGAAACTCTCTCAGCTGCACTCCCTGAGTGTTTGGGGGTAACTTCTTTCTTGAAAAAACTCCTTTTACTGATGCCATTTTTACTGAACTGTTAGAGTAACATTATGTAGATTCTCTTTGCAGCACTCAGTGATGGTGTCCGGTTCTGTCAGTATCTTCATTAGGATGTCCCATTTTTGCAGGGTTGAGGTTGCTCTCCCGCTGTCCCCCCATTGCCCCTGGCAGAAAGACTTTGCATGAGGTCTGAGCAAGGGAGAGAACAATCATATTTCAGCTCCTCGGGAGCCATGTGAGCAGGTTTGAAAGCCTGAAGTTAAAAGGCTACAGTTAATCCCCCTCCGCTGTCTTTTCTGAGGACACTTATCAGTCTGCAACTGCCTTTGAGAAAGAGAGAAAATAACCAGGCAGGGTGAAATTCCCTTTAGTCCAAGGTACCTGGATGACAATGTTTGGCTGTGAGAGTGGTGGGTGTGATGGGGAGATGAAGGTCTTCCCCAGGGTGCTGCCCACTGCTCTTGCCTTGGCCTCGTGGAAGGTTTCAGTGCATGGAGGGGAGGCATGCTTCAAGAGCAGGCTTGCAGTGCCCACACAGCCAGCCGTCACACATCTAAGTCCCTTAGGTCTGTGTCAGATGCTCTGACCCTCCTCTTAGTTGGCTTCCATCAGCATCTCCCAGTCTTGAACCATGCTCAGACCCCATCTCCACCTCCTAGGCTCGAGCATCGCCCTCCACATGGCACTGCTGTCTTCGCAGGGTTGCAGCAGGTCAGGCTCTTGCACTGGATCCTGTTTGTTCTCCTATTTGGAGCTGAGGTTTTGGACTCTGCCTGGGTCTGCACCTGAGTGTGGTGGGGGTTTTTGCCTCTCCATTTTGAATGCCTGTTTTGAATCCAGATATATGTGATGCACAGCAGATTAGCCATCGCAGCTTCAGAACTGTTAACCGGTACAGGTTGAGCCAGCCCAGCAGAGTGCATTGGCTCCTTCAGAGAAGGATTTCCCCTTCATGCTTAAATGGCCTCTTGCATCAAGATCCCATGTTTTCAAAAGTGCCTGGAGTAAAACGTATATGTACCACAAGGCATCACTATAAATCAGGTAAATAAAAGACATGTTTATAATTAGTGGGCATCCTTATCAGACACCAATACCAGATCCATTACTTAACATTAGGAAACTAAACTAAACTAAATTGCTTCCTGAAAAACTTAAAAAACCAAACCAAACCAAAACAAAAACCATCATTTGTGGTAGTGGCAATTAGGAACCTGCATCTTAGGGCGAACATATCTTCTACTGTGAAATTCAAACCCATGAACTCCCAAAAGTTCATAAGAAAGCCAAAGAAGTCATTGCTTCTGTTGTGTCAATTCATGGAGGGGTTTTGGGAGATGATGGTCTTTCTCATTTGCTGTTCCTTTCTGTCCGGTTTCTGCCCCTTCTCCAGTTCCTTTCTTTAGGAAATTACAGACAAAAAAAAGGAAGAATAAAAAGCCACCAAAAGGGACAGCTCTTCCCAAAAGCCTGGTGGTTAGGCTGCCTGCTCATTATAGTTTTCCACAGCTGCAGTTGCCACTGTCAAAACTTTCAGCTGTATTGTGCAGCTGCTGTTCTGACACAAGTGTAAATCTGTAACTCTGCAACCATGCTTTGGTCTGCAAGGACAAACTGCACTTGCAAAACAGCAGGACCTTCAAGGTCCTACTCTAAATCCTACCCTGGGACTTGGGTAGTTAGTCAGGGGTTATAGGGTTAGGGAGTTGCAGGGTTGCTTCAGGCTGCTGGAGTATGTACAGACCTTGTGGGTACAATTTAAGTGCCAAGCTTTGAAGATTTGAATGTTCTTGCCTGACTTGCATTGCTGGTTGAGACAGACACAGCAACCGCCCAGAGCTGCCCGGTGAATCGCTGAGTCACGCAGGCTGTCTGGGGGCCAGATTTTGGTGAAGTTCCTTGAATGCATGAATCTGCCATGATGCGATGCTGCAAAAGAGCAAGCAGGGTAGTGGGGGTGACTTTGTTAGACAGCTTTAGCCTTAATGACAATCCTCTGCCTTTGTGAAGGACTTCTTTTCTTTCTCTGTAACTGATACTAATTCTAGCTAGAACTGCATGGCATGCAAAGGGATCTCTATTTAGGTTTATCTTGCAAGTCAGGTGTAACATTGTGCCACTTTACAGTGAGAGGACATGTAACAGGATTAATCTGACCTTGAAAATTATTTAAGCCCAGAATGTCTATTACACAACTGATTACAATGTGTAGTGGCTAAAAGCTATAACTAGTGTAAAATACCAAGTTCATTAAACAAATACAGTGTTTCCAGGTCCATTTCTAGTGCTGCTTTGGCTCTGATATTCCAACATTGTCTACTGCAAGTTCAGTGGAACCAGCTTGTACCTACCTTGTACTAGGCAGTAGCACGATGGGTGTCTTGCAAACATGATAAATGCAGCCTGCATATGGGCTATCCCAGGTCTTGTGTGCTGGGGGTGCAGCCAGAGGCCCAATTTGTAGGATTGACTCTGGTGGCTATTGCTCAGAAAATTTGGCTTGTACAATTCTGAAGCACTTTGCCTTCAAAATTTCATGTTTGGAGCATTACATGTTGTTTCATGGAGTTGTTACTGGAGCACTGGTTCAGCTTCCCTATCCCCTAGCAGTTGTGCATGATGCAATCGAGCATGCTGCCGACTGGGGCATTCCTTTTCTGTTAAAGAAGCATGAGTCATAGCCTTGTAGTTCAGGCTTGACTGAAAGCAACCACCTCTAGTCATAAGTGCAATAAGGACACAAACATGTCTCTTCCACCTAAGCCGGTGCAAAGCAGCTACACGCTGCATGGAGGGAGCTCTCGGCTGCATGCTTCCTTTCCTTTAAGAGCTGTATACCTGTACAGATGTCCCTGCCACGTGCTGGTAACAGCATTCTTAGCACTTACCTTGTGCTTTGTGTGTTCAAAGCATTTTACCTGCACAGAAGTGGATTTTATCTTTGTGGACTTTGGAATAGAAATCAAATGTGTACAGAAGAGTACTTTCCAAAGAAAATGAACTAGAGTACCTTTAATAGCTTTTTTTGTGTAATGTTACATATACAAGATAAAACAGCACTTCAGGGTAATAACTGAAAAAATTAATTGTTGTAGTGAGGATTCAGTTCTAATGAATTTGTATTTGTAAATCCTTTTTTCCATCTTTCTGTCTTTGCCAGGGGACAGGGGTTAGAGCAGAGCTGACTCTGGAAGTGACAAACTTAAGCTTTGCCCATTTGTTCTTTTCCCGCTTCTGCAGAAGTAGCACAACTATAGGTACTGGATGCTGCTGGCACCAAAGTTTGGGCTCATTGCTAGATTCAAATTCAGTCTGCATTTACCACCACATTGGAAAGCAACTCTGTTACACAGGTGTGAAGTGAAGGTTGAATCTGGTGACCATATTGGACCTTAAAGTGTATTTTGGATCCCAGGACAATTCTAGAGAACTGGCAGCTGCAGAAATAACACTGTACTATTTGCAAGCCGTGAGCAGTCGCTGTGGAAGTAACTGAGACCGTTATACAGACGTCATCGTTTGCATGGGTCAGAAAACAGATGTTATGCTCATGAAATAGCTTGGAGGCTTTTTGGGGAAAAAGATGTCCTGAACTGGAAGGGAAAATAAGAAGCCAAAGGTTTAATATGGAATTTGGGAGTGAGGAGGTAGAGGGATATATTATAAAGAATTGACACTTTTTTACTTGGATTTTGAGCATTTAGAAAACCCAGACCTATCTTTTGGATGTCAGAATTGGACAGATTGTTTGTTAAAATAAATATTTTTTTCCTAAGTGGGGTGGCATCGAAGTGATACCTGTTTTTTAAAAAAAGTGTTCAAATACCATTTTCCTACAGAAGAGGGTTTTAACAGGTTTTGTTACTGTTGTTCTTAATAGGCCATATCTAAAGGCTTTTTTTCAGTTCTTTTTTTGTACCAGAAGCTCCTGTGTTAACACATATCTTCATGTCTATAGGATCTATAATGCTTTGTAGTCTTGCTGCTAACATACTTGTTAGAGGTTGAGAAGTGAGATTCCTTTGGAGAAGGGCATGACTCTGTGGCAGCCCAGGCTCTGTGACTCTCCCATCCTGAGCTGTGGTGAGAGCTGTGAACACTAAACAGCAGTAGTTTGCATTTTTCTTGATACTTCTGGATCTGCACTGCTATCCGTCAGGGAATTTAAGGAAGGAAATAGAAAAGTTGACACTGTCATTTTTCCTGGATGGCCCCAGTCCTTCACATATGTCTGTGCCACCAGAGCAGCGCTTTCCCATGTAGCCTACAGATAGGAAAAGTTTGATCCGGCTGGATTTCCACATCTGGGAATAGTTTTTATAACTTTCCCTTTATTTTTTTGGTACAAACTGATAACATGATCTCTACATGTTTTGTTGGTTTTAGTATGTTACAGTGCATTTCAAAATTAAATAAATTCTTAAAGCAAAGTGCTGAATGGAGCTAAAATAGGCAAGAAGTCCACCTTACGTCCGGCAGAAAAGGAGCAAATTTTCCTCCTGAGATAAAGAATATTGTGCAAAGATCAGTTTTGTGATATCTAACAAATGACAAGCAAAATAAAATCATCCTTACTGAGGGTGTGTTTAGGCATACAGAAAATGGACCTTGGATTGCACAGTGGGACAGGAAGGCGCATACTGATTTTGAATATTCAAATGATAGAAGTGTTCAAAAAGGGCTTGACCAGGCCATGATAAATAAAATATATTAGTTTATTATATGTTTATCAGCCTCCAGATGCAAGGCAGGTGGAACAAGGCATCTGGGGCAATATTCTCAAAACCTTTTTATCCATTGTCTATAAAGCAGATAAGTACATTTCTTCATTATTTTCTGCTTGGAGATGTATGTTTGCTTGGCCAATAGTCAGAGACTATTGGTGTGCACCAACTCTGTATCTGGCTGTCTGCCACAAATACATCAATTAGCCTTGATTAAAAGCCCTATAAAGAGAAATTTATATTAGGTTGGGCTCAGTCCCCCCCACACATCCCCCCTTGCCAGTGACATGACTCTATGTTACCTGGTTCAGAGAAGATTCAGTTCAGACAGAGCAATGGCAGAGGATATTTCTGCCTGCCTGCAGAGGATGTACAAACACACCATATGTATATATACCTACCCATTTGGAATGGGGACTCAGATTTGGCCCATTTAAGATAGGTGTTTCGGACAGGTGGGATAAATCATGCTGTGGAGGTGCCAGTCTCTCATCATTTACTGTAGAGTAATGACTTTAGATTAGACACTTTATCTGTAGAGTGCTGGAGGGTAAATGAATTGAATGCAACCTATAACTCAAGCTCCCAGCCTGACCTCGTTTGTATAAAAAGGTGCCTCCTAAAGGGACCACTTACCATCTTTCCAGCACAAAAGAACTTTCATATAGGTGTGACTAACAGTACAGGGAACACTTCAGTGTCTCAGCCTGCAGCCAGAAACAAAGTGTTCAGCTCCTAAACTGCCAATGAGAGCTCCATAAAGACACTCAGATGCTCAGTTCTTGGCTTGTGGTTTGTAGGTGGTTTTTAACTTTTTACCCCAATGCCATGACAGGATAGCCCAGGGACCCCCATTTTCACAGGTATATAGCAGTTGAGATGCTCTTCATCATGATGCGCAATGCCAAGGCAGAGGGGAATCACCAGTCAATCTTTGGACAGTAAAAGACTACCACCTATTTGGGATCTTTGACTGCTCTGAGGTATTGAGGATGTTAGGAGTTTTATCGCTGAGCTGTGTCATGCAGTGGAAAGCAGCCAAGGCTTGGAAATGTCCAACAAAGGGAAAAATTGTAGTGAAGAACTTCCAAGGTAGACAGAGAGTGACCAACTGTCAGGCGATTGCCCAGGCTACAGCAGAGCCCTGGCTCTGTGCTGTGCAGTGAGAGGAGAGGGGGCAGAGGGAGAAGAAAGGATGTAAAGAATGGTGTCCAAAAATGGTGACGATATTCCACTGAAGTCAATACTTACTAGTCCCTGCATAGTGGCTGTTTGCGTCTTTGTAATTTATTTATTTCAAAGTTGACAGGCTCCTCTTCCCTTCAGGTGGCATTTAAGGATGAGGCTGGCAACCTTTTCTGGGGTGACAGCTGTGGGATAGGGAAAGGCCATTAGAGGATACTCAAATATAGATGCCCTTAGGGGAAAATGTGGGCTTCAGGAGAGCCAAAGCTTTTTCAGCTTGCCAAAGTCCTTTAGGAAGGGGGCATATAGTATCCAAACTGTGTAGCATTGGTGTTTGGACTCTATATTTGAAGCTGGCCTTGCTTTAAGCAGGGGGGTTAGACCAAATGATTGCCAAAAGGTCCTGTCCAAGCTATGTTGTTTTACCATTCGGTGATTCTGTAGATTTTAGTAGCACAAATAGGTAAAATTTGAAGGTTCTTAGTTATGTTCCATTATTTTCTGGTTTTCAATTGAAATACCATACTGAGGAATGTGGTGCCAATTTTCAAGGTAATGAATATTTCTAAGAGCTGATACTCATCAAGCAGACACCAGAGAGATTTGGCATATTCTGAAACTACAGCATATAAATAAATGAAACCCTTCACTGGGCATCAGCTAACATCCACACTTGATGCCAAACACTGAGAAAAATGTCTCAGTGACCATGCAGTTTCTGGAAGCAGTGGGCTAATATGGATGCATTAGCGACACCCACTCCCTCTTCCAACCTCTTCCCTGGCCCAGTGAAAGGTGATTATGGTGTCTGAAAATGCCATTAAAAAATCAATAGCATTTGAGCTGGTTTTCAGTGTTGCACTGGCAGACATGCACAGCCAAGGCTATAGGAAACATGTGAAGGGCAGTGGCAAGTGGGTTTCTCATTAGTGACTGGATCTGGAGGTGATTCTCAACCCTCTGGATTCAGCCTGCTCCTGCCACTGTCAGTGTGTGGACACCATTGCTGAAATGGCCTGGGCTTGTCCAAAGGATCTGGGTACGTCTGTGCTGGCCCATGCACAGCCCTAGAGTCTGCCCCAGCCCCATTCCCAGGCTTATTCCCTGCTTTTCTAGGCACATTCCAAAGTTTACACCTGGCCCTGTTAGATTTAACTGAAAAGCTCTTTTTCCAGACTCTGTAACCTCCTCCATGTCCATGATGCCTCACAGGGTTACTCAAAAAATCATTTCCAATCTGTGGCTTAGCAGCAGCTCTCCAAATTAAACAGAAATAACAGGGCAAGCCTTCTGCCATTCTCAGTGCATTATTTTATTAAACAAACCTTCATTTTAATTTTATTTATGGACCTTTTGTACAATCTTGAACAGTACAGTGTTCCATGGAATAGCAGGGATTGGAGAGTTTGTGGGTTTTAATGAGCCAATTTGAGAAGGGGAACTCAAGTGAGACGCCAGCTTCACAGTCAGTCCGGCATCTGCCATGCGTGACCATTTCCTCTGGCTTCCTCCTCTGGTTACACCTTAGGTGAACTTCACCACGAGTGACACCTTGAACTGATGCCATGTAGTGCTAGTAGAAGTCCTCTTCATTTCCTCGGGCAGACCCTAGGGCTCTGCTCAATGTTTCCACATGTGCTATGCCAGGACACGCAGGTGCTTTCCTGTCCTGGGCTTGGTTTCAGAAGAATTTACTGAGTTGTTGCACCTCTTTTCTCTATCACCACTCTGTTTTCCTAGAAAAAAAAAAAACCTTTTGTGCTGGTGTCCACCTCCTCCAGCTGGTGGGGCAGGAGAGGACATGCGTGGCTCATTGCAAGCAGGCAAGGAGCGGTGTGGTACCCTGCGCTTTCTGGATGATCAATTGAGAATTAGCATCCAGGACCGCTGCCAGGACCATTAGTCGGAGGTCACAGTTCAGTTTTTGTAAATTAGGTGTCTAACCTGAGCTCTTATGGAAAAAGGGTTTTTTTTCTAAAGCAAAACAAAATTTCTGCTCTGCTTCTAATTAGTCCTTTGTTGTCGCTGCAGGATTAATTACTGCCTTCTTCACTTGTATCATCAAATGCCATTTGGCAACAGCTTCTTTTTTTTATTTATTTGAGGTATAATTAGGAGTCCTGGCATTACAAACAAGCTCGGTCAGGTGGTACTTAAAAATTACAGAGCTGGAATGTCACCTACAGTAGTAGTTTAAAACTAGTTTTTGAATACTAGCAACCCCATTGCACTCACTGCATGTTCAGTTTATCGCTATGGGGTCATCAGTATGTCAGTGTGAACATCCTTCTCCTGAAATCAGTAACAGAAGGGTTTTTGTTCTGCAGGGTCCTTCCACCATGTGGCTCAGAAAAGGGCTGTAGGTGCAAGGATGCAATGGTACCTCCCAACTCGTCCTACTGCCCGTTGGTGCTCTGTAGATTCCCAGCCACACTTTTTTTGACTTAAAGGAAGGGCTGAGTGCCACCAACTGCATAATTCTATCAAGTGGTAAATTCAATTTATTGAATGGGAGAGGCAGTAGCTAGCAAGGATTTGGGTTTTAAGAATCTGCCTTGTGGGAATTGGGCAAGCTACCAGAAAGACAATAAAGGATTTATCTGGCAATGCACGCCAAAAGAACGCTAAACATGTGAGCGGGAGAATTTATTGATACCAGTGAAAAAGCTCATTAACGTTAAAGTGCAAAGCAAACACTGTAAATGTACCTTTCAACTGTCCCAATAAAAGCCCTGTGCTCAGACAAGGGGAACTAAGGCTTGTTTCTGTGGAGTGCAGAACTGGCTTATCAGCTTTCCCAGAAAACTTGCATGCAAAACATGTTTCCTCAAATGGAATAGTTAGCACTATTTTACTAGTATGGGCAAATTTCACAACTAATCTCAATGTATTTCCCCTGCCACTAGTTCCACAGTGATGCAAAGATGCTCCTAAAGCTGGTACTGCAGTATTTCTCATAGGACAGGTTTGTTCCCTTTCTTCCTTGCTTGTCACTGGCTGTCGATTATTTGCCCTTTAAGAGAGCTGTGGCCCTGTAAGGGACATGGGACACCACAATAAACCTGCACCTTGTGGGGATGCAGTGGAGATAAAGGTTCACCATATTTTTTTTCCAGAAAACATCCCAGTAATAAAAATACACTTGCTAACTGTCTAAAGGTCCAATGCCTTATCAGCACAGTTTATGTAACGAAATCCCATCAGTACTGCAAACCATTCTCACATGAATTATGACATGATATGCTTCATAAACTTTACATACCTATTTACTGTTGTAATGCACATAGCACTAGGCTGGAGTTTTTACATGCAGGTGTAGTTGTCTGTCTTGTTCTTAATTTCTGTGTGTTTTGAAAGCTACGTAATATGAAGCAGAATATTTTCCACAATGAAAAGCAGTGTTTCCCTTGTTTGTTTATCTCTTTTTCTGTCTTTCTTTCTTTTCTTTCACTTTTCCTCCTTCCTTGACTTCTTTTTTTCTTGCCTAGATTAGTAGGCTAGCAACTTGTAGAAATGGGAAATTGATTAAGTAATGTTGTATCAGCAGATTTAATGACATAATGATCTGTTTTGCTATTAGTGTTCAGAAGAAATAATATGCTAATAGGAATTGTAGTTAGGGCTGATTTGTTAATGTCCTGCTTAAATACCAGCCAGTGACAGAGTGGTTCAGTAAAGTGGTCTCAGCAGATCTTCTAAATAGGTAAATATTTTCAGACTTCAAGCATCTTGTGTAAATGTTCTTATTAAGGTCAGTGGAAATCTTTCCATTAATTTCTCTATATTCCAACCCAGTTCACACAGAGGGACCTGGACAGTGAGTTCCAGTGTGGGCTGAGCTTTCTTAAAACTGAGAACTGAGGGTACTAGAATTTTAATTTCAGGCCCTCGTGTAATGCAAATGGATCCAAGATTTCATGCCCTATGAAATGCTGCATGCCAAATGCGGGCAGAAATGTACAGGATATGTTTGAAGATTGGGACAGCAAGGTGAATTGCCATAAAAATCAGCTGAACTGATCAGGGAAAGGGCACTTTTCAGTTTATACATATTTGAATCCAAATGACTTCTTCTTGGTGTCTGAACTGTCAGTAATTTCCATCCAAAGTAACTGCTCAGAATTCATGACTGTCTAGAATATCCTTGTGCAAGCCAGATATGTACATAAGCTGTGCAAACTTTCTCTGGGGAGAAGCACAGTTAAAAATAAAGTTATTATTATTGCTACCACAGAGAGAGACAATGAAAAAGACAGGAGGTTGTGCACCAGGTACTGTGAGACTCTGAATCCTGCCCTGCAGCCTTGTATCCAAGCATTGCTGATTCAGGCATGGGCTGATGTGCCGAGCTTTTGTTTGTGTTTCCTTATGTCCGTTCGCACCTGGAGTGGAACAGAGCATCAAGCAGGGAAGGAGCAGCTTGTGTAGGACCTCATGAAGTGTAGCCCCCACCCCAGACCAGGCTTCAAAGGGTGAAGTCCTGGCTCCTTGAGGGCCATGGGAGTTTTGGCATGGGTTTTAGGATTCCTTCCCTGCCTTCCCCATCCCTTTGACATGCTTATGTGTTCCCACTTAGTTTAGGAACTAGTCATCCTAATCTCTTAAATGAAGAAAACTCTGGGGAATATAAACTGGGAGGAAAGAGGGATGAGGGGTGGGCCTGATCTTGCATATGTCTCAGTGCACCCCCAGCTCCCCAGTGGTGTCTGGTGAAGTATCCTCACAATTAGTGGCAGGGGGAGATTTTTCTAAATGAAGTCTTGTCATCACAGAGGACCTCATTACAGTCAAAATGTTGTACTATTTTTCTTAGGCTTTCCCCCTCACCCCAAATGAGAACTGAAAACTAAACTGAGCAGGAGCTGCTATACAAACCTGCACAGAAGAGGCTAAACCTAAAAAAACCCACCCCAGCCTGCCCCCGCGAGGTACCCACATGGTTGTGCTGAGCATCCATCCTAGGCATAACCTGCCTTCTCTTTCTTTTTCTCTGCTGAAATGCAACTGCATGGCCAATATGCTTTTTTTTTTCCCTTTCCCTGGGAGCAGGCAGCTTTGTATTGCCAGCCCAGCGCTCACTGACCGATGCTTGTGCTGCAACATCTCGCTTTGCACCCTTGAGCACCTAACAGGGACAATCCTGCAGCGCTAATCCCTGGCTTGTGGGAATTGTTCCATTAGCATTAGCAGGACTTTCTTCCCAAGCAAAGCATAATGGGCTTTGAAGCCTCGTTTTTTTACCCTGAGGTCCTTAGTTTTGATTTAAAATTTCAAGGTGTCCCATTAGCTGAAAAAGCACCAGCTGGTATAATCGTGTTTGTGCAACCCTCATGGAGAAGTTGGGCAAAACAACTGGTTTTGAAAGCTCATATGGGAAAAAACTGATCTACAGAGTAACTGCAGCTTTTGAATGTATGTGATTCACAGACACTGGACTGCGGGGAAGAAAAATATTTTGAGAAAACTCTTTTTTGCAAGGGAAAAATTGGGGGGATGGGTTATTGCTTAGATAATGTTTCTTTTGTTACTACTTGCTGCTCTTTGTACACTAGCCAATGCAAATGACATTCATGTTCCTGATGATATTTTTGAACAGCCCAGCTATCTTTTTTGCTGTTGTTAATATACTGAGGATTTGGGGGATTTTAAATGCCTCTGCCTTTCAGGATTATTTCTACAAAAGCAATTGAGAACTGTATTTTGACAGCAGGAAGCTTATAAAAACCTAGAGAAAAAAATAAAGCATTTGAAACTGAACAGCTATAAAAGGAATGCACCTCTGCTACCATATCAGAAATCTGCAAAGCGATCATGAATTACATCAAGGAAGGACCATCTTTGTCCTGAAAATCACACATCAGTTCATACAGAGCGGATGCTCCCTTGACCACTCACGTAACTGCCGAGGAGGAATGCATGGTAACACTTTGGTTAAATGTGACTACCCTGTCACTTTTGGACATTGCCATGTGTGGTCGATTGAAATTGGTTAATCTGTAGCAAGCTTCTTGTTGCACTTTTCTGTTTGCTAAAATTCAACAAGGAAAATGTGGGTCACTTTAAAGCATTGGCAGACAACTGTTTCTAACCCAAAGGATTATGGGTTTTAGCACAATGAACTGTACTTCTTCAGGGAGGATCAACGTTGATTTTTTTTTTCCACACGTCTTTATTTACATGTGGCTATATTTTCATTGATACAGAATAAAAAGTGCATTTTATTGACCTTGTGTGTTTGTGTTGTTACTTCTCTTGAGTTCTGGCACCATAAAAGTGATAGCTGTTGTTTTCCTGGCCAAAGCAGAACACAATTTGTTGAGATTAATAAGCAAAACATAATCTTATTTTTAGGAGGTGTCGTGGTTTCAGTTCAGCCGGTAACAAAGCACCACGAAGCCGCTCACTCACCCCCCACCCCCTCGCCTGGCCACATTGGGATGAGGAGAAAATACAAAGGCAGGCTCGTGGGTCGAGACAAGGACTGGGAGGGATCACTCCCCACTTATGGTCACGGGCAAAAGACAGGCTCAACTTGGGGAAGAAACAAAATCAATTGAATTTACTACAAATCAAATCAAATAAAACACACAAGGGAATTGGGAAGGGAAACCAAACATCAGAACACCTCCCCCCGACCCCTCCCACCTTCCCGGCTCAGTTCCACTACCCGATGCTTTCTACCTCCTCCCCCCGGCGGCGCAGGGGAACAGGGGATGGGGGTTGAGTCAGCTCGCCACACATCGTCGTTGCTGCTCCTTTCCTCAGCGGGAAGATTCCTCACTCGTCCCCTGCTCCACCGTGGGGTCCCTCCCACGGGAGACAGTCCTTCACCAACTTCTCCAACGTGGTTCCTTTCCGCGGGCTGCAGTTCCTCACAAACTTCCCTGGCGCGGGTCCTTTCCGCGGGCTTCAGTTCTTCCCGAACTTCCCTGGCGCGGGTCCTTTCCGCGGGCTGCTCTCCAGTCACACACTGCTCCAGCGCGGTTTTTACCATGGAGTTACGGCCATCTTTGGGAGCCTCCGCTCCACCGTTCACCTCCATGGGCTGCAGGGGGACAGCCTGCCTTCTCACCACGGGCTGCAGAGCCATCAGCCTCCTCAGGCGCCCCCTCCTCCCCCTCCTTCTTCACTGACTCCAGTATCGGCAGAGATGTTCCTCTCACGTTTCCCAACCCCCACACTACCGGTTCCCCTTCTTAAATATGTTCTCCCAGAGGCGCTACCACCGTCACTCCCCTCCCAGAGGCGGGTCCAACATTTTGGCGCTTGAGAATTTTCCAGCAGCTTCTTAAAGGAGCCATCTCTGCAGCCCCCCCTCCCCTGCCACCAAAGAAAGCCACACCACACAAACCAGGACACCACCAGGAAACCACCACAAATAACAGGAGGCTTGGGGGTGAGGGAGACACATAAATCTATTGTTAGAATAGAGGTTGTATACAGAACAATAGGAACAATGCTTGGCCTTCCCCTCACTAGCCTGAAGACAACAGGAGATAAACCAAGCTGAGCTGGGCACAGGTATCTATAAAACTTCTGTAGCATCTAATTCCCTCTCCCAGGCAAATCAGGGTGAAGAGGGAATACTTTATCTAGATGGATAGTAAGTACTTGCTTATAACCTTTTGTTCATAAAATGTTCCATTTTATTTGGTGCAAATGCATAACTGCTTCAAAAAAATTCCATATGTTAACTACACTCCGAATGAAAAATGAAGATTGGGAGGGTGGGGTAGAGACAGAAATGTTTTACTTAGAAATTTAAATAATTTCTGAGGCATTTCCTCCCTTTGCTTCTTACATCATTAGCTTCGTCACAAGTGGCATTTCCCAAAGAATCACCTGTGCCAAGGTGCCAGTGACATTTCTGACATAAATACACACAATATTGCTGACATTCTTGAAACCACAGTTGCTCCAAAATGCCTTCAGCTCAGAAACCAAAGTACATGGAAATTGGTGGAGTTTTTTTCTATTCCCTTGCAAGTAGCTTTGACCCAGATCTACAGACTTTGTCCCAGCCAGTGATGGTATCAGGGTGTGTAGGGGTAATTACAGCTGTGACAGAGAGTGGAACTAACTCAGTTTGAGGGTAAAGCATCCAAAACTAGCTGTCCACAGATAGGTGTTGTCATCTGTAGGGACAGGTTCTCTGGGGAGAAAATGTTTTCTATTTATGGTGAAAAATACCCATTGCTGACCTTTTCTTTTTCTGACTCGCTGAGCACTTACTCTCAGCATCCTCAGCTGCAATGAGAAGACCCCGGGCTCAGCACAGGAGGGAGGACAGCTTAAAGCTTTCATGGTAGGCACTGGTAGAACAGGCCATAATTTCTGTTGCTGAAAACCCTGTGGCAGAGACCATTCCTGCTGCTTGTCTTTTGTAATTAGGGTTGGCTTTTGCCAGATAGGAAGCTGGCAGCATTAGCGCAGCAGATTTTTCCAAGTGGGCGTTTGGGACTGTGTCAAGGCTGTGCATCCCAGCCCTGGGAGCCATGCTGGAAAGGGAGCTGCCAGGCACAATGGAGGGAGACTGAAGGATGAAGCAAGAGTGGATTTATTTGCAGGAGCTAATTTGTTACTGGCTGACAGCACTGGTTTGTGCGGTAGTGCAGCTGTGCCTGAGCAAGCTGGCAACTTCTGTCATTATCCATGGGACCGGTCCTCACTAGCATCCCAAACTTCCACCCACACCTCCCCCCCAGACAGGTTTTGGCTTGTACCCCTGCAAGCGGCAAGGATGCTGGCTGAGATGCAGGATCAGTCCTGAGATTGCCCAGGCCCTGCGGGAGACAAAGCGCCTGTTTCACTTTGCAGATTGCTTTACCTGTGCATATTACTTCTGCCTAAACAAGCCCTGAAAGCCAGGGAAACGAGTTAATATATATGCACATCTCATGCCCTTTATGAGAGCACCATCCAACACTGAAGATTATTCCCCAGGGCTGATGCTCTCACCGATTTAGGATCCAGATATAAACAACGTGTATAAGCTAACACGGGCCAGGAGCACAGGGCAGAGACAGAGGCTTGGTTCAGACTGGCTCCTTCCTGACATCAGTGCACCCTTTAGAGGCAACTTCCTACAAAAGTTTTTCTCCTAATTGCCCACAGTGATGCTATTTGGCAGAGAATAAGGCTAAAATGATCATCTTGCACCTCTGATTAGGCAAAGTAATGAAGACAGAGTGAGCAAGTTCTTTAATGTTGGAAATTCTTCAGTGGTTAACTTTGCTGTGTAGAAATAAAACAACTTCTCTCTTCAGAGCAAAAATTGAGCTAGACATTGAGAACTGCAAATGGATAGAGGTATGCCACTGATGTCAGCTATTTTGGGGGCCACCTTGACCACCTCCCTCTCCTAGCCAATGATTTCCATCTAGCCAGGTCTGAATGAGTATAGCCTCTTGCTCACCTGGTTGCACCTCATTACCTTCAGGCATGAGCAGGCTGGTCCTGCAAACCTGAGGGTGGAGTGTTTGAAGCATTTGGGCAGCATGGGCCAGATATTTGAAGAGCTATGCTGAGCTTACATTCAGCAATACGTTTCTGCAAACACCTTTGTGGCAGCACTGCTCAGTGCTTTTGACTGCCAGTACTAGCAGCTGCTCAGCAGTCACTGCTGCAACTTTTTGGAGGCGCTCTTCTGCCCTTGGTTAGATAGAAAGACAGAAAAAAAGCATCCTGATTGCTTAGCTCAGATGTGGGAAGTAGAGGTTTGCCTTGCATGCCATTTGTTGATAGCTTCTCCTGTTCATAACCACTTGTCTTCAAAGACTGCCAAACAAATAAATATGAATATATCATGTATTTATAGAATTAAATTTAAATAAATTGTGTTGTACAAAGAAATGGTAGAGACACTAGCAAAGTACTCACCTTAATTTCTCTGCCATCGAAAATGGACATGCAGAGCCTCAAGCTTTGCTGACATTCACCAAGAGAGAGACAATATCTGAACAATTACTTTCCCATTCTACTCCTTATGGCCTGTGTTCGTCTCGTGAAATTTAGGCAACTAACAAACTGTGGATGCCAAAATGGAACCTGAACCTGCTAAAGATCCATCATGATGGGCAAGACACAGGGCACTTCCAGCTCATTGAAACCCTTTGGATGAGTTTATCTATCTCTCTTATCCAGATGGGTTGGCCTAAAATGACAAGACCCTTATGTCATTAGTGTCCTGGGCTGATGGTTATAAATTGCTGTTGTGCTGTACAGACAAAGGCATGGAAACATTGGCTCCTGTATCTTTCCAAATACATATCCTGCAGGTGAAATGCAGTATTTAGAGTCACCACACACGTCTTAGAGAGCAACATGTACAGTGTATCAAGACTCTTCTTGCTGAAGAGCCCATTTGCAAAAGACTTGAAGAAATTTGTTTTTAGAAGAGCTGCCAAAAGCTTTCCATGAACATGTTATGAGGGGCTGGCTAAAAGATTACTAAAATGCAGCTTATGAAGGGAAAAGTTTGGTTCACTGGTAGTATCTGTTATTCTTCTGCACATGGAGAATATGTGGTTCAGGAAGTGTGAAGGAAGCATCTGTCAAGAAAGGACGTATGGATTTCTATTGCTGAAAATGAAGCCACAAACAGAGCTACCCTGTGAAGAAAGGTGTGCTTCTGCCCAGGCTTTTTATAAATACATCTGCAGAAGAAAGCCGGTGGGTTGGTCTTCCCCTGCAAATGGCAAGTCTCTCTGCTTGGAAGTGCCCAATAACTAAAGCAGCGAGAAAGCACAAATCTGTGTGACAGCTCCTGTCTCCACGAACTCCCCAGCCCAAGTCTGCCAGTCGCTGCACCCATTGCTGCCTGTTGTCTCTTCAGTTCACCCTGTGCCTGCAAGTCATTTGCTCCTGCCCAGCTCTCGCAGCTTCGCTACCTCCCAAGAGCTCCTGCCACTGTCAGCAGCGCCTGTCGCTCCCGCAGCAGCTAAGCAAGAGAGACAAAGAGCTGAGCACTCGTTTACTCCCTACTGAGGGCACAGTTTTAAAGCTAGCCTGTGATTCTGCATGAGAGAGAGAGATATTTAAAGAGATCTCAACCCTGAGCTTTCTCTACAAATCTGGTTGCTCCCTTTCTGATTTTCAGAGATGCTGAAACAAGGATGGGAGTACCTGATATCAGAAGAGTCAGGTTGCTGCTTCTGGAAGGCTCGTCTCTGGTTCCCAGGAAGGAAAAGCAAACTGAGAGCTCAAATGGGAGACCATTTGGGACAGTCCAACCATTTCTGCAGCAGGTCATGGAAACTCACCACCAACCCCCACATCAAAATGATTCGTGTGGTCAGGTCAAAACAAAAGTTGGCCATGTTAACCCTGTGCTGTGCTAGCCCGCTAACTTTCAAAGATGTCCAAATGTCAGGTATTTGAGGGAGTTTCCAGTTTATACAGACCATATGAAGGGTTTGTTTCTCATTAGACCAGCACAACTTAAAGTGTTCTTTTAAAATAGGCTCTCACTGAGAGGGTTAGAAGGTAAAAAGTCTAGGGCAGGTAAAATACTGTAGCAAAGGGTTTGAATCCGTATCTTGTCCTATTGGCATGAAGGAGAGCACAGCTACATCAGCTGGAACCTGCCCACTGAGGCATTGAGGTGACCTTCCTGATAAACAGCAAAGTATGCTGTCCCAGAGGTGCTTTCCAGGATTAGTGCTACTCAACACCTCCTTTAACAAACAGGAGGAAGGTCTCCTGACATGGGATGGTGCCCGCTGTGAAAAGCCCTCAAGGGCAGGGGCTGGCAGCACATCACAAGGCACTTTGAAAACATCGCTGGAGCAGAGCCAGGAGTGTGCACTGTTGGGAACTGCCCTTGATTGGCAGGAAGATGGACCGACCAATTTAATAAACCTCTTCCATCTCTCTCCTCTGTAATTCTGTGACATTTTCTCCAGGAAAGTAACATACTTCCAAATTAATCTGATTGCAGTGAAGCGAACTGTCATCAACCTCTGGAGAGAGCAAAGTGGTGTGATGGTCTGTCTCAGCTGAGAGCAGGTAAGACCACTGCCCCCATGGCATGGGGCAGAGGGTGGCCCTCCAACAGGTTGCCAAATCTATTTACCAATAATTAGCAGGGAAATAAGGAAAGGTTGGGTGAGGAGATAGACTGAATCAATTTATTGCCTGCTAGGTAGCTAAAGCACAGGCAAGAAAAGAACCGAGATGAGAAACAGTTGGACAGACAGACTTGACGGATTAATCAGTCTTGCCGTCTCCTTATAAGTAGGCATTAGGACGACATTATAAATCAGTGAAGTAGACACTACTCAAAGAATAGCACATTGGTATGCTAAGACCTAAGACTGCAGAACAGACACTATTCAACATGGGAGAAGAGTTTGGATGTATTTAGCTGCTTTTCATAAATATATATATGTGTTCCAACAGGCAAAGACTCCAGCTCCACTATGGCAGAACTTGGCAGTACCCTGCAGAGGAGACTGCAGGGTACGTGTACCAGTGGGAAGTACCAGTGGGACCAGCTGTGGGAAGCTGGATGGACGCAGCCCCACCGCCTGCCCCTCTTTCTCATATTTATTCCAGCCGTTAGGGCTGAGCAGAGCCTGAGCAAGGGCTAGGTAATGCAGACATGGGAAAGCACGTCTCTCACTCAACAGGCAGCAAGGGAAAAGGCAAATCTGTGATCATGCAGTACATGAACAATCAGAAGTCACACTCAGGGATCCATTCAGGAATCCAAAAATGGTGGCAAAATTTTGCATTTGTTGAGATGGAAAGGAAGGAGGTAAGAGGATTGTAGAAGCAGAATTCTGCCCCTGATGCTCCCCCTCTCCTCCAGTTTATTATATCCTTCCATTCAGATGCAATAAATTGCAGGCTTCTGCTGGGAGTGTAGAAAATATTCATTAGAAATAATTTTCCCCTGAAACAGAACAGTGAAAAATGGCATCCCTGGTTTCATGGGTGGGGGAAAGTCAAAGGGTTTGGAATTATCCACAGCCTTTCAGAAGTAGCTCAGCCTGTTGTTAGTTTCCAAACTTTCTCAGAAGGGTTCTGCTTCATGCTTGGAACACCAAACTTTCTTCTCCAGCAGCAGTTTTTGAATAGGAAAAGCCCTGGATCAATGGTTATAAGCAGACCCTTGGAATCCTACTTGTGGTTCACAATCTGATAACAAAAAGCATATTATTTATCTAAAATGCCCTCTTATCTGCTATTTACTTTGTGAAGCAGGGCCAGGGGCTGCAGAGATTTCCTCCAGCCAACAGATCACCCATGCTTCATCTTTCTCCTTCCTTCTAAAGATTAAAAAATGCTACCTCAGCCTTTTGCAGTGTAATTTTTTAATGGTCTATGGAATCAGCTTTTCTTAGTGAAGAATGAAAAGTGCCAAACAATAGTTTCTAAGACATATGCAGACTTCTGCATCCCTGTAAGAGATAAGGCCTGGCCCAACATAGACTCATTTCTAATAAACCTACAGCTTCAAAAGGTTAGGAAACTTCATCCTGGGAGCATATGATAGTGTAACGGCTCCACAAAAGACTCAGTTTTCCTTCAAAAGGATGTTGTTTCTTTCCTTTTCCCTTTTTTCCCTTTCCTTTTCTCTTTCCCTCTCCCTTTCTCTTTTCTCTTTCCCTTTTGTCGTTCCCTTTCCCTTTTTTCTTTCCTTTTCTCCTTTTTTTTTTTTTCCTTCTCTCCCCTCTTTTCCTTTTATTTCTCTTTTTTGACCTCCATCAAGAAATGCAGAACTTTGTTCTGGCCAGTTTGACCTGCAGTTTTGAGGTTGGCTTTTTATTCTGGCCAGATGACTTTCTAATTGTAGCAGGAAAGGAAAAATGATGGAAGGAATCCAATGCATCAATTGTGACAGCAAATGTGCGCTAGTAGTCTAGCACACACTATATTTCCAGATATGCTTGCTTGAAACAAAGACAAGTAAAGAAAACAAACAAACAAAAAACTCCAACCTGTTAGAACTTGACAGAACTAACCCCTCGCCGTATGATATTTGCTAATGAACTGCATGCAGTAAAAAATGTGCGAGAATCCTTTCTGGAGTTTTTTGGGGAGGGTGATGAATTATTATCAAGTAATGTAATAAGCAAGTCTGAAAATGGGTTGTGGTGGGTGGTTGATTTTTTTTCCCCCCCTGCTAAATCATGCCATAAATGTTTCCCTCAGCAGATGCAGACGCACATCATTTCTTTCGGGATTTTTATAACCATGACAACCAGTTTTAAAGGAACATTTTCAATTTCTATAGTTTAAATTAGAAGTGTATCCAAAAAGAGGGTTGTAAAATGAACAGAAGTAAGCTACTATTTCCACATCTGCCTAAGAACAATGGAGTGTTAGATTTTTGCCTTTATTATTATATACAAGTATGATAAAATGTAAAATAAAGCTTCTATACCAACTTTTACTTTTAAAATAATTTTAAAAGCAAAGTTTATTCCCTTGCTAAAAAGCCTTCATTTTAAAGATAGTGAAATTAAATCTCTCTCATTTTAACTCATGTTAGATTTAATGATACTGTAATTCATAATGAGTAAAGCATGTTGACATTTAATGCATATGACTTCTTTGAAGTTACATCCTTTTAGTAGAGATGAATTTTGATGAGTTTTACCAAAAGGGTTGAAAGAGTTTAGGTAAGCTAAAAATAACTCAGGAGCAAGTTTAATCTGGGTTAGGCACCATTCCTTTTATTTTACATTGAAATCTCATTAGCAGCAACGTGCAGAGAACCATTCAGGGCTTTCAGATACTTTAAAAATCAATGCCAAGCTCTGGACTGGAGTCATGAAAAGGGGCCAGTACCCAAGCCCAATATGCTGCCAGTGCTAGAGGCTAGTGTCCTGATGACCTGCTGAGCTGGGGCTTCACCCCAAATTGCTCCTCTATGCTCCCATTTCTGTTTCAGGCTATGTCCAGCTCCACCCAGGACTCATCAGCCCTGACCTACATGTGCTCACCCAATGCCCAGCACTGCTCATTAGCACTGGTATTGCTCATTTGAACACCTGAAGGACCAGGGCAATAGGAAAAAAGATGTGTGCATCACCCATGGAAAGAGAGAAGATGATCCTATCTCAGAATTCCCTTTTTTCTTGTCCCATGAAAGAAACTAGAATAGCCCTTCCCAGTACCTCTAAATAGAGGGCTGGGAACTTGCTTGGATGCAAACAAAGCACTGAGTAGTGCCATGCAGGGAAAAGATGTTGCCTCCTGGGTACGTGCTGCTGTCACAGCTCCACACAACATAGTGTTCATTTGGGGTTCATCTGTTCAACCTTTGGTGTCTGACCTATAGTTGTTTGCATCTCAGCTAATCACCCAGACCTGTATTGCAGGCAACAGAAAAAGACAGAGAAAGTATGTGCATGTGTCGATGTGTGTGCACATGTGCTCAAGTGTGTGCAGGCATGTAACAGTGTGCCTAAGCAGAATTTTTTCTCAAATATCTAGATAGGTCAGATGAACAGTGCTTTACGAACACTTCTTCCTCTCTTGGTTTAAATTAGGAACCTAGAACCTCATTGAAATGCAGGTACCTACCCTTGCATGGATAAATCCCACCTTTTCTTTGAGGCACTGATCTGGCAAAACATTGCCCTGTAACCAGCAGATAGCTATGAACTAATGGTCCCCAGGCCCACAGAGAACGCAGTAGTGCTCCCAGCCTCTGGTTATAGCAGCCTTGCTACTGCGTTCATGCTTTCTTTTGGTTCAATTCCATGTTTTCACTACAAGAAAATTTGTCACTCGGATTATTCATTTTAACCTTTGGTGGACTCACATGCTTAATGTCAAATGTGTGTTTAAACAAAGTGCTCAGTAGGGCTTTTTCAGCACTGGTACTTTGTGAATATCTCTTTCCCTTTGCAAGTTTTACAGGATTAGTCCCTGGTTTGTCACTTCCAGCTCATATTTCTAACCCAGTTTGAAGCAGTTTGCATGATGTCTCTATGGAGCTGCTTTTGTTTGCCATGTTGCCAAAACACCATGTCAGCCTGACTGGGTGATGCAGCCCTTCTATTCTCCTGGAGCAGGGTAAAAGCCATTTAAAAAGTCCTAGACAATAGCTGGGTTCATTTAACATTTGGTACATATGAAAATGTGCTTTCAAACAGGCAGCATACGCCATCATTCAGTTGATCCTTCCTGCATAAAATCAGCATTACTTTAGCATCTCTAAGAGATACAAGTTGTTCTGTGCTCACGTGTAACAAACAGCAAATTCTTCACCCTTGTGACTGGGGATCCACCTGGGAATCCACCAAAGGAAGATGAGCTTGTTGGGTTGTTTATAGAAAACCACTGAGGACTCAAGTGTTGTGTAATTTCTCCTTAGGGTGACTTGGTCATTCCTCCCCTGCACTGTAGGTATCCAACCCTATCCTGAGAAGGTAATTTCAGCCTAAAATGCAGTCCAGGTTTCTGATCTGAGGTTCACTGTTGGCAGAGGTGCTTCTGCCACATACACAGTTACACACCACTACTGGCACTGCTAACTGATTGCCCACTCAAGCTGCATCCCAAGCTGGACGTGGCTTTTGGGCAGTACATAGCCTCTTTTGCAAAAACACCTCAGTGGCACCTGTGCAGTGCTCCCCTGCGAATATTCAGACCTTTGCCTCGGTCCCCCTGGCTTGCGGTTTTATGTTCAACTTGAACCCTGGTGTCAAGCCAAACCAAGCTGCTGGTACAGGGCTACAATAATTAGCTCATGTTTCCATTAGATAATCACATCTTTTTATGCAGAACAATAAAATCCCAAATAAATGAAGCAAAATGTTACCTTAAACAAGTGTGGCAGACAATTTCAACCAAGAACCGATCATCTGGAGAGCAGCAAACCAGGAATTGATAGAAAGCGACCTCAAAATCCTTCAAAAGAAGGTAAGCCAACATTGCTAACATGAAATTACCAGAAGTTTGGCTCACAAAGCACCTTGAGTTAGTGGGGTTTTTAATCTGAAAATACATTTATCACATCTGATCTCTGTTTGCTGGTCCCACGGTTTTGAAAGCAGCAGTGGGCTCATCTCATCTGACAAACCATTTGAGGGGTTTGCATTAGTGTAAAGTGAAACCCCCAAGGTGTCTCTCTCTCTCGATGAGGTGAGAAATGATTGGTCTCATTTATTCTGATGCCTGAGAGCAGAGAAACGGGACAGCTTTTGGGGTGACAAACCTTCCTCCCTTCTGGACTCGCTGTTGTGGAATTAAGGAAGATAACTGAAGTTTTTACATTTAGTTTTCATACCTTGGAACAAGCATGTGACACACAGGTATACAGAGGAGTGATGGAGTTTAATCTAGTACAAGACCTGCTCAGGCTGAGGGTTACAGAAACTAATAATTTTGTAGTATTATTATTACAGAAAATTTCTTGACACCTGGCAGCTGTAAAAGCAGACCCTACAGCCATACAAACACACCAGAGCCATCACTTACATGTTTTTAATGTAAATGCATGGTTCACCAACCTTTGAGAATAACACGCAAACTTACACATGAAGTTATGACCTCGACCTGCTGCATGAACCCCCTTTACATCTGCGTGATCTCTGGGGGAAAACATGCTCATGGTTTCTGACTGTGCAGTGCTAACATTGCTGACTACTGAGGAGTGACAGACACTAAATTTGGTGCTCTAAAAACACCTTGAACAACTTTGCTTTTTAAACAGTAATTTAACCTGGCTTTGATAAGCATGTGCGTGTGAGAGAGACTCTGCACTGCTACATTTCATAGCAATACTGACTTCTTTCTCAGAGTCCAGTTGAATTTTCAGTTCAGTGCTGAGACCTCGTTGCTCCCCAGCACCACTGTACCCTCTCACTCGCTGCCAGAGCTGCTCTCTGGTGCAGCATCAGAAGTACAACATGCTTTGCAAAAGCCAGGAGAAGCAGTCACTCCTTTTGTAAGCTGAACCAAAAGCAACAAAGGTAAACAGACCCATTTCCCTTCCCTTTTAATAGTAGGCCAGTGATGCAATGTTTCTAATTAGCACTCACAGTTGGCCATAGCTGAATTGCTGGGAAATGTTCAGCAGCCTGCAGGTATTTTGCCATCCTCCCCTTTCACCAATGGCTACTTTCAATCATAAATGCTTCTGCTCTTGACTGCTGTTACTTGAGCTGAAGAGCCAGCTGCTACAGTCTGGTCTTTGGAGAGGGACAGAGGATTTTTGTTACCTGGGTGAAGTGAACAAAAGTGGGCAGGATGCAAACAGCAGCTTTCACAGTCGCGTCTAACTGTTGTGAAATCGGGAAGGAAAAAAGGCTTGGGTTAGAGGGCAATTTAAATTCCTTCCCACTGTTACCTAGATCTGATCTAATAAGAGCTAAGAAAATTCTGGGTGTTATTTTCAAGCAGCAGTGAATGCATATGACAGTTACTGTTTAGAACAGAGCCCTTAGTCTCTAAGAGGTAGTAGCAACGTGCTTTCAATTCACAATGTGCAGATGCCCCTATATAAAAATGTATGTGTATACACATGCACATACACACATGTATGCACATATTCCCATGTGTACGCAACTAAAGTTATTAAAGAGATGGACTTAAGAGAGAAGAAAAAACGTAGAGAAAGAGGGCAAATTTTCACCCACTGGAGCAAAAGCCTTCCTTAGAACAACCACCAAGGAGACAGCAGTGTAAAGTGGCAATGTTTCCACTGTCTCTGTTTCTCCAGTAGCTAGTGCTGCTCTTCTTTTATGGCCTCTGCAAAATAAATTAAGCTTAAGGAAATGCTTTGCAACGGCAGTGGTGGAGGAGTCTTCTAGGGCCCTGCTCCTGCTTGCTTTGTGAGGAAGGGTCTTTTCTACCATGAGCAGTTCTACACTGTGAAGGGCAAATGTTAAATCTAAGACAGCAAAGCCCATTGCAGTGCTATGATTTGCAATCCCATGGGAGGGAAGGCACATCTTATCACAGAGTTACGTGCTGGCAAACGCTAGTTACTGACAAAGAGCACAAATGCTTTCACTAAGTAATATTGCACATCTGAATATCATTTGACTCTATGAATGGCCCTACTTAGAAGGACAAGAACTCTTAGAAGAATGAAAATAGAAACATCTACAGGTTTTTTTTAGGGATCATCCTTTCAAATCAGCTATGACACACCTAGTAAACATGGGAGGCTTGAAAGGGCTGAGTGGTATATTAGAATCTCTTCCCAGGGCTCCTATCAATTTTATCACAGCTCTCAGGAAATTAAATGCACTTTATATTGTTTCTTCATTGTGATGTACCTGACCTTGGTCCAGATTTAGATTTTTCCAGTTGGATCAAATTAGGCAGTCATAATCCCTCTTTTCTGCTGTTGCTGAATATGAAATATCTGAATTAATGAGGTCTCTTGTTTTGCTATCACATGATCTAAGCTGCCAAAATATTTACTTTCTCCCTGAGTGATGTACAAACAAATGTAAATCATCTACGTGCTCCTTCAAACACTCCTTTACATATAAACCACTAACCTAGCTGCCTTTTACTTTCCAAGATGTACACCACAATACACAAAGAATGCTAAAATTGTCAAATTTAACCACAAGTATAAAGATAATCCCAGGCATGATGTTCTTTAGACTCACTTAAACTGCAAAAATCAGCTTAAACAAACTATCTGCTTATACTGTATCTTTGGACTAAGTCCCTCAAATAGATAGCTCCCAGCTCACAGGATAAACCAAAAGATACATTAGGAACTCAAATGAAACCATAAAGATTAGGGGTAGCTTAGACTTTAATGTTCTTCTAATATTCATTTGAAAGTGGAGCCTTTCTCTAACGGGAAAGGAGAGCTGAAAACCTAATAAAAATACTTGTACTTTATGCTGCATCTAATGAACGATCCTGTAACAAATTATAATAGTTAAATAAGGCAAAAAATATTAAAGTGCTGTTGCTCTGGCCCTGCTGTCAGTTGGCATAACTCTGTATCTTCAATGTAGTGAAAGCCAGTTTAGCAGCAGCAGCAGATCTGGTCTTCCATGTTTGAAAAGAAGCAGATGAGCATCTCATGCATCTCATCAGTATGATGCAAGAGGCTTTCCTTTGCATTGTCTACATACTTCTAGCCTATGGATGGCTGAAGCAACTTTCCACTTTTCAACTTGCAACCTGGTGATAGGAGACAAATACCCATTCGTTGGCTGTGACAGTCAAGAGGCAGGCAGCAGACATGGTAGGTACTCTGAGTGTATATGAATCTAAGTGTTTCTGCAAGCTAGCTGCATACCCTAACTTCTAATAAATCTGTATTTAAGAACAGAAATATTGTTGCTTCCTTCCTGGTCTTTAGGAAATACTCTATAATTTGGGATAATTAGGGATAAGATAATTAAGTGCAAGAATTTACTGGGATTAAATCAAGGAGGTGCTACTCTTCAGTCCACAGGGATCTTGAGAAACTTGCCTGGGACAACAGAAACCTCATGGAGTTCAGCAAAGAGGTGTACAAAGTTCTGCACCTGGAATTAACCCCAATCCCTCGTGCAGGCTGGGATCTGCCTCAATGAGCAGCAGTTCTGCTGAAGAGGAGCAGGGGATTATGGTGAACCCCAGGTCCAATATAAGTTAAGAGTGCACATGACCTACAATGAGATGGTGAGGGAGCAGGGCTTGTTTAATCCAGCAGAGACGAGGCTAAGGCATGATTAGGTGGCTTGAAGGGTAGTTCAACTACTTGAAGGGCAATTACAAAGATTACAAAGACAAACCCAGTAGGGGCAGACAATATAACAATGGGAAACACCCATAAATTGCCATTTTGGAGGTTCAGGAGAAACTTTTTCATCAGGAGAGTGCTGCAGTGCTAGGGCAAGCTGCACAGGGAGGTGCTATAATGTCCATTCTTGGAGGCTTTCAAGACACAGCTAGACAAAATCATGGCTGACCAGTAAATTGGACTATAGACCTCCAGAGGTCCTTTCCAACCAACACTGCTATGTGTGTGATTCCTGTAACAGGTATCCCATGCTTACCCACCTTCCTCTGTTGGTAACACCTGTATTCTCCCAGATAAATGGAGCTTTTATGGTATGTCACGGAGTTCTGACAAAGCACAGGTGTCTTTGAGCCTCTAAGGAAATCTTTAGTCATAAATCTGTTTTCTTTAGGACAATCAATGTTACAGCTTTATTTTTTTCTTCATATCCTCAGAGGATTGGAAAGCAAAGAAAAGAAAGATTCCAAATATCAACACAATTAAAAAAAAAATGAACTAATAGTAAGGTATCTTTTGCTTTCAGCTACAGGAACTTTGTCTCATTTGAAAGAGGAGTTCTAGCTACAGAGTCAAAAATCATTTATTATGAACAGGGCTACCAACAGACCTTTGCTTGCATGAATCCAAATGGAGGATGGGCCACAGGCTCAGCTGGTGCAAGTTCAGCATGTAACATTCAGGTCAAATATTGTGATTTACACCAGCTGAGATATGGCTTTCTGTTTCTATTTTAATAAATCAGCTGTAAGAATAAATTTCTCCTTACTTGTCTGGTATGGTTCTGTTGTGACATTTAACCACACTAACATGAAGACTATGTTTTTTGTTCAAACCACGAGTGAAACATCTTTTGTGCCACATAAAGCACATTTTCTAGCCCAGGTTGATTTTAGAGGTGCTAATTATATTATATAGTGTTGCAGGAACTACAGTAATTCACTTCTAAAATCTATTTAATTTCTTTTTAATTACTCATGTTTACCAATTCCTTTAGATTCAGAAAAGGCTCAAACTTGCAGTTAGCAAAGGAGGCTTGAAGTGGAATGATTAAGAACATCTGGCATATACATAATTATATCAGGCAATTTATTCCGCCTTTACCATTTCACTATAGCCGTGGTAATGAGGTAGAGCTGGATTCTATCACTTTTCTGAGCATTTAGAAGTACCTTACTGCACAGACAATTTCACTGAAATAACTGGCAATAATTAAAGTGTATAACACCAAACCTTGAAAGAAAGGGTGGCACATTCTTTTCCGTAATAAGTGGAGCTGCCAGCCCCAGATGTGTGGTCAGCTTTGCCCGTGAATGAATTCAGGCAAGTCTGAGTTTATCTGAAAGACTACTTGAATGTAACTAACTATAGCAAACACCATGGGCAGCTTAACAGAATTATGAATCAATACTAAAATCATGTTGATTCTGCCAATATTTTATCTTTGGAAGAAAACAGAAGTAAAGAAAAAAGCAGACAAAGTCACACCATATTATTTCAAGGATTTATAAAGTTAAACACTAGATTCTTGCTTTAAAAAGTTGCATGTTATATAAACATAAAGGAGAAATCAACTAAGGCATTTTACTTCCAAAACATGTTCGTCTTAATTTTCCTTTGTGGCCAACTTAAAAGATTTACGCTCCTTGAAATTTGTGCATGGCCAAAATTCCAAAGCTTACTGAAGCAGAATGCTTTTGAGCCAGCACATACAGTGACCCCACTCATGGTTGGTTTGCTTCTGCTGGCCAGGTGAATCCTCAAATGAGTTTAGACAAGATAAATGAAGGGCCTTTGATATTTGTACATCTACAGCCTTTTGCTATCCCTTCAGCCCACCAAATATCCCACCTGGGCAGTACTCACGGGGCTGAGAACAACAAGGAGGGCAGCACCAGGAGAGGGAAGGCGGCCCTGTCTGGACTCTGCTCCTGCATCTCAGCAATAATTGCCGGTTCTGGTATGTAACCCATATATTTGCATGATACAAATATTTTCAGGGAGGCTTCACTGCCTATTCAGTTAAACCAAGAGAAAGTTATGAAGGTCATGGTTAAGATTATAGTGGGGAAAATGTCCCCATTAATCAGGGATGACTTTATTGCTTGTGAAAGACATTACAAAAGTCAGTGTGCAGGCCACTGGACCAGTTCACATGAGAGAAGAGAGAGCACTGCTGTTGCACTGACAGTGACTGGCTTCCCAAACTTATGGCTGGCAAGTGGTGGGTTCAGCATCCCTTGGTGTATTTAAGAACACACAGAACCTCATTTAAAAGAATTTAAAGCAACTCCAAGAAGAGCTATGAGCTTCATACATAAATTTCTGCCTGACTCTGGCTTTCATTATGCAAGCAGTGAGACTGGCTGATCAGGGTGACTCTTTCTGGCCAAGGATTTGTTAATCTTACTCCCTAACTACCATCTTTTTGGATCTCTTTATTTTTAGCAACCATTGACCAGGCACAATCTAGACCTATCTCCTGGGAAGTGCCACTAGCCACGGTGTTTCCAACAGGTTCTATTCCCATGGCTCTGTGAGAACCTGGAAGAAGACATCTCCTCAGAGGATTCCAAGGTGACGTGACCAGTGTCAGGAATAACCATCAGACCGGGATGACTGCAGAAAGCCTGACTCCTTCTAGATGAGTTCTTAAAATAGAAAAATGAGCAGAAAAAAAAATCAGTGAGATAGGGGCTCCTTTCTCTGCAACATTTCACAAGAAAAGTATTGCCATCACATTAATTTAGAGTCTCAACAGTCCAATTTGAAAACCAATAGCATTGCTTCTGAAAATTCTGCTTTATGGATTTCCATAAGATATGTAATGGAAAAATCTAGCCCTACTATACAGTCAGAACAGTTTCAGCTGGAAGGAGCCAGGGCTGAATAATGAAATACAAAAGGGATAATAGTAGGTTTGAAGGTTTTCGAGTGCTCAGACTGTTATGCACCACCACAGTTTAGGGCCATCACAGCTCACCACTCTGGCTAGTTGATGCAGTGAATGCTCACCCTCTGTACCTGGACTGGTCAGTTGAAGGAACACTTCATGTCTATGCATCAGCTAGGGATCAAAGGTGGTGTGCTAGTGTATCCTCACAAACACCAGGAATAGTTACTCTTCTCACCATGAAACTAATTGCAAAAAGAGTGATGCACCAGGCCACCACCCACCCAACTTCATTTTTAAGGATGATAGGATACACTACATATGCTCCCCATGTACTGCAAGTAAGAAAAACTATAGGTAAGCAATATTCTCCAGTGACCATTTCCTTGTGCCATTTCTTCAAGTTGTTAGCCTAGGACCTTCTTTCTTCTGCCACCTCCTGTCCTTATCATTCACTTGTTATTGGCTCTTAGCTGCCATGTGGGACTGATTTCCTTTTTTCATTCAGGGGATCTGTCAAGTCCACCACAGCATTAACCCTTATTCATCTTTTCTTGTGGGCTTGACTGTCTCTTGCTCTATCTTCCTGTTTGTTCTTTTGTGCAGTTTCAAAATACCTTACTCTGATCTATATCACTCTAGTGAATACAAGTGACAATTTTATTGAAGATTCAGCTTTTCTTCCTTGTTCCTTGTCTGCCAAATATTGAACCAAGTTATTTTGGAGACTACTGTTCAAATCCAGGCACTGAAAATGCATATGCTTACTCCTGTTTTAACCAGACAGACTTTATAGGATGCAGTCCAAACTTGATTTGAGTTGGCCCAGCAGCTTCCTTTACACAATAACATTAGCATTTCCCTGCATAAACTGAGTATTAGAAAATTCACTGAAGAATGTCTTATGCTGCAAAAAAACCCATACACCATTTTATAGGACAGGTGCAAGTTCCCACCTCAAATTCAGATTTCTTTTCATATATATCTTGCCTGGGCATACCTTCAAATTTCTACAAAGAAAATTAATTCATACTTTTTCAAAGACTGGACTGAAAGATGTTTTATTTTTTTTATTATAGTGGTTGTTTTCATTTGAAATCCTTTATTGGCATATTTCTTGCCATATGCAAATTCTGCATCTATGGCCATGTCATGATCTGATTCCTCTTGTAGAGCCAAAGTGACTCCTATTTTAGTTATGTAACCCCTGATTTAAATCTGTTTAACTGAGATGATACATTTTAAGTCTGGTCTGCACAGGTCTAGTGACTGTAAATTTTCATGGTTAGCACAGGATTGTGCACTGATATAAATGGCACCTTAAGTCTTCCTTCCTGAAAACCACCTTTTGGTCACCAGTTCGCAATCCATTAGGACAACCAAGATAATTTTCAGGATATGTCTGGTAAAGATGCTCAAGTACCGAACTCTATTAATCGCCTTTATTAGTTATCTTAGTTGGTTGGGGTTTTTTTTGGAAAACAGTATTTACTTGGATACTTCTGGCTATGGTGTCAGTCCACTTAGCAGATGTTTTGCATGAAGACAGGTCTCACCAGACCCCCGTATTTTTTTGGAACTGCAGTGTTGCTGTGAATAGCATAAAATGAAGGACAAGAGAAAAATAAAAGTAAGAGAAGGAAAAATTAACTGAACTAAGTGGCAAACATCAAAACTCACAAATTGGCTGGTCCAAAGATTTTATTTCTATTAAGTCCTTGTTTTCATAGTCCTCAGATAGCCCATTTCTTTGCCTAAGTAAAAATGTGCCACTACTGTTCACTTTAGCTCCACTCCAGACAGAATGAAAGCTTTAGCCCTCAACAATGACAATTTCCATCCTTTCATCAAATTTATATTTAATTTTTGAGATGGTATAAATCACTGTTAGCATCAAACATTGTTGAGGATACACATGGCTTTTGGATTTTGAATTAAATTAATGGTATGCATTTATCAACACTAACTTCTGTTGTTTAATGAAGGGGAACATCACTTATTGAAAGCAAGAGAGTCTCTGAGCCATTTCAGGGCGTGTGTGTACATGCATGAAAGACCTGATAAATACAATACTTTCTTTAAAAGTACCTGTATTCAGTTGCTTATAGCTTTCCCATACTATCACTAAAATTTTCCACTCTGAGAATTCATATAAGGCAGGGGTTGCTTAGGCTTTTTGTTTTGGTTTTGGTTACTATGGGTTTTTTTTCTCTTTTCTTTTTTTGGTGAAAACCAGTTAGGAACAAAATTTAGAACTTCAGAACAAGAATAAAAGAGAACAGGAAAAATATTTTCCTTTGGTGTCTTAATATAATATTGGCAAGCCTTTTTGTTTTGTTTTGCTTTGCTTAGTTTCATTAGAAACCATGAGCATCCTAGAATTTAGTGCAGGTGTAATCTTTGGGGTGCCAGCTCTGCCTTTTCCTGCTGCTGTGAAAATCCACCAAGTTATAAGGCTCAATATTTAGTGGATTTTTCTGACTTTGACTTTGACTGTTGATACTTTTGAAGGTGGCAGCTTCAGTCTCAGAAGATTGCACAGCCTCTGAGATGTGTGATCTCTCTTACACACAACTAGCATGGAGCACAGGCCATGGCCCCATGGGATACCACATGCTGCAGCCTGCGGTGGTGAAAGTGGAGCTGGACTTTCTCTTCAATTACTGCTGAAGGGTTGTGTTGCATTGACTGGCTAAACAGAAAGGCTGTAGGAGGATGGCTAGGATGACATGCAGCCAAGATGAAGGGGATGAAAAGCACCCAAAACATGAAGCACTGATGGGGCAGGTGTTGGGGGAAAGAAAGGGCAAGACAAAAGTTTGGGAGGAGGATCCAGCAAAGGAATAGAATGGAGGAGAAAGAGTGAAGAGACAAGACAGGGTCTGAACTTGGGAGAAGGGGATAAGACAGGATTGAATGGTACAATAGGAAAAAGAGACCGAAAACCTGGGTTGGTGGGGTAGAGCTGAAGAGCTCAGGCTTATAGATGGAAGAGCAGAAGGATCTAGCTGGGGTTTCCAGGGAAAAACAATGATGCTTTGGAAACTTCCATTACAACTCTCTGAGCATCTTCAGACACCCCAAAATCTGGTCATGTTACTACAGTGATAAAATTTGATTAATGAGGAACAACATACCGGGGCTAAGTAGCGGCAGTAAAAAAGTCTTGAAACTACACTTTGTCCAGCAAGGAGAAATGAACGGTGTCCACTGAGGTACTGAAGAAGGCAGGAGGTTTAGACAGCAATCAGTCAATTAAAGACTGTATCATAAAAAGTCTGCAAAAATGGACCTTGCACAAACTCCTTAAACCTGGCAGTTAACTTCTGAATGCATAACTCTGCACTTGATGGTGTTCCTGGAAAGTCATAGGGTAAAAGCTTTGAAGTACTTGGTGGCAGTTGCTTTCCGTTTACTGTAAGTGAGCCCAATACCAAGCTGTTCTAAAAGTGTCAGCTTTATTTTATGTAAAAGTTTTCCTAAGGGCAGAAAGGCTTCTTCAGGTATGGAAAAGCAGTAGTTCCAACCAGACCACACTGAGGTAGGAAAAAAAATAGAATAAAAAAAAGAAAATATGTTAATTTTTTTCCCTAAATAAATGCAATACAGGGCTATTTGGGAACCTCAGAGTATTTTAAATCCACCTCACACTGCGCTTGAACTTGTCCCCTTTAAGACATAGATGATGACATGGTTTTCTTTCTGTCTTTTTCCTCTCAGTTGATGGATATAGACAAGAAAGTCTTTATCAGTAAATAATAAAGCAATTATTTTTAACAATTTCAATTTCTCTGTTGAAATAAATAATGAAAAATTTAATTTTTCCTTAAGATCTCTGCAGACAATCAGCACACCCTGTCTATGAAACATGATATGTGTAGCTCATATGCTTTTACTTCTAGTCATAATAAAAAGACCTTGCTTCACTCTCTACCATTGATACCATTTGCAGAGATGGTAAATGCTTTAACTCCAGTAACTGATAAGCTCATGTCAGCCTACCAAATCAGATGAATTACTATTCACCTGTGCTGTTTTGGATGGCACAGCTTTCCATTCTTCCTAGAATTAAAATATTACTACCTTCTTCCTTTATACTGAACAGGTACTGTCTGCAAGTATCCAAACTGCAAGTGGCTAGGTGGCCAGACTGATAAAAGAGGGCACCGTGCAATGGACCTGCTCAACAGAGCTCATTATGCAGCACAGCACATTTCAAACATACCATCAGTCATGTTAAGAGTGCCATTTTTGGATGGTTGGGGTAACTGTAAGCATGCTATTAAATTCAGCTGATTTGATGTTGCTGAATTAAACAATAAAACCAAAGAAGGTCTTCAAGCTATTGATTTCTGCAATGCATTGTATGCATTTACGTAAATCTAATTAAAACACTGTGCATAACCCAATTACGAGCTATTCCCTTACAGCAAGTTTTATATTTATCTAAGCCAGGCTGTGCCAGCTGTGAGACATAACCCTGGGTTTGCAAATAGCTATTGTGTAACAGCTGAAGCGGCCAGATAAATACACTGAGGATTTTTTCTTTCTGCTAATGGATCATGTACTTGTGGATCAGGACGTTTTTTTGCCATACCAGGTTACTGAGTTTTACTTCTTTTTTCATCTATCAGGATTGCTCAGGAGATAAGTTAAATGTACAACTTAAAAGGCAAGCAGTTGAGAGGCTGAGGAGCAACAGATGACCCTCACTTTGTATTCTGCTAGTAAGTGGGGAGGTGGGTCTGAAGAGGTAGTATTATCACTCTGAATTGCTCTTTAGGGGAGGCAGTCCTCCTCCTCTGGGAATACAGTGACATCAGCAATACAGGGGACAGGCCTTCAATGCAAGGGTCTAATGCTAGGTGTTCTGAATAACCTTATTCCAGCCTTGAGGTTGAAGAGAGCATCAGTATTTAGATTTTGATGGGGCCTGTACCGATGTTCATCAGAATTTCCCTGACATCCCATAAATGCAGCTCCGTCACCTGAGTAATAGTAGCAGAAGATGCAGCAGGGACCAGCTCTTGCCATTTTTAACCAATACTATGCATTCCTGCATACCGATATACACTACACAGATATACTATACACTTCCTGCAACAGATCTACACCATGTTTGTGGCAGTAATAGCTTATGTATAATCTTTTCTAACATAGGATGAAATATAAGATTTAGGGGGAGAAAACAGTAGACTCAACTTTTCTTTCCAGGAGTAGAGCCAGCCCTAAACCTCCTTGTCCCATCCAGGAGCACTTTCAAGATGTGCCCTCAGTCAAGGCTCAAATCTATGCTCTCCACAGTTTATGACAAAGAGCTAACACAGAAGAACCCTTCCTAAGGCTGGGAAAAGGGAGGAGGATAAACCTGGATGAACCACATAAAAGGAGTAGTGGAGTAGGAAAACCCAGTAAGGCATATGCAGAGGCAGAGAGAGGAGAAGGGGAAAGGAGAAGACAGGGAGGCAGACCACTGGTGAGGGTGATACAGAGCCAAAGGGACTGTGAGCAGAGCATGGGTAGGACAGAACAGAGCGACAGTGGGAAGAAAGGATGCAAGACTTCCTCCAGTGAGTCACTCACTATTTCATCCCTTTAAGGTAGGAATTGATGCTGTTGGGTGGAAAGCCCAGCCAAGTCCTCATTTAGGACTCTCAATAAATTCCCTTCCTTTNTCCCCTCCCTTTCCCTTTCCCCTTTCCCTTCCCCTTCCCCTGCTTCTTTGACGTCAGAGGCTCATAGGAACAGATTAGCTGGCCAGTAGCTTTGTACCTATCCCTACTCAAGTAGCACTTTCCCAAGCAATGAACGCTTCAGCTCCCAGCACCGTGACTGCAGAGGCAAAGCTGCTGGCTGCAAAGCAGTCTCTCCTTATGCGACCTTTAAGCGTAGGCTTAGTACAGTGCTACAAGCATTCCCTGGGGCAAGTGAGATTGACATGGCACCTGAGCACATGTACTACCCAACTCCGGGATTTCAAACTACATGCCATTTCATTCCAGTGGGGACAAGTTTATGAGCTTGAGCAGGCAATAAAAGCTTCTCTCCATGCTAATGAAATGTCCAAGTCCTGATGGATTAGTAGTTTTCATATCAGATTAAATCTGCATTTTTGCTGATAAAGACACAAAAGTCACTCCTAATAGGCTTTCAGATTTTGTTAGCAAAAATACATCTCTATAGAGCACAGCGCCTATGGGATACAAACAGGACAGAAAAGGCACTAACACATTATGATGGACTGCTCAAAAGCTCTGCTTTCCTCCAACTGGCCAGAACACAGTCAGGCAACGTGCAGAAGGCTATTGCTGATGTAGAGGAACCCTGTGGGCACTTTCCTAGGAGCCCATGCACAGCCAGCCCACCTCTGATCTCTGCAGCAATCCCCAGAGCTGTTCTGCAACCATGGTCAGATATGGGGCCCTTGGAGCCAGAGGAAATTCTCCCACTCCCTTCAAAGAGTTCAGGCCCTTTTTATACTAGAAGCTACTCCACGTGTCACATCTACGCTGTTTAGAGCTTAGCCTTTCTGGCCTGAACGTGTCTAGAAATGAGTTGGAGATGTCCATAACAGAGTTGGAGAGTGAGTTATCAGCTAAGCAATGTGGACGATAGAAGTCCAGTGCTTAAGCTGGCTTCCTGCTTTCACTTAGCAGCACAGGTATTCCCTAGAAGCCTGGCAAAGGGTAGGGCATTGCTGTGTGGTTGGACTACTCTGAAAACACAGAGCAACCCTGTGGTGCTGGAGAGCAAAGCCTACACAAGAAGTGGTGGCATAGCGTGGAGGTGCTGTAAGAGTCCACTTGCAGCCATGAATTCCTGGCTGTAGATCCTCTGCCTGCAGCGCTCCATAGGTGCCTCATGCTGAATCTTGGAGCCTGGATCCCCCTTCTTGGGCACCTCACCATTCCCATGCAGCAGTGCTTTGGCATACATCCCGCTGTGCTTTGCAAGCATGTTAAAGCCCCTGCACATGCCAGCCCTTTTGGTGACTCTTCTGGTGGTTTAACGTACAGGACAAAATTGACTCAACCGAAGGGTACTTTGCTGATATGTTGCTGATATGTTGTACACATGGCTGATTTTATTTTTTTTATTCTTTACCTTTTGCAAACTTTTCTATTTGTTATTTTGGACTTTAATAGAGTGATGCCATTTTCCATTTCAATCAGTGCTCCAGCTTGCTGCCCCACTTCCATTTCTGACTGAGTCTAAGGTAACTTTTAGAAAAGAAGGAAAAAAAAATAGATTAATTATGGCACTTGAAGTCAAAGAAAAATTCTGAAAGGAAAATGTAATTAAGAAATAAATTGAAAAATGGAAGTACCTGTGATACAGTGGGCCAGGAATGATTATTTTAGGAGGAAACCATCACAGGCAGCTTAATTCCATTTCATTCTGTTGCTCTCAGGATTTGGACTGTTTGCTTGTTTATTTGGATAAAATGTAAACCTCTTCCCTCTTCTACTTGCATTGTTAGATGTAATGAGTATTATTTTGCATTTAATTAAAATACTGACACATTTCCACTGATGGAAAAGTTTCCATTGCTTTTCAGAAAGTGCTAGGTCATTTGATTTATAGGACATAGTTATTAACTGCTCAGCAAATACCTGGAATGGAAATAGTTTTACCTGTTGGGAAAAGCACTACTTCTGTAAAAACAAAGGTTTTAAAGAGATTGAAATGTCTGGAAGAAACTCAACATAGGAAGGAAAAATATGCAGGAGGGTGAGTCTAAAAATGGTAGAGTGGCATTTTGAGTGTTTGATCAATGACTGATACAAATATAATTTTACATAGAAATGTGAGTACACTGGGACAAGAAGCACTGCTGGACCCTTGTAAAGTTTGGATTCGGTAGCTGGTTACCCAGGCTGAAGTGGAATCATTTGCCATAAAAGTACTAACATCTGAAAAACGACATTGAGGGACTGAGTGTGTGGTATAAAAGAGAGCCTTTTCTTAAATGAGTTTGCTACTTTTCTAGTAGCATTTAAAATTGCTTCGTTGCTATGGGAGACGGTGAGCAGAGCAGGAGAAAAATCCAAAATTGACCCAAAGTCCAAAATTACAAGTCAGAAAAGTTCCACTTAACAGCAACCGTGTACTGTCAACCTCTTCCAGCTACCTCCTGACATTTCTTCTTTTGCCAAACACCAAAACTACTCTTCCCAGTACTGGACTTCTCATTCCTCCAAAGACTGGCTGAGCATCTAGAAATCAGGTGGGGCAGTGACTCTCTCTGGAAAAGCCTGCTCTGTTCAGAGCTACACCTAACAAACTTACAGGACAAGGCCCTTACAGGATGAGGCCTATCTTCTCCAGCCATTTTTTTAAAATAAAGGAACTCCATTTTTCAGGGATTTTTTCATCTGGAACAAGACAGGAACAGGAGAGCTGCTGTAGCTATCTCTATGCTACAAAGGCGGGAACTGGTCCCTTCATCTCTTGATGGTTTTGATCATCACTATGTGATGGCATCATTCAGGAGGTACCTTGATATGATGGGAACAGATTCTATCCTGCGTTATTATATGAGCATTAGAGCTTGTCTCTAGCCCCTCACACTTGCAGGTCCCTCTCTCACAGGGCCTGGAAGTGAGGTCCCATAGAAGATCTTGTCTAGTAACACAAAAACACATTTCTCGGATGGGTCTGGAGCCATCCCATCACCACAGAGCATTAAACCCTGTCACTATTTTTTCCAAAGTTGCAGGAAACTTCTGTCCTCTTGTCTTTATCAGACACACAGGGAATCTTTGGTAGAAATTAACATTATGGAGTACGAAATGCTGCCTGAATGTGTCAATATTCCTACTTCCTAGACAAGCTAGCGCTTTTTTTTTTTTTTTGAACCTCTAAAGATAGAGGGATGTGTCATGTCTAATAGTTACACCTCAAATGATTTCAACATGCCTTAACTGAAATGCTGAGGAAAGACAAATCACTTCCGAGCAGTTCACAAATGCAACAGGTGCTATAAGCAATCTCGATTCACAACTTCTTAACAGCACTTTTAGTACGCTGTTCAATTCTGTGCTATTACATATTTATCAATAAAACCTTAACAGATGAAAAAAGATTGAAGCTGCATAATCCCACCAGAGCATCACAAGGGAAGCCAGAGAAATGGATGACATGGCATTAATCTAGTTACTAGGTTTATTAAATCTAAAGTATTTGTTAAAAGTAGAGATGAAAATTTTAAAATTGCTGCAATTAATTGTCGCTAGAACTCTGAGACTTTGAGACAGAAACATCCTGTATAAAGAATAACTGAGCTGAATTTATAGCATTTATGTTGTCTTCAGCCTCTCTGAAAAACATGCACAGAATCTAGTTAGCAATAATTCAGACCTGGTAGTAATCCAGAACTGGTCTAGACAGCAAGGTTTCAAGTACTGGTGTCTCTGCCCCCGGAGCTCGGCAAATTATTATGGGTTTGGAAGTTTTTCACACAGCAACTCTGGGAACTACAGCAGTTGAAAGTTTTGTGAAAGACTGTTTTTACACTCGAAAATTACACTCTAGCAGATTGGAACCATATTGTGAGGATAGGGATGTTCTGAGGAAAAAAAAACCAACAACAAACCAATGCACAAAAGTGTTTTCAAAACAAGTATTTCAATGTTGTTGCAACCAAACTGAATCACAGGCTTACAGAATGGATGGGGCTGGAAGGGATCCCTGGAGATTGCCTAGTCCCATGCCCATGCTCAAGCAGGGTGTCCTAGAGCAGGTTGCTCAGGGCTGCTGGTCTACCAAGCCTGTTGTTTCAACCGTTCTCCTAGAACATGGCCCACCTGCATTTTACAAAAGTTCTCAGACACTTGTGAAATGAACATTGATGGTCAGAGCCATGGATTTGTTCAGGTTAGAACATGAAGTTTGTTGATAACAAGCTCTGTTTCAATATATTTCGGAATGTACTGGCTGATAACCAACATCTGTAGCTGATTGAGGACGTAGAGAAATCCTGAGTAATTTAAAAAAATTGTTTCCCAAATATTTGGCTCAGTGGAATCATGGGAAGACTGTAGTCTTTTATGGACTGCACAAAGTATGTGCACAGAGTGGACGCATTCATGAATGTTTGGTTTTAATACAGTAGCATGGATCAGTACTGCGCTCTTACTACGGTTCTGTGCATCTCAGCCTTTGGAGGTCTGCAGAGCAGTCCAAGGCCACTGCTCTGAAGGAAAGACACAAATGATTTCTTCAAATGACCACTTGATGTCACTTGACACCATGCTAATAAACTTGATGAAGCCCACTTCTGGGCAATAAACAAAGTCGCTGAGAATAATGTGTCTGAAAATGGGAAAGCAAGATGCTGAAAAAGTACTATAAGAAGATTGCATTTGTTTGTTATGGGGATTGTCTACTGTCCTTGTAAATCAGTGTTGACAACTGCTAAATTACTTACAAATATACAATCTTTCTTGTCCAGAGAAGTATTGGGACCCGCTTGCTCTTCCAGAGAGAGTCTAAGACTAAGACTTAGTAAATTAGGATGTGTTCCTCACTTTTTGGGCGCCGAGTTTTGAAGAGGCGTCAGAGACACAGATGTTTCTATATTACCCTTCCAAAAATCAGATTCCATTAACAATCCAGTGTCACTAGTCACTTCGAAAGTTTTGGCTAAGCCTCAGGCTTTCTGTCCCCTACAGCTTCACTCCTTACTAACACAGTGAATTTCACATTTCCCATGCATATGAAATACCAGCTCTGAAAACTAAAGCAAGATGCCATATTTCCTAATCTATCCAGTCCAAAGTAAAGTGAATTATTGTTCCCCAACAGCATTTTTCATACATCATCATGACCTGAATTCTAATAAATTCACATGATCACAACCTTACAATCTCTCCTCTTCCATATGTACTGCTGGGACAATGATTTATTTGTGACAGAAACCTTTATCTTGAGACTTGTATATATTGGTTTTACCCCTGGTATTCACCAGCCAGGTGGTCTTGCCAGGAAATAGATCTGACTGTCTGTAAAATAAATGTTAACGCAGGACGTTTTCAATCCCAGAGCTGGTTGAAATATTTTAGCCAGTAGAGATTTTCCTTGCAGCTTCATTGAAAGTGAAATGCTCCTCTGGATATTGTTTTCAAACTATTATTAGATAGAAAAAAGTAAATGACTTATTGAGGTTGTCCCATTTTGTTTTGAAAATGTCACAAGAGATTTGTTATTACTTTAATCAAAGCAAAACGAATGAGTCGTATTGAACTATATTTATAAAATATTTTATATTGGTTTTGATGTCTTTTTAGCATATGAGTGGTTCCAAATTTAAACGGTTTGGAACCTGTATTATCCAAAATTTTGAAGAATAGAATAGATTCTGCTTCTTGTTTGCCTTTCAGCATCGGCATTTATTACAGAAAGAAAATAGCCATCCCAGTGATATAAATGTTAGGCACTTGCTCTCATTTATGTAATGTTTTACTTGGAGACTATACAGTCTCACCTGCATAACAAGCTTTTCCTTGGCAAGGTAGTCTAAATCAATACCAATAGGCCAGTTGCGCTCCTCATTCAGTGTAAGTCAACTGAAGACAGCAGAAACTCAATCCTTACTCTCAAGGACTGTCTAAACCCCCTCCAGGTATCTTATTTATGATTAGTTGTGCCTTATCAGCTATCACTCTTCCTACCCTGACCCTCAATTCTTGGCTCATGCTGGAAGGAGCTGTGGCAGATCCTTCTGTGAGGACTCCTTCAAGAAATGTGGGGGAGATGTGGAACCTTCCCAAAAACCTTCAAGGATGATGGAGTGATGCATTTAATCTCAACAACCGTCTGCAACAAATTTACCTCTCCTCAGTAGCTGAGCTGCTGCTTGCTTTAATGCATGTCAAACAAAAAAAAAACCCCAAAGGTTGGGTGTATACACACCAGAAAGTTTTCTGCAGAACTCTTTGGTAATGTACTGTATAGAGCCACAGCTGGGAGGCAGCATCCACAAATATGCGTTACTGCAGTACTGAGTATTGCCATGCTTATATCTGGGACAAGGGGAGGAGGGGCAGAAAGAGAGTCAAGCTTGCAGGTTTCTGCATCCCACACCAAGCAAACCAAACTAAATTTGTTGTATAGTGAATCTGGCTGTAAATTTGGGCTAGCTGTGACTCTTTCAAGAGGACAGAGAGCATAAAAATGACTTTACATAGGAGACATAAACACCTGTTAGACATCTTAACCTCCCTTACTTTCCATAGGAACCAGAAGCTGGAATATTTTTAAAGGTCAAGATCCGAACGTGTCTGAGAGAGGTAGGAAAAGTAACCTCCATGCTCTTCTCTCTGGAGGGTGATGCCTTGAATACTACAGATTTTATATTTGGGGGCATTTCTAGATTTGTCTGCCTATACCACTGCTCAGGCCCATTTCCAAAGCTCTGGTACCCAAAGAAACAAAAGAATAGAATATTATTATCAAAATTAACTCTCTTCCTTAGGGAGGTAACTTTAGAGACAAACTACTTTCCAGCACCGCTGTCTCTAGCTGCTAGTGCTCTCAGCTCTCTAGTGCTTTATAATCTTCATTTCCACAAACATTGAGTAGATATTGGTGATTTATTCCTGTAATTATTGTGCTCCTGAAGTTGTACCAAATGGAGCTAAACATTGTGCTAAACATTGCAAGTTAAATCCCACTGGTCAGGAAAGAGAAAAAAACACCCTATTGAAGTCTATCTAAAGAACATTTCAGCCCTTGCTTGGCTGTCCATCAAACAAGATACGAGACAAAGAGAAGAGAAGGAAGCACATGCAATCCATCTTCTTTCAGTGTAGGCAGTGCATGCAAGTTTTTTATCTAGTGCTTTAAATTGTGTCCCTTGGCCCATTGCTTTAAAGTGAGAGCTCATGAGAATTTCTAGGCACAGGAAATCTTGCTATTTCATTGCAAATCGGAATGGAAACTGTAAGTATTTTAAGAAAATAGGAAAATAATTGGTATAGCCACTTACTCTTTGTTGCAGTCACAGACTTGGGTTCTAATGCACCCAGAGATGTGATAATAGTGAAAACTGACATGAAGCAAAAGCTTAAGAGAAACAACAGAGACAGAGATAACAACTGTATGCTACCAAAACAAAACACTCTGCAGAAGCAGAAATGATGGAACCATCTGTTCTCATAGAAAAGCATATTTGCAGATTTTTTTTTAAAGTAGATGTGAAAGTGTATTTATTTGCTTAATTTGGGACTCCTGACCTCATGGTTTTGATGCCAACTCACTGTAATCTTAACTAACAAAGAAAAATCACCCAGTCAGTTAATCAGTGGAGCCAACATCTTCAGAACCAGAGCATGCAGGTGTTTTCTCCCATCAGGGTAGCAACCTGAAAGGGTTTGCACTTGCTTGCCAATTTTTTCATGACCCTACGTGAAAATGAGAGCACAAAAGGAGAAACAGGTTTCCTGGACCTCAGCTTAGCAAAGTGATTCTGCACAAGCTCAGCTTTAGGTGTAGCACATGGCACATCCATGTCTGAAGGTGAGTGTATCTCTCAGCCCTTTGCTGCACCCGGCCTATTTTCGCTCAGTCATGTTGCCTATCACCAGTTACCCATAATTACTCCTCTTATTAGCGACCATTACACTGCATTTTTCTTTCCATTTTCTTTTCAGCTATGTTTTCACTTACATTAACTCAAGAAATTCTTAGGGCTAAATCTGATCTTGGAAAGTTGTAAATCAGGCAGCACTGTAAATCAGGTGTCCACATTGGTGTAACAGCCACGTAAATGAGATTGAAAGAGACTTGCAATTTCATTCTATGAAAAGAAAGCTCTTTGCTTTTTCAGCAAGTTAACTTAGCCTTCCTCCTGAGAGATGACCCCACTTAAATATGAATCCGGGAGGAAGTGGAATGAGCCCGTGCAGCACACAGCTAGCCCTGAATGCAAAACAGTTCTGTTGAACACCTTTGAACTGTGATGAAGCCAGCTTCAAGAAGACTATTGCTTTGGATAAAATCACAAATTAAAATGAAAAATTGTGGCATAGGTTCACAGCTGTGTTTCACGTCCATGCTCATTTAAAGGAGGCAGATTCGAAGGCAGTTGTGGAAAGCAATTTATTTACTAGACGTACTCTGGTTTTCCACCCAAAGGCATCAGGAAGGCACACAGGTAGTTCATTAGGGTTCAGGATATATGGCGACTCCGTTGCAAACATTTACCTTACCACTTCTCATACAAATTCTTGCCAAAACTTTATATCAACACATACAGTCAATTAGCGGAGACACAGAGCAGGAAATGCCATCCAGAATTCTCCCTGGCATTGATCAAAAGCAACCGAGTGTCACTCTGTGTGATTCCCCCTCTCCAAGCAAAACTCCATTAGAATTTTGGAACTGGACGTGCCCAAGAGCCACATTAATCACTCTGTGATGGCACAGCACAGACCTCCAGCATGCTGCAAACTAATGGCTCACAGCTGTAACACAAGCTTCACCAGGAACTAATCTAAAGATCTCTTGGCTGTCTCTCCAGTGACATGGGAGTGCAAAAAAGGAAAACTAAAATAAATAGCTAACTGAATTGCTCCATCAGAGTTACTATCCTGAGCATAATGAAACCAGCTTCCCTCTTTCTACCTCCCATCTCTGTAGCTCAAGAGGTGAGCTGTACAATATTCATCATATTGCACATCATAGATGTGCAGTGCAGTGGGGATGCTGTGATCCTTGACCCTCCCTGAAATGTCCCATGGCTCTCACCATGCTTCTGTGTGCTCCAAGTGTCCTTCCATCCTCACTGAAACACAGCTTCTCACAAAGGGTGGTGGGCTGGGGTACTCCAATACTCTTCTTATCATCAAGAAATTTGGACCAGAAATCTCTGCACTCTTGAGAAACACAGGCTGGAAGTGACACCTAGAAACCACCCCTGAAAGGAGGTAGCTTTCAGGAGGAGCAGTTTGGAAATGGTGGTTTCCCTTTGCACTTGTCAGAATCAGATTTCTTTGTTGATTATGTGTTTGACACAAAGATAGATCTCAGTAATTAATATCTCGTGTAAAGCTCATCTGACATTGCTGAAAGAAATTATTTGAGAGTGTCACTGTGATTCATTTGAACTATTGAACTCTGTATCATTTTCAGATGGAAAATGCAGGATGACTGTATTTACAGGTCAGGAAGCACTGAAAACCACCTATTTATTTGCCTGAGAGCTTTCTTAGGGCACACATCAGCACAGATTCAATTTACAAAGGGTTTTTGAAAGCCAGGATGCCACTCTAAGGTAAAGCACTACGAACATAAGAGATCTGCTACTCACACATACTCTTCCTGGTCCCTCTGGACAATCCTCTTTGCACCTGCTTTGCTCCTCACCTTTCCCAGTGCTCCTCTTCTTGGACACCAAATACTGCTCTGATTTCCTTGACCTTGCTTAATGCACACAAGACTAGATGTGGACTACATATTTCTTCCTTCAAACCGTTTGACTTAGCATTTCTTCAGCCCTTTCACGGGCTGCAACATCTGCAGTGCAAGGACAGTAAAAGTAGTGAGAAACCACGCAGAAGTCTGTCCCTATCCTTTCACAAAACATCTGAGCCAAGTAAGTCTCATGCTCAGGAGAATATGGCTGCTCCATGTATTTAGGAGTTCAAGTTGCCTTAAAAGACATAACGCAAGTGTAAAACCCTGCAGTGAATCAGATGAGGGAAGAGTGAGGGAAATGGGCACTACAGACAAAAAATTCAGGCATCATGCCCTTCAGGAGTCATAGAAAATGAGGATGAAAGCAATGGGGGAGAAGAGATGCTTAATAAGCTAGGGAGCTCACTGGTTTCCTGCCTCCTTGCTCTCTGTTGGTTAGTAAAGTTCAGCAGGATGAGTTCTGTTCACAACATCCTCATTTTCAGACAGACACAAAGGGGATTTTCTTACTTTACCATAACTTCCTAAGGAATTGTTGGCTGCAGCTGTCTCTGGCTGCAGTAGTTTCATTATTATTTTATGTTTCTTAGGACTTGGTACATTCATTTCTGAATATTTTATCTATTTGCCACATGATGCATCCATCCCCAAATACTCAGAAGCAGAGTGAGACTTCGAGTCAATCTCTTTCCATGACCCAACAGAGGGCACTTGCTCCTGAAAGGGGTGGAGGTGGATGGGGAGCACACTTCTTTTGTCTCCTCAATCAGATCCTGCAGGTGACATCTAGGTAGTCTAAATTCTGCTCAAGTTCCAGTACTGATGCAGCCTGTCTCCTCTTCAGCACTGCTTAATCCTTGAATCTCTACATCCTCTGAGGTGGCCAGAAGGTTCCTTGGGCATCCACAAGAAAAGGCAACACTTTCTTGGCTAAACTATCATCTTTGGGCTTCCAAAGCCTCAGACTTTTATGCTCAGTGAAAGACACACTCAGTAGGGCACTTGCCACCTTCCTTATAACAGCCAACAGCCAGAGGACTTGGCCTGAAATAACCTCAGCTGCAGGTCTTTGCTTGAAGGGGTTTCAGTTCATCTCAGTTGCCTGTGTAAGAGTACAAGAGCCACCTGGCTACTGTGGGATGGGGCTGCTGGGGGTGGTGGTGAGGGTGAGGAGACACTTGCTGCCTTTCCTGGGACATTGAATAGCCAGGAGCACAGGGATTTCAGGGCAGTGGGAGAGCACCTTAGAGAGAAAGCAACTGCAACTCCCCAGTTTGGACTCTCAGATGCCTGTGTGTGGTCTGGAGCTGATCAAGTTAGATCTTCTCCTGGCTGCACTTAACCCAGTCCATGAGGGCCTCATGTCAGATGCTGACATGAAAACTGAACTACATCTGTGGCTGGTGCAAGGCCAAACTCCACCACTTTCAGGAGAGCTGAGCCCATTAAACCAGCTGAGGGCAAAATAGTTGTATGAACCTGACGCTTTTCAGAAAATATTTTAATATATATGTTAAATTTTTTCAATTTAGTTCTGACTAATGGTTTGCTTCATGCCTACAGAAATGGGGCAGCCATCAGACAGGCAGAAATTAACGCAATGAAATTGGTTTAATGTCCTCCACAGCACTGGAATAAAATTTGAACAGAGTGCAAAAGGAACTACAGATAGTACAGTTATATTGAAGTCGAAGAAAGAAAATTCTTCAGTCATCAGAGTTGTCCTAAAATAAGCACAGCAATATCAAAGCCAATTAGGGAGACAGTGATGTAACTCAAAGACATAATAAGCAGTGTTCTGTGATGCAGTTTATGAACAATTTATCACCACACTTTGGCTCCAACAAGAATATAGTCCAATAAGCTACTGGCTTCAACTTACCTTTAGATCTGAATAACAGACTCATATTGATAGAGCCAGGACCTGACAGTGGTGAAAAAATGAACTATTTCTTATTATTCAAACTCAGCAAAGGGTTTTCTAACAAACACATCAAATACATTAAACTGAATTCATTTTCTTTTATGGATTCCAAGCACTACTAGAATCAGTGGATCAGTGGAGAAAAAAAAAAAAAATTCTGTGTGTTGAAGTGACAGCATAAATCAATAACCAGATACAAATGTGAAGATAATTTATGCTCCTTTTGAATCCCATTGAGGGTTTTTTCAGCTCAAGTATTCCTAATGTGCTCCATGATCCATGCAGGACTGGGGATATTCTGGGGGACATGATAGGGCGAGCAGGGAAGCGGATTTGTGAGAGCTGACAGCATGCAGGGATGGATAGAGTGAGGAGACCCCACTCAGAGGCTTGATGAGAGCTGTAGATGGTAGACACAGTTCTAAGCCAAAGTGGCTCTGAAAAGGAGCTCCTCGTCCAGGCCTGGAGAGAGTCAGCAGCACTAGGGTTCATTATTGAGGGTCGGACACCCCTGTGTGAAGAGTCTGTCACCAGGTAAAAGGACGCAGATGATTTGCACTGCTACAGTCGTGGGCACAGTGCTGCACCACGCAGAGATGCCATCTTGGAGCTGCATTGGCATGGCATCATTTCCTAGCCAATGATGCCTGGTTCATGAAGCATCATCGTGATGTGACTAAACCATTTCCAGCTGTACTAACTTTTAGGGAAGCAGTTCGGGTGCCTATGACCCCCAGCAGCATGGGAAGGGAGCACATTAAGATAAAATACAGAGAGAGGATGTCCGCTACCGGAGGCAGGAAGGGAGCATTTGCCTAGTGCACTACATTAACACAAAACCCATGTTTACTCTAAAAGATCATTGCAGCAGTAGAGGAATTTGAAAAGCCTGTTCCAGACAAGAGAAGCCAGGGTGAGTGTGCTGGAAATGCACAAACACATCAAGTACGAAATGTATGGACACTTGAGAAAGGCTTTGTCAAGGAATAAACAGACAAGTGCACACCTAAGACTTCCCTGATCTCTCCTTCTACAAATCAAGAAGATATGCAGCAGAGATGACAAGCCTGGGCCTGGTTTATAGTGAGCTGGAGGCCCTAACTTGCCCATGGGTTTGTTTTATTTCTGATTCCAGACTCACATTCCTGGCTCTCAAGAATGAGGCTTCTCAGGGAGACATTCAAGAGCAGCCAGATAAGATGTTTATCTCTCCAGGATTACAGAAGGTGAAACAGCACCAATGAAATGGAACTGCATCAAAGTCAGATCACCTTTTCCCATTGCAAAGGTGTTTTGAGGGTCCAGACTCTTTGATGTGACTGGTGGAAAAACCAACAGACAGGTGGTTCCAAACTATCATCCAGTGATCTGGATACCAGCCCATCAAGTCCCTGCTTCCTCTCCTTCCCACCAAAATTATTCTCCTGAATGACCCTGAGCACTAACATGCTACGGTCTTTTTGAGCCAGGCAACCCATTACTGCCACTATGTCTCCCTTGTCCTGAACTTGATGGGACACAGGGGAGGGAAATAGGTTGCATGACAACCAAGCAACCTTTGGCTTCCTAGTCTGAATGACCACGCGGTTTGGCGCAAATCCTCAACTGACTGCCCCTGCTCTGTAGCAAGTCACCCTCAGTATTCTGCAACTTAGCCAGAGGTGTTCTGCAATTATAACATACAAAGCAGTTCCTGCTCCAATGACACAAAGAAGAAATAGAGACACTGATTTCCACTGTACAAACTGGAAAGAGAAGCACTGGAGGATGTTGTTTGAGCTACAGCACACAAGGAGCTGCAGACACTAACCACCACAGGAGAAGCTTCTAAGTAGTACTGTGGCCATGAGGAACACCAGGTTTGCTGCAGACCACTTCTGTGCATACAGCCGCTCTAGCTTCCCGCCCCTGCCCTGTACTCTGCAAAGGTTGGCTCTGTGTCACAAGAGAAGTGAGTCTGAAACACCAACCTTCCCTTGTAGGTAGAGTTTCTATGGTGTGTGCACACCATGGCCATTTGTCTAGAATTTCCAGAGGACCAAAAACCAGAGCTGCTGGGTGACTGCTTGATCATTGCCTAACACAGCACAGTGACAGGCTGCCTCTAGGAATGGTGGAACTGGCAAGTTGAAATGGGTGGCAACACTGAGATTCGATGATCCGAGGACAGACACTTATTCCCAAATGCATTCTTCAGAATGTGATTTCTGTCCCTGGATGTTGAAAGAGATGCCCCCTCTCATACCATTCATTTTCTCAGTATGGGGTAAGGCAGCAGATTCCTGGGCCTGCAGGTGACTTGTCCCAGCAGAAGGAAACAGAAGAGTGTCTTCTGTTGCATGATGAGCAACATGTTACATTATGGACACATTAACTCCACTTTAGTTTGTGTGATGGGAACAAATCCCTTCACAAGTTGCCTAATGGGGACAAATTCCTTATGCTATGGTAAATGAAGAAAGCAAACACATGTTTGTTTAAAACCTCCAGCATCTCCTCTTGCTCAAAGGATCCTCAACTTCTATGTCCTATTTCCTTTTGTTAAACTGCTCAACTTCTCCATTTTTTCCTTTTTAGGAAGACTTGTTCCTTTTGTCACATACACTCCTGGTTACAAACCAAGTAATAGTAGCTAAACTTGCTGGCAGATGGCACATTCATTATTTTGAGTTTCTTAGCCCCAGAGCCACCACAAAAAACAAAGTCGAAGGACTAATAATTTTAGTTACACCAGCAAAGTGAAGGACTGATACATTCCCTACTGAGCAACAAATTAAAATAAGCCTAAAGCAACAAGCAATTTCTGACTTTTCCTTGTGTGTTTTTATTTCCATGTCTCTGGTGGCTACCTACAAGGAGGATTATGTCAAAAGCTTCCCTGAATTTCTGAATTTCAAGTCTGAATTAAATTATTAATGTCAGCAGAAGCTCCACCATGCTTATTTAGCTCATGCAGCATGGATCCTGCCTGCCAGGCTGCCTGAGTTGCCTGCCTGAACCTGGACAGGAGAGGCTTCTGCACGAGGAACCCTGTGGGAACTGGAGAGGTCTTGGTCAGCATGAGGGCGTTCAGCCTCAGCCATGTGAGGGTGTCTGAAAATAAAAACCTAGCTGCTGCAGTCTATTCTGAGGATATACTACCAGGTCTCACATCTCCTGTACCTCCTACTCCCTCATTAGACTCTTTCCCATCACAGTCTATGGCATTTCTGAAAGACCGTTGGTGCACTGAATTTTCCCTGCTCACTCAAGATAAACTAAGGGAAGCATTAACTCAGACAGTCTTCCAGGAATGAAGAAGAATCAGGAAGGATGGGAAGACATACAGACTATGCCATGGCACTTCCCCACTGCCATGAATGTTGGGTCATTAATGCCAACAGGACATTTAGTCCTGTCTTCCCAAACGTGTTTGGCAGCCCACCACTGCAGGGCCATCATTAGAGCAGTGAATTTATTCTTATACCTCTACCTGCCTGCAGGCCTGTGAGTAAATCCTGCTGCTTGCTTTGCCAGAGAAACTGTTCAATATCACAGTCGTCAGCCTGCCGCTATACAGTCAAACCTGAACATCTGCTCAGCTAGCAGTAATCAAAGCCACACATTATTCTTTGCTACTTCACTCCTCCATCACAGCCCCAGCTAGGCTTGTTCTCCACTCCTGTGAGTCAAAAAAGGACAGAGAGCAGAAGTTCAACTTGGGAAATGTTTCTCAGATAAGTTCTGCTTTGTAAGCATTTCCTTCCTGCTTGACTTTGTTCACTGCTATCTGAGCTGCCTGAAAAGAAATCAAATGCAGCCTTTCCTAGCAACAGGGTATTAGAAGAGGATCAGGCTTACAATACCTGCAGAACCTAAAAATGGAGTATTGTACTGACTACAGTCAGTCAGTTAAACTTAAAATTCCTAAAAATAGAGCCTAAAATTCTAGGCTTTAAAGGCATGATTTTCCACTTGAAGATTTTTAGACTTTAACATATAATTCTTTAGCTTAGTTTGCTGAGGGTCAAGCTTGCCTTATGAAGAAAGTTGTGCTGCTCCTCCATCTCTTGTTCTGGGGGCTCCAGTTAGATTTGCATGACACCTTGCCCTGTGCTGCCTTTCTGTGTACAGTGACTCCACTGTAAATGCCATATACCGAGTAATGAATAGCATACGGTTGTTTTTCTCCAGCTGCAGAAAAAATTAACTACAAGGATGAGAGGTTTTAGATTAGCAATGGTTAAACTGTTCTAAACTTTGACCCCAGTCTGCAAAACCAACTGCACCACATCTTTTTGCAGGTTTGGGAAAGTCTAACAGCTTCCTTTTTAAATTATTATTATTATTATTATTATTATTATTATTATTATTATTNTCATTCTCTGAAGGCAATGTACTTTTCAAGCCTCATATTCATAAATCTTCTAAATGCCCAGGAGATAACCAAGTACTACTGTGTACAACCATGGTTAAGAGGTTAAGAAACCTTTCATGCATTACCAACTGAGTCAGAGCTGGGTATTGAACCTCTAAGTCCTCATCCTTCATTTTTTTTCCAACCACTCACCAGCTATCCCTCTCCCAGTAACCAGGCAGTTTGATAATTCCAGTAAGATTTCCAAACTTTAGCTTCTGATTCTTTTTCTCCCCTTCAGCAAAATCATTAACTTTTAAGATTTAGCCCATTCCTTATGTAAATGGAAAAGACATTTAAAAATCTTAGCACGGAGAACTTGGATTTTTATTGTGGAAAATCCACCTCTCAGTGAGAGGGAGATGGTGCCAATTCCCACACCACCCAGTTACTGTCTTCCCTTCTAAGGATCCACCTTGCAAGCGAATGTCTGATCCAGCAAACACCCTGCTGCCTTGCAGCCACATTTGGATACTCAGCCTAATGCCAAGCATATGTTATGACACCAGTGAGACAGTGGGAGGAGGTGAGATTCACAGCAAGGTATAGGGAGAGAGGGGGGGGAAAGAAAGAAAGGAAGTGGAGTAGGAGCACCACCGAACGGCCATGTCTCCTCAGATGAAAGTGCTTTGAGGGTCCCTGGTGCAGCATCTTCTTGCATGCCCCTTTCAAGCCCTCTTGCAACAATGAGAAGGACAGGCATTTTATATTGCTTTGGCTCCCTGCCTGTGTTGGGCAAGCGGTCAGGCCGGATACTGATGAATTCGGCCAGAGGCCTCTAAATTGAATTCATGCCTTTTCCAAAGCAATTTTTATAAGGTGACAACAGCAGGTGGGTTTTTTTGTTTTAAAACAAGAAGGTTATTTTAACAGCGATTAATCCTGGACTGTTTTAGATATTACCTTTTTCAGCTTTTTAAATCAAGGTGTGTAAAGGTCACCATCCACTGCATGTCCTTGTGCCATACTCTACTGGTTCAGCCACTCAGTCTTGTGTCACCTCAAGCATTGCTCGCTCTCCACACTTTTGTCATAGTCCAGTGCTGTGGTTAAACTAAGGCACACCAAAGTATTACCCCTTGGGGCTATCTAACACATGCCCCAAAAGGCAGGGTACACATGGGCTGTCTCCTCAAATGAAGACTCCTCCAGAGTCCAACCCAGACTTTCCTGGGCTGGAGGTCTGAGGACAAGCCTATTTAGTGAGGAGCTGCTTTACCTTGCTAAGTAAAGTAAATAAGTGCACAACCCACCCAGTGGGGAGGTGGCAGGAAAAAGGGTCTTGAACACCTAAGGCTTCTGTCTGAAGTCTCCATGAGTCCAATAGCTGATCCGGTAAGAGTAGTCCTCTGCCTACCATCTGCAATCTCTGGCATGGGAAGAGCTAAGACCACACCAATGGGATGATCTAGTCACCCCAGTGGGATGATCTCTCCCCATTTTAGCTCCTTTCTTACAGGCAAAGTTAGCAGAAGCAATGCCATTCTTCACAGGTCTCAGCAGCAGGGGCTACTGCAGAGAAACGAGTAGCTGGGTGTTGAGGAAGCTCCCCTGAGAAATCACCTATGGGGCTGCTGAGAGTCTCAAGTTATCCGATATGGATGACAGAAAGAGCTGAAGTACTGGAGACACAAGCCTCTGCCAAGTTAACTTAGCTCTAAACGATGCTGTTTGATCACTTCTTGCCCCATAGCCTCCAAAACAGGCCTTATTTGAAGGAAATATTAGTGATCTCAGATGCCACAAACAAACCAGTTAGCCACAGCTGTCCATCAAAAGTGGCTTCAAGCACTTTTTTGTTGCAGATGAGAAAACTAGTAGAAAGTGAGGGTTATTGGTATGTATCCCAAAATCCAAGGACTAGCTGATACAGTACCTGCCAAGCTATCTGCAAATTTGGAAGCTGGGCAGATGCACCCCTTGGCTCTGCCTGAAGCCTCCTGAAAGAAGCTGCTAAAGGAGCAGGTGATTTGTGCAGACCTTATTACCAGAGGTTAAAAGATGACGGCTGTGAGAAAATGAAGCCTTTCTCTGTGGAGTGGTTGTTGGAGGAGTGGGAGAACTTGTCTTGGAAAGAAGCCCTGTTGCAGTTTTATTACTCAGGTATGAAAGGAAAACTGTATATCCAGGGGACATATGCTGCAATGCTGTTTTTCACATTTAACTTCACTCTTCTTTTTATAAGGAATAGAGAAGAAGTGCTTCTTGCAGTGCAGCTAAAGGGACACCTCCTCTAGAGTGAGTCTGTCTGACTTGACTTTTGCAGCGTTTGGTAGCTGAGGCTGTCAATGCAGGTTCAAAATCCTATGCTGGGATTAAAATCAACTCTAAGCAGATGCCTGAAGGCTCCCACTCAATCTGAGGACATTTTTTGCAGAAGTTCTGGCTGACCATCACCAATATTCTAGTAATTACTTTTAGAAAGAATAGGTCTGGCAGACAAATTCCTTGGATTTGCAGAAAAAGGCCTAGTCCATACCAATTCCTGTTAAAGGAAGAAAGCACAAAACAGCCTAAAAAAGATAGACAATCCTGGTCAGGCAGCAGAACAACTACGTAATTACAGATGCACTGAGGGAGTTATGGTCTTTTCAAAATTAAAAGTAATTAAGACAATTACCTGATTGTCTTAACAGAAAGCAAAACCAGCATTTGCAGTGTCACTGTTGAAATACTAACCAGAATGTCTCTGGCTTGCACCACCTCATGCTCTATTTTCATCATCCTGGATTGTTCCTGAGAATAAAGCATTTTGTCTGATTTGTTAATATATACAAGCAGCTTTGTAAGGAGAGAAGGTGACTGGTGACTTCTTTTTTAGTTTTGCAGCTACATGAGACAAGTCTAGGACCTCAGAGGTCTTACTGCTTACATGCAATGGCCAGTAAGTACTTCACGTTTCTTTCTTATCCTGCTGTAGAATGGCTGGTTGCTTTTTTCTGCTTTCTCTGGGCACCAAAGTGCAGCCAAATTTCAGCATGAGAGGGAGGCTACTTTTCTGGGATTCCTAATGCCATTCTGCTCTCTGAAGAGTGCAGTGTTTGCACTCAACAACCAGGTTTGGGACTAGGAGGGAATTTTCCATCCATGTAAGGTTGGCAGGAAATTTTGAGGCTTTTCTGGCTTGCCTCTGTCATGTGCCTTATCTCTCTTTCATAATCCCAAGGGAAATCTGTTTATGAAGTGCTCTAGTATTACAGGGGTGTAAGATAATGGTGATTCCTTCAACCTCTTCTGTCCTCTTTTCGTCATATGCTTATGGCATTTGCTCATTTACTACAGGTCTTAGACTGGTCACAAATGGGGCATGATTCATGGTGCTTGTTGGTGTGAGGAGCAGCCTGTGGACCTTTTTTGACTGCTGCTTTGACTCCTGCAAAGGACTGCATTCAATGCTCTGGGTGCCCTCTTCCAAGCCAACATTTTTATATTTAGTTTACCCTTCATCAAATGCAAAAAACCCAACAATTCACAACAACGAGACAAAAGGTTACCAGGCTGCTAAGATTATACTGCAGCTATACATAAACCTGACAATGCTAGTGTCTCAAGCGAACCTACTTAAAAACTGGGTTCTATGCATTACAAAAATGCTCCATAACATCTATGGGTTTCCTGCAATCATTCCATTCTGACAGTGCCATGAACCCAATTTTTAAGGGTTTGAAAATGGAGGAGGAGGGCCAAACTTTTTCTAAAAATGTCCAGATATTGGTTGCTTCAGAGCATGCTAGCAACATTAGGTTTCCCATAGCACAAGAGCAATTTACTGCAGCATTTTAACCATACAGTAAAAATGGCCACTCTTTTAGGAGCCACAGTCTTTCATGAGGACTTTATTTCCACTCACCCTGATTACTGCTTCCTTCTTTGCAGATTCTCTAGAGCAATGGCTAATGTTACAATGCCAGTTTACATAACGTGCTTTACAGGCCATTGCAAGCAACAACTATTGCATGGAAAAATATCTCACTTGTTTTGCCCTTAAAAACACTGTAGCGAGCATGTTGACTTTCTAGTCTGATACATTTTCATTTGTTTCTGTTTCATATATGGATGATACAGCACCTACAAGGTCAGTATATGGGTCTAGTGACACTCCAGTACACATATATTAAGTAGATCCTTATGGCAACAACCATCTTCTAAAAATCTTTTCTGCTATGCTTTCTCCAGTCCCTAGGAGAATCATCTATGATCCATAATTGGAAACTTCCTAGAAGCACTGATTAATAATATAATGATATTATGGATAATGGAACAAACATTGTAACATGAATACAAATAAGACAGAACTACCTTTGCTTTTAAACAATTGCTAAATTATCTCTCTATATTTTAGCGCAAAGATTTCTAGAAAAAGTCCACTGACTTGAAATATTACAGTAATTGATTCTGAAGCTATTCACCAACACTGTGGATTCGTTTGTTAGCTGGCATTGGTAATATTTCCTGGGTGCTGAATAATAAACAATCCAGAAAGTATGTGAATCTTTCCAATGTCCATATGCTGTAGAAAATAAAATATTGATGCTCTGGAAACATAGATATCAATGTAAAATACTTTTTACAGTATTGAATATTAATGGCAGGGTACCTGTGTTCTCCATTAAATATAAGGTATGCTGCTTGAACAGACATCCTTCAGACACAAAATGCAGGTATTCCATCAGGTGTATGTTCTTTTCAGTTTTCCAGTCAGAAGTATTTAATTCATAACAGAGGCAGGTCAAGGGAAAGGAATACAGGGAGGCAGCATTAAGAGTCTGAGCGTTCAGACCTCACTGGAAGCTGGTGGACAAGTATTGATGGCTCTTTACAAGCTAACATAGATCATATCAAACATTTTCAATGCTGTTTCAGCAGGCAAGATTGAGACTTGAAAATGAAACTTGTGGCCCACAGTCACGCTTCAGTAAGCCCAAAAGTAAGGCAATGACCACAGGGAGGAGACTGGGAGGTGACTTCTAACCTTGTAGGTCCCTTCTTTCAAGGAAACCTTCACCTGAGGATGGGAGTGTGAGCTTGTGGCTGGGAAATACCCTTGACTACATCCCTTTTGCATTTGGGGTCCCAAGGTGGGTCCTGTTCACACCTTCCTCCTGCTTGGTGCAGTTGAGGACAAACTTACTGTAAAAACACCACCTCTGAAAATGCGGTGCTTGGGCTTTTCTCACCAGCAGTCTAGCTGGGCTTTCCCTGCCTTTGCTTCCCTCAGCCTCTGCCTTACTGACTTACAGTACTGACCTCTATGGAAAGGAAAAACCAAATAATGCAACTGAAAATAGTCACAACAGTGTGTGATTGCTCATCCTCTGCAGACCGCTGGCTGTGCCAGGGCTGCCCTGAGAGCAGTCCAGTTTGACCAGAGTCCATTAATTGTTCCTTTAAAAAATGACTTAAGATTTTGACTCAAGCCAAGCTGGAAGCCTGTGAAGCACTCCAGAAATCATTGCAACCAGCTGGCCCTGTGGTCAGCAAGAAGCTTGTTTTCCTCACACTAGGTGACACATTTCACATGTGTTTTCAAGGATTACTAGTCACAAAGCCAGAGTGAGCAAGATACGCAAATATTTGAGCTCCAGCCTTTGAAAATATCCTGTAGCAAGGCACCACTTGGCCTTCTGCTTCCATTAGATATGGGCTACCACCTTGATGGATTGAAGTGCTCATGCTCTGAGCAAATATATTTGACAATGACACATCCATTCAGTTCTTGGGGTCACCATTGACTGCACTGTCCCAATCACATTCATTCAAAGCAACATTTGTCTTGCTTATACCTGCCAGTCCTGCAGGGCTGTAAGCGAAGAATAGCCCTGACAGTCTGTTAACCAACGGCCAGGAGAAAAGAAATTAATAAACTTCAGCAATCCTCACCAGCAGACTTCTAACCTCTGAGCAGGCTGCTTGTTGGGGTGAGCTTGTTGGTCACTTCAGCCAAACAACATCTGCAGGACTTTTTGCTTTGCCACAAGCTGAAAATCAACGATGGCCTCAGCACCATGTGTTTTACTCTAGCAAACCTCTAGTTTTCCTCTGCGTAGCCCAGTGCTATGTTATGAATTCCCAGGATCTAAAGATCTTAAAGCTGAGTGGCTAAGATATCATGCTATACATCCAGGCATTTAAGCCTCTGTGTAGACTAGTACCAAAGCTTTCTTGAACTGAGCCCACTTTAAATAGGCACATATTTATTTGGATTGCAAAGTCAATAGTCTGGATGAACACCCGCTACACCCACATCATTGTTCTATACATTGCTGGATATGAAGGCTACCTCAATACAAATGTCCTATCACATCAAGTGTCCTAGGTCCAAGAAATTGATATGATGTCTATAGTTACTATTCAGATTCAGATTCTTCTGAAAGGACACCAAAATGCTGCCAGGCAGAAAGGGTCCTGTTAGACAAGGGTGTTCTACTGGGTCATGCAGCTTCTGAAGAAAAGAAATTGGGACTGTCTTACAATAGAAGCATAGGTGCTCTTTTCCAACAAAAGCCCTTTTCCACCATTACACGTCTGGGATTTTAAAGAACAGATGCTGAAGGAGCATTTGTTAGCTGTCCACACAGATAGCCTGAGTGGGCAGTCAATCCCAGCTATTTTCTTTTCATCAGGATATGAACCAATGCATGCCTCACAACCAGCATTCAGGACCAAAGATCCTAGTTTCATATCTTCTTGTTCAAAAGATAACACATACTAATTGGAAATATGCGGATTTTTTATTAAATTGCTAAATCTGCACCAACTGCAGCAGTTGCAGCAGCATGCAGCTGTCCATTTCAGAGTAAAACTGTATTTCAAACACTACGGACTCAGGCAAGAATGCAGCATTACTGGATAGCTCTCAATCTTGATTACAACAGTATAAATTTGAGGCAGATTCTCTCATATGGTCAATTAATCCAGAGTGACACTAAAACAACTGGCAGCCCAAGAGCCATGGAATGTCTTTATAATGCTAGTTTAATTATGATCAGCTTTGTTGTCTTAAAATTACTCATTGTGTAATTCCATATGACAGCAACATGTAAATTTATTGTGGTATTATTCCTTAGTGTTTTCATTTGTAATCTCCCAAGATACAAGTAGTAAAAGAAAGCATCAGTTACTAGTGGTTAGAGACACAAACAGAAGATCTGCTGCCTAGTTTCAGGTGTGCTGCTGACCTTCTGAATAACACAAGTCATGCCTCTCTTTTTCATTTGCCTGCTGCACAAGGACAGCCAACCCTCCTCTGTTCAGCACTGTGAAACCCACATATGTATTATTAAGGATATACAACAGGAATGAAAATACATTTAACTGAAGACTTGACTAAAGAGATTGGGTATGAGATGAACTTCTGAGGTGTGTAATGATCTCTCATTAGAATAGCTATCATGCCCCCACCCAGCCAGTCTCTTCTGAAGTTAATACCTATGGACAAATGACAAGTTTTCTTTTCATGTATTTGCCCATTTTCTTAACTGTCTTTTAACTTCCAGCACTTTCTATTTCTGGTCACAATGTTTAATTCCATCAGGAAAGTCATTGAGACATTTCATTATTCACTTCCTTTCACATTAATGTAGATGATGCATCAAACCTCCATGCTAACTCCCCACTCCAACTTGGTGTGGCACTTCTCAAAGAGATGAGAAGTTACTGCAGAAATCTCACTCCAGCATTTCTGATTTGGCACATTTACGTTGAGTTCAACTACTGGCTCATGTAACAAAAGCAAATAAAATCCCTTGACACAAGCAAAGTTAGAGGCCATACAGGCATTTCTGAGGCATTGTCCAGCAGCTAGTTTACGTAATATTATGTATTATAAAAGCACAAATACTTGTTGGCTATGGAGCTTATGTTACGATATCCCTATAGGGTACATGAAACGTGGGTGCATGGCATCCTGAGCAAGTGACTCCCGCTAGAGGAGTGAGTGTCTACTTTTGAAAACATTACTTTCTATTTCAGTTTGAGGACAGCTTTGCTGATTTTCGTTGTTGTTGCTATAGCTGACTGATCCTATACTCTGGTGATATATTATTCTCCCTCGCCTGCCTTCACCAATCACTGTATGTCTGTCAAAAGTGTTAAAATCAGTTGGCACAGTTGCATCGTGAGTGGGAACAAGCCAGGTCTTTTGGAAATCCTATGAATTTTCATAGCACGAACAAGTTATCTACAGAACCTGGCTGAAATTTTAGTGCTCTTCAAGACATTAAAAAAAATCAGTCAGCACTTAACAGGTATGAATTATTGAGGCTGGAGGTAAAAAAATCCACCCAATAACAAAAAAGCAGTCAGTCACAGAGGACAATTGTGAATACTGCAAAAGCAACTGGAACATTTAATAGACTTTTTAAAAGCCCTGAATGAAGTCACAAAGTCCTCAGACATTGAATTAAAATATCCACAATAGCCTGTTCCGAAATGGAGCCTGGGATGTTTTAGAAGTTGAATAAATGGCAGACTTCGTACTCAGTGCCAAGACTTCAATTCCAACTTTTAGTTGCTTCACTTCAATATTGTCTAAACTTTTTTTCTGTGTGTTGAGATTTAGAAATTACATTGCTGTGCTGGCAAGAACTGTTATTAGGTGCTGAAAAATTCAATCATGCAGAAGGGAGTGGGGTGGGGGAAATGTATGCCAGGTTATTTATTATCTCTCTATAGGAGCCCTGTATTTTGTCAAGGCAGCATCCTAAGGAAAATTTCATTGTAGTTATAAAGACAAGACAACAATGGAAAATCCAGTTAAATATCTGGGAAGTCTGATAGTCACTCTTTATTCAGTCTAGTTTAATTCAGCTACATATCTTCAATATATGCCTATCTAATTAAGAACTGGTGAATAGCTATTAAAAGACATGTATCTTGGATGCTAATAATGTGGGCTTTATGCCCCTGCCTAGCAAAGTTGGTATGTTAGAAGTAATAGGAGTATTAGTGTTAGAGAGCTGCCATGCTTGCAAAGGCGGGTGAATAACTCCATGTGGGTAGGATCTTCCTATCCAAGAGCCCCTGTAAGCATTAATGGTACCCCTCTGCCTACATGATGCAAAGGATTATAATTTATAGTTCCCAAGTGGTTCAAAGGCTGACTGGTCTTCAAAAAACACAGATGGGAAGGAGTTTATCCAGAAAGAGAAGCAGTTTGTGAAACAGCATCTAATAGCTATCATCTCCTCCACCCCTACACATAACCCTCTCTAGCTGTTACAGCCCTTTGAGCTCAGTTCTAGAAGAAATAAATACAGTCACAGCCTTTATCAGAGAAAGCCGAGCAGCGACTGAGCACATTGTAGGCATCCTGGGAACTGGAGGCATCCTGTGCAGAGGCAGATTCCAAGGCACTGCCAAAAATGTTGAGTGCAGCAGACATGGCTAGCAGTCCAGTCAGGATGGAGAGAAAATGTCTTCTCAGGTCTGGTACCACAGCCTGGTGCTGCAAAAACTCAGTATCTTCCATGTTAGAAGGAAGAAGAGAAGGAAGATGGTCATCACAAAATTTTAATGGATTTTCCTGTCATCATATGCTAGACTTAGATCTCCGTGATTAGACAGATACCATGAAGGGAGGAAGGGAACTCAGTGAGACTAAATTATTAGGTCAGCTGAACAGAAAATGATGCTCAACACAGACCAAACCCCCTGATTCCTTTCTTCATGTTGGTTATCTAAATGTAAGCCACCTAAAGCTGCCTTTCTGTTCTGTGGCTTTGATATTTTTGCTGTTTTTACAGAAAACATCATAAATGACAATGGAATAAAAATAAGTCCAAAAAGGCTGCTTGTTCAAGTTTTACAACAACAAGTGCTTTTTTGACTAAATCAGGAAATTTTGCAGGAAGGTATCAAATTCCATCAGTCCTTTCAGTGGGAAATTACATTTCACTGTGATACATTTAAATAATTTTGTTTCAATAGAATAATTTTAGCTACTATTATGACAAGCAGAAATAAGAGCAAAGTGTTCTAAATTACCATTACGAAGCATTTCAAGAAAGTAATTTCAATGTTTCAGGAACAAAAAATTTCCCAAACTTCAGGTGGTATTTAATTTGACTTCTACTGCTGGTTTGAAAATAAAATTGTAAGTTTCCTGCAGAATGAAAATTTCATTTTCTGACCAGCCACCTTTAGTAATAGAACTTCAAATGTAATTCAGAGGAATACAATAGGCCTATTTTCACACACTGCTATGGGGCACTGCTCCAGTTCTCTTGGCCTATTACCTTACCAGAACCTCCTCTTCTTCTCACAGGGCAAGCACCAACGATTATTTCATGGGCAACAGCAATGAGCTGCACACAGCACATCAGCCTGCAATAATAGCCAAGAGAGGTCTTGGTCACTTTAAGATGTTACAAAGCCGGGTTCAGGCAAATCTAATAAACCAAAGAAAAGGAAACCTATTTCAGAGAGCACTAGAAAGGAAGAAAAGGAAAGGAAATAGAGTTAAGGGAACCCATTTACCCATGGCAGACTTCAGTGAGTCTCACACAAAATTTACAGAGACAGAATGGGTCAGAAATGGTTTCTCCCTGTGTTTGATAAGTTAAGTAACTTAGTCACATACCTTCCACTATTTTTTTTTTTTAAATGAACTTGTGTCTGAGAAAGAGGGGAGGGAGACACCCCTAAGAATTTTATTTTGTGTGCAGAGGCACCCCCTTTACTCACTTGGTGTGCATTTCCTTCCTAAGCAGACCCTGCTTTTCTGGGAGGGTGAGCACCTTATGGGAAGGCACTTTGGAAAGATTTTTCTGCAGAAAACAGACCAGACAGGTATTTCTGTGGTCCTTTCTGGCCTGCACAAGCTCACCACCCCTACCTGGGCAGTGGGAGCAATGGAGATGAAGCACCCTGGGGGATTCACACAAAGAGGTTTATTTGAGGAATCGCTTCCCTTCCAACACACTCAAGGGCTTGCACACTCTGAGAGCATCTAAATATTCTATTTTTTCCCTCACGGATAAATTTCGCATCTCAGAATAGCACTTCCTCAGCTGCGGGATAACATGGAGGGTTCCAGAGATGAGCATTGCACACTGCAAAACTCTTGAGCAATTTGCAAATTTACCCAAGAGAAAGCAGAGAAGGCAGCATGCACATGCAGAGGCTGTGATGCACAGCTCTGCACTGGGGCAGCACCAGGGCATGTGGTTCCACTCCAGCCACCGGCCATCATGAGAAAGCCAGCTTGGATTCAAATGGGATGGGACCCAAATAGGTCCTCTTGGTGCCCCACACAGCCCTGTGCAGGAAGGGATGTACAACAGGGAGGTCTAGGCTGCTCCTCTACTTTCTTTGCTACCCCATGTTATAGAAGCCAAAAAATGCTGTTTGATGACTTCTGCCAGCTCCAGAGAGACCCCAACGTGTTGCCTGGCCCCTAAAGTGGGCTGTGTGCCATGAAGTCAGAATGACACCTTCCAGGGGGATCAGAGAGGTTGTTAGCAGCCAAGAGGCTGCTAATGTGACCTTTACCAGCACACACGGCGTCCTTCTGTCCCTATCCTGCCTCCATATCAAACCCCCCCTTCCATGCAGTGAGGAGCAATGTCCTTCAGCCTGACCCTCTTGAGATCCTTGCACTGGCAGCAAAACCCACAGGGTTGTCTAATGCATCACAAGTTACAACTGAGNGGGGGGTTGGGGGTGTGTGTGGAAGTTAAAGGGTCTGAAAGAGGCCACAAGTGTGAACCTCAGGATGGAGGAAAAGAACAAACGGCCAAATGCCTTTTTGGAGAGATTGCAGAGATGGCTGTGCTGCACCGAATGCTGCTTTCAGCAGGGGGGCACATTGCCAGGATGTGACCAGGGCGTGCATCTGAGCGGTTCTGAGTCCTGTCTGTTGCTTTCCTGGTGTGAAAGACATACTCCTTCTGCAGGCTGTGAAATAAGGATAGATTTAATTTGCTTTTGGTAGGCATCTGTCCTGAATATCAGTCAGAATGCAGAGATACAATGTTGACAAGCCAACTATCAGCAGGATTCTATTTCCTAGCCTCTCTTTAATTGCAGTGTTAACTTGTCGAATACCACAATATTGCTTTCCCATGACCTTTGCTGTTACCCAGAGACTTCAGGGCAAGTTGGGTTGCTTCTCATGTTCAGCAGCAGCTGTGGGGAGCAGCCGATTGCATTAGGCAATCTGCAACCAGAGGGACTGACTCAAAAGCACTAACTGAAGCATGAAATTTGCCTTCCCCTCTCCTCTTAATCAGCCCTTCACATTTAAAACCCCTGTATCTATTTTGATGCAGCCATGGGGGAGGATCGGGGGGGGAATAGCTGAGTGAATACAAATTATGGCATATTCATTAATTATAAATATTCATTAAGTGGGCTCTCTAATGCTAACGTGCTCCTGTTTGGGAGGGTCTAAGCAGCATGACAGAAGGGTCTTTAAGAAGCAGCATTATTTTTAAGGGACAAAGTATCTGGGAGAAATGAACAGTTGTCTGAAAGGCCAGAAAATGCTATACACATCCAGACCCTGCTGGGAGATTTTCTTCCAGGGGATATGTGTATCTTCCATGTCCATTAGGCCAAACTCTGGTCTGTTTGTACTCCCCAGTGACGCTTCATGTCTTAAGCATGCAAACACACATAAAGCTAGCGCCATTTCAGGCCATGCAACAGTGATGATTCAAAGGAAATCTTTTCTGTGGTCATATCAGCTCTGCTGNGGGGGGGAGGTGTCCAGTTAACAAAATTAAAAGATCATCCCAAAGAAAATTTAAATTTTCCACCTGAGCCACAGACAAAAATCCTTTTGAAATAATTGGAATTATTTTATCCAACATTACTGATCTGCCCTTTTATCTCATGCTTAACGTGAAAAAAATCCACACACTGGGAACATTAACAATGCCAGACAATAAAATGCAGAAAAAAGCCCAGAGAAATTAATGGCTCCTAACCTTCCAAAGGGCTTTAACCCTTCCAAAAACACTTTATCTTGACATATGAACGTGGCTGCTCTCTTCACGCATTCCTCAAGGACAGGCTGCCAGAGCCAGACAGCCTGTGTCTGCTACACCACCCCTTGTCATCTCACTGCAACTTTGAGCTTCATCTCTACCATGGGAGAAGATAATCACATTTTCCACAACTATAATGAAATACTCTGAGTTCAGAGCACTTCACAAGCAAACTGCTAGGTATTACCTATGCTGCATTAATAGGGCAATACAGACAGAAAGGCAGACCTCCACACCCAAAGTAATGTGGTAAGTTGGTGATGGGACTGCAGAATAATATCCACCCACAACCCTCCAAGCCTAAGGTGCCATCAGCCTTCCGGGTCCAGTGTCCCCAGACTGTCCCTGCAGTGGGGCAGGTGGTGACTGGGAGCATGGGAAGTGCTGACTTGGGTTGCCTGGTCCCAATTTCCTTGTCAGGCTCTAGACTAGCATACAAAGGAGAAGTACAGCCAAGCCAAGCCAAACTCTCTTGGCAGAGGCACAGTGAATATTCTTTTATCAATAACAAGTTGCAACATTTTCAAAATATTTCCCTTGGCGGCTTTTCATATGCTGTGAGCAGTGCTGCCTGTTGGAGATCTGGGGTTGATTTTGGGGCTGGATAGGTTTCTTTTAAAAAAGGAAGAGGCAAGTAAAGAACTACCATGGTGGTGGAAACATAAGATCTGTCTTATAGTTACACCAGCATACACGCAGCAAGACACCTGGCATCATTATAACACTTCATCTTCTTTGAAGTTTATCAATGTCTTTTAGGCAGAAGTTCAAACCCTGGCACAGTCCCTTCAGTACTTCAGTATTCCCAAATACAGAAGAATACCAAGTGTTTAACCAGTCTTGGTCCTTCAAATGAGAGCTAAATGCTACTTGTGCTGCATGGTCATTCAGGAGTTCACAGAACTTCTTGTCCTCGGGACATGATTTCACTCATCCTTTGGCTAATTATCCCTGTACACACAGCTACACAGTATATGTCATTCCTAAAAATGATGGCACTTCAGTGGTGTAGGTTATTTATAACCTGGGAGATGCCTCTGGATCCTTCAGCACAAAAGGCAGAGGAATCTGAGGCTCCTGTCTTCATTGCCCTTTGAACCAGCTCACGTATACTTAGCAAACACAGGATAATCTTCAAATACTTCAGTCTTGGGGCCACACAAGTGGGATGAGTTTGTGCAACAAGATAAGTAAAACGTACCCTCCAGGTCTGAAAACTTTGACTCAATTAGAGGGAAATAAACTCTCCCAGTTCAGTCTCTGATAAAAAGCAGGCTCCTTTATAACCTTCCCTGAGTGTTATGAGAATCAACTCCACAGCTCAGCAGTTAGTCTGTGATCAGGAGCTGTTTGGGATGGGAACAGCAGAGGATTCTTCACGCCAAGGGATCAACACATCTATCTGGGGCAGTCGCAACACAGCCTACCAGTCCTATGTCTGGCTCATATCCATGCTACTCATTCCTTGCTCTCCTAAGAACGGAGCTCCATCTGCAAGCTTAAAAAAGGAAAAAACAAGCAAACTTTTCTTCCTCCATCAAATTATGTCTAAGCAGACAGTTTTCAAAAGGCTCAGCATTTTCCGAGTTGCAGGTTCCCTTCATGTTTCTCACAAAGTGGTTGCCCACAGTCATCACATCTGTTTGAAAACCATCACTTTCACCACTAGGAAATTAGATGCACAATTGCATTTCTCCAGGGTTTCAGAATGGTCTCCCTGGCTCACAAAATGGATCATCAAAAAGGCAGGTTTATGTCAGAAATGCAGAAAAATAAATGGTAGCTCGCAGTGTGAGGATTTGTTTATTTAGCAGAAACTCAGAATGAAAAAGGAAGACTTGAAAGGAAAGGGAAAATGTGATACTTATTTTGTCCACCACATGGAACTTCTTTTCTTAATCCTTCAGCCATTTAAATATGACTGCTCCTGGAGGCTGCCAAGATCAGAGAGATGAAAGGGCAATCCCTCATGTAAGCAATAGCCCTTCACTTTTAAAGCTCCCTGTGCACTCTTTCACCTTATGCCCCCAATTACATTTTTTTTTAACATTGGAAAATGCTCTAAGACAGCAGCTGCCTATCTCGCTAGTGTAGTGTTCACATGTCATCGCCTGCTTTCCCTGTGGCTGTCCTCTCCCACTTTAAAACCCTGCCTTTCTATGAAGATTAGCATAATAGTAACGTATCCCAAAGGGGAAAAGGCGGGAAGACAGAGGAGGTGCAGTTCCCTGGGACATGCTAGCTATGACATCCCAGCCCAACCTCTGACAGGTCCGTGCCCTGAGGTACTTGGTCTAATTACAACACTTCTGCTACAGGAGGAGCAGTCAAGTTGGGTGCACATCTATATTAGGGCTGTGTGCTGCAAACCTCTGGTCCCTCACCATTGAGGTTCTGCTGGCTGCAGCCCAAGCCAAAAGCTGCTGCTGGGCTTGATGACTTGAGCTCCAGATGGAGCTGGCAGAGCTGGAGAGAGAAGACAGCAAGGGCCACCCAGCCCCCAAGCAACTGTGGCTGTGGTGATTGAAGATGGGGCAGTGAATCTCCTCGGAAAGGATGAACAGACAGCAGCAGACAGTGCAGGGTAGGTTGGTTGCTTGGTTTTTTTCAAGATGGGAACACATGAAGCGATATTTTTCTTGTATAAAATGTGTGGATAGCTGGTGCACATGGCCTGGCTTCCAAACCACTCTGAAGATGATGATGCTGTGAGGTCCATGACATCTGTTGAGGAGGCCCTGTGCTTAACTTGAGTGATGAATCCCACCCCAAAAAACTCAGCTGAAGTTCATCTAGTCCCACATCCATCCTATTCGTGATTTGAGGATGAAGCTAATAAACCCAGCCTACCATAAAGGGCAGCTAGCATCTTCTGATGAAGGCTGGATAGCTCACAAAAGACCCAGGGAGTGAGCTTCTGTACCTTGGGTTACCCAATATTGGAGTCTGTGTAGGAAACCAGGAGGTAATAAAGATACACCATTTAAAAATTCATATCTACATAATGAGTCCTGCAACTGCTTTCCTTACCCAGAATGAGACAGGCCCATATGACTGGTGAAAGCATTTAAAGCAATAAGAAGGCACTGTTTCCTCCAACTTGTTCACATAGACATTAACACTGCAAAGAGAGTTTGCAAATCATCACGTCCCACTGCAGAGCAGCTCGCACAGCATATTGCATTGCACAGGCTGCCATCTTGGTCACCCTTATTAAAAAATAAATCATGTACAGAAAGGGAGGAGCAGCTTTGTGCTGCTCTATAAGGGCTCCTGATTAAGCATGCTGCTGTTTTTAATGACCCTCAAATCTGGCATTTTAATGCCTGGTAGGAGCACGGTGCTTTGATTTTACAGTATCAAGGTCACATGAAAAACAAATTCAGATGATTAATTTTATCAATATAACCTTTTGTTTCTCATTTCTTTGTAGAAATCTGAAGGGTTTAAGGCACAGAAAAGAGACAAAACTATCCTGGTATGTCCTCACTACCTCATCACAGATCTTACACTCATGGTCTAGTCACAGCCAGTGACTACCAAATACCCATCTTTACCTGTGGATGGAGCCTGGGAAGGACTAATGAGAACATTCTGAAATGGGAAGGAGAAAGTTTAGTGCCTGTACCATTCCCTTAGCCTTTGTTTCTCCATCATTATCTGGTAGGACTTGTGCTGGTCCATCCTGACTTGCTACCTGCTAGAAACCCCAAAGAAGTAGGAAGATGTAATTATTACTGCTTTTAGTGCTCACCCTCCTGCCACCTGAACAAAATGCCAGGGATAAGCTTCATCTGGACATGAGGCAAAGGAGGGGAAGGGAATAGCTGGTCTAGTGTCTCTCATCCCCCTTTACCTACAAGAGCACTCAGCTAAGCCTTCAGGAGGGGCAGATGCAGGATGCCCTTAGAGGACCTTTTCACTCAGCAGGGCCCCTCGTGGGACATGGGAAGACAAGGAGAAATGTGTAGGGCATTTCTGTTAGTAGGATAGCAGCAGTAAAGATAGAGGGAATGCTCTCTGAATACAAAATCACAGCAGCTAAAATGTCTTAATTCGCACTGCTCCACAGCCTTTCCTCTCTGGTAGTACAGCCTTACCATGTGGTACGTAATATACCTTTAGACTACAAGGTCAGGAGGAAATACTGCTATTAGCTAGTCTGACTTTCTGTGTAATGTAGAATTGAGAACTTCCTGGGATTTCTCCCCATTTCAAGTCCAGTTCCATTTTGAAAAATACCTAATCTCATTCTAAGAGATGCCAGCAACAGACAGCTGACAAGAATGCTTCACATTTCCTCCAGTGATTACTTGCCATCGCCATGAGAAACACAGTCTGTTTCTAGTCTGGTTTTGGCTTGCCTTGAATTTCCAGTGCCTGCATACAAGACTATGAAAAGAAAGTGCAAGTTTAGCAAAGATGCACGTATCATGATTGCCGTTATGAATATCTACAGCATGAGAAAAAGCTATTTTACTGGGCTTGTAACCTGTTTTTCTCAAAGACCATGTGTACCAGCCCTTCATAATGATTTCACCAAGAAGTTACACCCAGGTGGCATTTTCTACTCTCTATTTAGGTCTGTCACTGTAGTAAAGATACCCTTTAAAGACCTTGTTAACAGAGGTTATTGCAGATGTCTGAACTTCAAATACCATGACCTACCCATTAAAATTATAACTTCAGTGTATGTTCAGTAAGAGCTAACAGTGCTTTGAGTTCAGTGAAGTCCCCAAGTTTTATTGCATTTTCAAATACCAATTCTAGGCATTTTGTTCATAATTTTTTTTTTTAATTTGAAACCATCTTGTTCTTGATAAGAATATTAAAAATACAGCTTTGTGATACTTTTCTCTCACCTTCCAACCCGTGTTAGCAACTCAGGTTGCAGTAAACCCAAAGTGTCAGCTTTGGACTATCTTGGAAGATGGAGTAGATGCAATTACTTGCATTCTTTAAAACATGATTGATCTCATGCTGTCACAGGAGAACTCATGAGGAATTCTGATGGCACAGACTCTGCTGAACTGAACCTAAAGTGTCGCTCTGTGATTAAGAAATGTAATGAAAGGCAGAATAATTTTTTTTGAGCTTAGGTCAAAGATCCCTGATGCCTCATGGAAAATTCTGTAACATGCTTGGAGATGATTTTGCTGACATATAATTTTCTATATTTTTGTGTCTATTTTAAGCACAATCCTGTGCTCTCTTTGCCATCGATAGCCTACATACTTATGCAATATCCTGGAGTATGCATCCTGATACTTGGATGAACAGAGGATCTTTCAAAGATTCAGACCTCATCTGCTACCACTGAGTATTTAAACAGAATTGTGATCTTTTGCTAGACATGTAATTAGGAGACCTGTCTGGAATTTTGGGGGAGGGAGATAAAATTACTTTTATTGTTCAACAAAAACTGACTGAAATCAAATTCTTTCAGAGAAATATACTGATTTTTATTAAAACCTTGGTCAGGCAGTGTTTATTAACATCAGTGCAGAATTACTGATTCAGATGGGACACAAAGTTTCACACAACCAGAACAGGAAAGGGGCTGTTAACAAGATTATTCTTCCTCAGTATGAGTTTGCCAGTTACAGGTGTATAAGGTATCAGTAGAGACTATGAACCCAAATCTCCTCTAATCTAGGCAAATGTTCTTACAACCAAGCACTTGGCTAATGGTGACCGTCTGTCTCATTTCTACTGTTGGAGCTGTTCCCTTCTGTATCATAAATAAAAAGTAGTGGGGAAAGCAGTAATTCTGCAGACTCAGATTTAGGACACTCACTCCCCAGGAATAGGGAAGAGTTTATATGTCAAGTTTATATATCAGCAAAACAGCAGACATAGAAAAGAAACCAACAACCATGCTGAAGTAGCCATTTGTCACTTAGAAACTGGATAAATTAATCTGAGGAATAAAACTAGAGGGAGAAATACATTCTGAAACTAGAAACACACTGGGACTGAATCTCATCTCATGGACATGGCTTTATCCTAAGTATCCTGAGTCCTTTCCCCTTTGATCAGACACTTCACAGTTACCATCTGCAATTGAAGATCAAAAGGTTCTGACCTGCTAAAGAACAGAGTTTTCCCACAAGGTACACATCAGTCCTGTTTGGGATGAAAAACAGCAGGGAACAAAGATCACAGACCAAGTAGGACAGCATAGTCCTAGTCTTCAGACCCTGGTCCTGAGTTATAAATACAATAATAAAAGAAAACATGACAATCAAAAGAAATTTTAAAGTTTTCCCACCAAAGATGCCACAATAACACCTGTGTATAGGGCAAATGTGGCTGTGGGACCTAACATGGCAGCAGAACCAGCACAAGAACAGAGGGACACTTGACAGGAAGACCACAGCGATGTGGCATGCATCTCATCTTCCCAAAGTCTACACGTATGACTGGTGGGTGAAGAACACTTCAATACTGCTTGCTGTGCATTGTCCCCATCTTCTCTTATGCCCACATCTGGTAAGGTAACCCATTCCCACTAGGCTCTTCCATCCACAAGAGAGGCTTATCACTGAGTTAGCAATAACATAAGTGCATTCCTGAACATTTTTAGAAGGGAGCCATCATTACAGCCAGACTAATAGAAAAGAAAGTGTACAAAATTTCGAGGATAAATTATCTGGGACCAAGTTCTCAGCAGCTCCATGCTGAGTGAACAGACTGACCTCTGTGGATTTATACCAGTGCTGACAATCAGCGGCATACTAAACGATAAGGGTGAGAAGCACTTGTAAAAATATGCAAAGATAAAGAATACACAGATGTCTACAATTTGTAAAAGAAATGAGAATTGTTTATGAAGTAGCAATTTGGTTCCCAAGTGGATCATGTTATGAAGCTGAAGGCAACAAGAAACTGTGAGGTGGTTTATTGGCTAATAAAGTCTCTGACAATAAAACCACTAAACTGCACTTATTAAAAATAGGTTAACATCGCATTTGGCAGAATAAGTGGCAGAAGATTCAAAGCAAGGTGGCATGGCAAGTCTAATCAGGTCAAACTATGCACAGCAATGGCACGAGTAGAAAGCAAATGTCCTCCTTAGCAGCTTGTTTGTGTAATTGACCAAAAAATATGGAAAACTATTAAAAAGGAAGCTGGTGCAAGAAAATTAAATAAGAGGAACAAAATATAAAGACAAGCACTCCTAAAAGGTCCTTGGATATATTTATAAAGGAGTGTCATACACTCTGTTTATGTCTCCTCCACATATGGAATAAAAACTCACCAAGGGAACATCCACACTTCTAAAAGGATGTTGGGAAACTACATTGTCTTAAAAAAATATCTTGAAAGAAAAGAGAAGGAGCCCAGGCTAACCAGTAATTTTCCAACAGCATGATCTCACATCCAAAACTATCTTTTCATATGAAAAGTTATCAACACAAAATTGTCCCTTTAAATAAAATTTCTCTCAAAACCACACAGACTGAAGTATTTAAGTCATATCAAAACACTGCAGATTGATGTTGCTCCAACAGGTTACCTGCATTTTGCAATACAGCTTAACTGAAGATGTGCTCTGACCCAACTAATGTAAATACCACAATCCATTATCTTTTGTAGAACAGAACTTCTGATTTCCATTTATGCTATTTTCTTTATCAGAGAGAAACTTAAGATGTGATTTAAATGAGTGTAAGAGACAGGAACAGTGGAAATAGGCCCCATGCAAAAGACACGTTAAACCAGCAAACATAACAATTTCCAATCCTTGGAGGTTTAAGTCTGCAAAGTCCAAATACAGAGTAAGGTATTTTGAATGGTGAAAATAACTATGCACTGGAGCAGAATGCTTTGCTATAATATAGTATACCATCATCTGACCTTTGTAAGTGAAGATCAGGTGCTTTATTAAAATGTATACTCCATTTCAATCACAAATACCTGGCTCCAAGAAAAATAAGCTTCTCTGTGCAGAAGACCAAACCAGGTAACTACAATGGCTTAAACTCTATGAAATGTGATAGCGGGATATGTATGTTGCCAGGATATGTATGCTACCTGTTGATGGTGACAGCTCTTTGCTGGAAAACCCAGCAAAAGTGGTTTTGCAACTAGAATGGCACCTTTTCTCTCTCACCATACAGATGTGATGGGCATGTGTCATCCCGGCTCAGTGGGCCTCTGAAGGGGATATTTGAAGTAGCACTTATTTGATCAAACTGCTTCCCCCTAAAGTAATTTCAATGTGTTTTTAAGGAGCATTTGGGGGAGGATTATTACACTATAAAAAAAACTGGAGAGACATGCAGGCTTATAGGAGTGACAGAGGCTCTGGAAAACCCTCATGGCATGGCTTTTAAGTATTTCAGGTACTATAATCCAGTTCTGGATTATTATAATAAAAAAACCTTTTGCCCTGGCATCTCTGTCACTAGGGACTCTTAACTGTGAAATGGGGTGTGTGCTCTCATGAGGACTGACAGAAGAAATATGTTTCCACAGAGAGTTTGCCAGAGCTGTACTCTGTAACCAGGTATGACACCTGGCTGTGCTGGGAAAGTGACTAAACATTTTGCTTTCTAAAAAAAATGGACAAAAAAATAAAGGGACATGGGGTGCAATCACCATCACAGTTTGAACTAGTAAGCAGATACTGTAGAGTTTCTGGTATAATCTCAGATCCCATTCTTATCTCCAGAAGCTTTTCAGCTGTGATCATGTTAGCAGTCTTGTGGGGCATGACTTAATTTGGCATGTGCAATTCCCAGAAGTGAGGTCAGCAGTTTATAATAATGAATTTAACTCAAGTAGAAAGATACTTGCAGATACTGACATCATATTCCCCTGTGCAATCCTGCCTGTCCTGCAGTCGGTCCTCTGCTGTCAGGGGGACACCGGTCTGCCTCACTCAGAGCAAACAGCTTTGAATCACCATACAGCAGAGTTTCGACGAAGCTCCAGCCACAGGAATGAAGTACAGCAATGTCTCCACTACAGAGGACTTAATAATTTCTCCAAAAGAACAATCACCTAGTTTCTCTGGCTCTGACACGTTTGTGCAGAAATTTCCTTCTCCCCTTTTCTTCTGTTTGCTTACATAGTTCAAGAACAGTCCCATGGAGCTCAGACCTTCAGCCCTCAGACAGAAAGAAATCTGAGATTGATTTGATTGCTAGATACCCTGAGGAACACAGGACAACCCTATTATGTATACCAACACAGTGTATTTTGAGAAAAGTATCCAGGGAATACATTTTCCCAAATTTTTGAGGCAACCAGTGTTTGCTGGACACCTGGCCTGCAAACAGCTGCTATGGATGCACAAATGTCTCTCAGGAGTCCCACAAGTCCAGCCTTCATGCACCACATGGCTGAACTGCACACACAAACCAGCACCATCACATTTGCTGTGAATATGTTTGGGATGCTAAATGACCCCTGATCTGCACAGGGCTCACAAAATCTTTCTAACAGGACCCCTCAGCTCAACAGCTTCTCAGGGAACTCCTTCACCCAGTTATTTTTTTTGCTTGCTGCTTCTTGGGACACTGATGAATTGCTGCCTTCTCAACCTCACACTGCTGCCCTTGAAGGTAGGGGGAATTTCAGCATGTTATCCCCAAGGTTCAGAGTTGACCAAGGTTACCTTAATAACCAAGGGCACCTTATAACAGCAGTTACTCCTTTGGAGATCCCAAAAGCTGTCTGGACCTTGCTCTCAGGGAAGCAGAGAAGTGAATTTATTGAATCTGAAATAGGAGCTGATTGGCATGGCCTGGGCTGAGCACATTCATACCTGGCACAGTCCTGGAGGATACTCCATGGCTGGGCAGACAGACCTGGGAAGACAGTATTAGCACTTCAACTCACTTCTGTTAACTATCCCTGAATTTCAGGGCAATCAGATCATTTGCCTGCACAGCCAAAGCCTCACCTAGATCTCAGGCTACATTTAGGAAGAAAGGAATGTCAAAATGGCATTTTACAAGCTACTGACAAAAAAAGAACAGGAGTCTCACACTCCTGGTTAATGATGCAGAAAAAAGCATTGGATTTATCAACAAATGCATAGGCAATGAGTGCTGTGAGAGAGAGCCATCCATCATGATTTTGTCTTTTGGGGTGGTTTATTGCCTGACTGGCATCTGCATAAGCAGTTGGAATGCATGTTACCAAAGGAGATTAAAATAATAAACATGATTAATTAATAGCATCAACACCAGTCACATATTTGCATTACTGGAAAAGGTAATGGCTATAAGAATAACTTTAAGATAGTGGAGCAATAAGTTATAGCATTTCTTAGCTATCCAGAGGAAAAGGTCAAATGAAATGGACTTACAGTGCCTGCCAGGTCTGCTTCTGATGTCAAGTCACCTTTTTCGAGATGAAGAATTGTAAGATTAAGCTCCTAATAGTTAGCAAATCTATTTCAAAAAATATTTCATAAAATAGTTTAAAGTCCCAACTTATTCATGAATAGTCTGAGGCCTATTCTCCCACTCAGGGGCTTGGTTAGATTAAAAAGATTACCAAGGGAAGCAGCAAATTCTGCACCTCATAGTGTTGTTAAAACATGAATAAACCCCTATTTCTGAGAGATCTGTTCTAGCTCAAACAGAGGCTGGGATGCAATGCGCAAGGCAGGAATTACTGGGAGGAATTCTCTGGCCCATGTTAGGCAGGAGCTGGGAATGGAGTGTTACAAACATCCTCTTCTGGATCTAAATTATGGCCTTCTGGTCCACTGCCTTCTGGTGCAGGGAGTACAAACCTCATCTCCCTGAGCATGTGAGGACTCTCAATGCAGTCCCTGGAAGGACACACAGGATTTGACCCTTTACCCTGCTCTCTAGTGTTCTGCTGGATCCACAGCTCAAGCCCACAGCCAGGAAGGCATTAAATAAACTTCCTCAACAGTGCTGCTTTCACACATCATCCTGGACATCACTCCCATTTGTGGCTCTGTGCAACAGCAAAAGCCCTGGAGAAGAAAGAAATGTTGGTGTTTCTTTCCATTGCAACCTCCCTTGAGGGCATCTGCTTCGAACCTTAGTGTCTCAAAATTTAACATGACAAACACAGAAGGTGGGCCCTGAACTCCAGGTCTAAAACAAAGTACGGGATGATATAGGCAGTCCCTGTGCTGGATGAGGTGGTGAACTGAAACTACAGGTGAAACCAAAAAGCTGCTCTGGAGAGAAGAAAGGGTGACTTGCATCACACACCAAGAAAAGGGAGAAGGGAGGTAAGTTTCATATTAGGACAAGCTAATTCCCTGCGAAGAACACATGTACTGTGCACAGGTTTACAATTTGGTACATCATCAGTACACAGGTTCAAGCTTTGGGGCAGGCTGAATCTCACCAGGGCTCCCCACTCTCATCTGTGCCTCTAACATCTGCTTTGGAGCTTGTCTGTAATGTTGTGGTAAATCAAGCAAGTTTCGCCTAAGAGGATGCAGTCATCTCTCTGGAGACCACAGGATGCACAGATGCTCATAACAACAGGGGCAGTGGGGGTGTGAGCAATGCACACACTTCTCAGTTCATTACCACTTCCAGCAGTGTGCCTCACCCTCTTGGACCATTTGTAAACCACTTATCACATTTGGCTATAGTTTATCAGCAGTGTGTCCTTGCAGCAAAAAAGACCAACCAAGTACAGCCAACAAGTTAACGGAAGTCATCCAGTCATCCTTCCCCTCTACTCAGTGCCTGTGAGACTGCATCTGGAGCGCTGTGCCTGTTTTGGACTAGAAGACCTCCAGAGGTCCCTTCCAACCCAAATTATTCAGTGATTACCAAGGTACTTCTATACCTAACCCCATGTATTGCCTGTTTCATCACACACGGGTAACAGTTGTCTCCCCCAGAGCTTCACAACATATTTCATTATGGAAGGGGGTACCAGACAGGAGAGAGTGGAACACACCCTAGAAATGACATTAGGATCATGCTCAGCCACTAGCAATGCACACAAAAGAACAAGAGGGGGGAAAAAGAGCAATTCAGGCTAATGCTGACTGATGTGAAGAGAGAAGATACTGGATATTGGGAAAAGTTGTAAGGGCTTCTTACATAGGGCTGCTATAGAGAAGGGTATTTTAATGAAATTCCAATTACCATGGGCTGCAAAACCACAACGAAACTATTTTCAAGCACTTTCTAATATGCCCTTAATTAGGGCAAATATACTGCCATGTGACATTTTGATTTTAAGATGGGCAAGCAAAAGGAGCAATTAATAAGGACACCTGTAAATAGATGGAGACGTAAAGAGGTTTCATGCCTTTTACAATTCCAGAAAACATCCTAAGCTAAAAGTTTAGAGCAGTGGATACAGAAGCTGCAGAAATCCTCCATTCCTGGATCAAACTCACTCCTCCTCAGAAACAAGCAGGGGCACTGAGTGTACAGTTACAGTTCAGTTTAGGTGTTGCCTGGAGCAGATGATATTGCATGAAGCTTGACTTTGCCTAAGATATTTTTAAATCAGATGCTAGACAGAATTACTTAAGAATAACCACAAAGCAAATGTCCATGAGATCTGATTCAAGATGAAAAATAAGACAGTGAAGTTCTTTCTTGTACTTCTCAGTCCATGGGCTTGGTCTGTGATGGCGAAAGGGTGATAAAACCAGGATGGCAAGTGGAATAAAACATATCAGGATCCACACCCCATGCAGATGCTGAGCACATAGTTGGTTCTTGGCAGATTTAAGTGGGTTTGACTTAAAACAGGCATTTATGAATATACTTGCTGGGGACAGAGCTGTCAGATACTCCACTGCCTGGACTGTGTCTGATCTGTCCATGTGGTAGGAAGGAGTCTGAGCGCTGAGGCTTTTACTTCAGATAATCTCATGGTGCCTGACCGATGCCTACAGGGGTGTCCTGGGCCACCAGCTCAACCCCAGGAAAGGGCCTGGACCTGCACTTTGCAACATGGGCACGATCTGCTCGGTGTCATTCACTGATCAAAATATCCACAGGAACAGGGCAAGACCTGGGAACATGACTGGGAAGAGGAGTCAAATGAAAATGTGAGAAGTAATAGAGCCTGTACAAGACTCTTCCCCCACCCAGGGCAGTTTTATATAGCTAACAGAACTGTATCTTAGCATTAAATGCCTGGCATGGATAATGTTTTCACACTGGCTGGGAAAAGGCATCATTTTCAAAATCTATTCAAAAAGCACACCACAGTTCAGTCTGCATTTCCATTCACTTAGCTCTGTTCACCATTATTAGCTCCTTGGTTTTGGATCCTAAATTCAGGATTATTTTTAAGTTGTAGAAATGACAAACAGAATCTTTCTTTCTTAATATTGGTGTTCCTTCTTCAAAAGCAGCTCAGCTAAAGCTTTCTTACTTCAGGTAAACCAGGCAAAAACAGAGAGACAAAACCTCAGAGGAAATTCAAGTTTAAAAAAGGAAATCAGGAAAAAAAATTTCAAGAAGTCTTTCACAGGCAAAGTTTCTTATACAGGAAACTGCTAGCAAAATTACTTCATTTTATTTATCCCAAGTGGATGTTTCTCCTATGGGGAGTTTGAGCTAGACAGAAGGTGGCTGCATGAAAGGGTAGAACTGGGAATTCCTGATTCCTCTAAAGCATGAACATTGATAAAAAGCTATACTAAATACTGAGCTGGGATTTTTAAAATTTTATTTATTCTGCCCCATGGAAATTTTGGGAACTCCCAAGTGTTCCCATGACACCTTGGGAGAAAATTAGGGCTCAATGTTTTTTCAAAGAAGAGAGACCGTGGCTAATTGCATGAAGGATGCTCACCTGGACTCTGGCAAGCTGAGGGACAGGCACTGCTCTGCCAGCTCAGACTGAAGAGTTAATCCTGTCTCATCCATCATCTCTAATTGCTTTGAGGTTCGAGGCACTAGACTTGTCCCCTCTGGAGGTGATGTTCCAATTTTTAATCAAACTTTGGGCAGAAGAGACAGGCAGGCTGATCCGCTGGGCTGGTTAGGGCATCCACCTGCAAAGCAGTATGTATGTGCTCCAGTGCCTGCTAAGTATTTCATGGCCAGTTAGGCAGCAGAAGAGCTATAGTCCACCACTTTCTGTAGGGTGAGCTAACGCAGCTGGTCACAGTGCTGTGTCTCAGTGAGGATGCTGAGCTGAGGTGATTAATTCTGATTTGTCCAAGGGAGATCTAGGCAGCCACAGCAAGACATATTACTTTTATAGGTAGAGTATGTTCTTTAAAAGGATCATGTTCTGCATAGTCCCTAAATATAGGGCAAGCTATGTTATTCACATTGTATCTTCTGACAAAAACTGTGCTATATATTGGGGTCAATACAGTTGCTGCTGCTTGTTTTTAGTGAAACTAAGAACAGTCTAAAAATAGAAACCAAAGAACCAAAACTCAACAGCAGTCTGCATCATTGTGTATATCTTCAAGTCATAGCAATATGAGATGATAAATAAAAAAGAGAGAGAAAACCTCCAGGCCATAAAAACAGAGAAAAGGAATATGTTTCTAAGGGGAAAAAAATCCCACACAAATATTGCCATTTTAAGTGAAAAACAACATAACATTAAGATTAGCATTTTACCCATTCCAAGACACAGAGAAATACCTCAAGTGTATAACGACAAATATTGTGGCCAACACAGTCTTCCCTCTAAAGAAGTATACAGAAGTGTTTAGACCCTTGTACCATCTTACAGCTTGTGGACCAAAGATCCCCCACCCCAAAATCAGCATCAAACCCACAGTTTCTTTGAAACTCTTGCCCATGTTTTAGAAGGCTCTTCAGTCAAGTCTAGGGTGGTGATGTTCCCATGTATCTCCTCATAAGCAGTTTCAGGAGGGAATTATCCTTACTTTCAAAATCACACTCTTTGTTTCCAGCACGACTTTGTCTGACTTTCCTATTCCACTTCTTTGATCACATTCTGTCTTTGCTAATTTGAAGACCATTCCCCCATCTCAGAGGTCACCCATCTACAGAGCTGATACACTAAAGCCACCTTCAAGCTCTGTCTCTCCAGGGCACAATTCCAGGTCTGGAGCCATTTCTGTAGCTCTTTTCCAAGTTTTCCAATCTTGGTTTTCAGGATGGCCACAAGAACTGAACATGTTATTCCAGCGATGGCCTGGCTAATGCCACCCCTCCTCACCTCGTAACCAACAGCACCTGCCCTCCTGCCTCACCTGTGTCCTCACAGCCACCTCTCTGGAGTACCTATCCCCATACCCAGCTGCCTGTTCCTGCCCTAAGGCCACCCTGTCCTTCCACCTGCCCAGAGTGGCTGCCCAGCCCTCTGGGCAGGTGCATGGTGAACTGGGCTGAGAAGCCAATGAGACGGGATAAAGACTGTGGAAGGTAAGACCCCAGCTTTTGGCAGCAATGTAGGCTTCAATCAGTTTAGAAAAATCGTGTTTTCAGAGCATTTCAGTGCCTTAACACAAACCTGCAACTCTCCTCTGAACAGAGGCAGAACCAAAACGCCAACAGGTACTCAGTGCTACACAGGCCCCTTAAATCTGGTGAGGAAGACAGCATTCAGGCAATGTGCTAGCTGGTGAGCAGAGCAGGCAGGCAGAGCTTCCTCTTGAAATAAGGTCCCCAGTGACCTAGGGTGGGTGACACCGGTGTAGACCAATTCCCTGGGGAGCTGCTGAGTGGGTCGTTGGATGGGGCTGAAAGGAAACACGGGCTACATGGACTACCCAAATCTTGATTCCCAGACTGGCCTCCTTGTTCCTTGATGGAAAAATAATGAGTATTTTCTCTGCACATGTTCAGTGATATTTGCACTCTCTGAGGATGTGTGAATGTCTGCTCCCTCTTCCACTCTTGCTGTTTATCACATTCAGGCAGTCAGCAGGGTTGCTGCCCCAGCCAGCACAAATTGACTATTTTTCTCCCTTTTTATGCTAACCTAACTGTTTAAAACTATGAGCAATTATTAATTTGCCAAATATTTATTTAACAATGAGGGGGCAAGTGGGGAATTGTTTTCACTTGCAGTCATGACCATTTGTCTGGACACTATCCACAGTGCCATGAGCAGAATCCTTATTGACTCCACTCCTGCATGGAAAGGTTAGCCTTGCTGCACGGGGGCAACTCTCTCTTTGTTCTGTAATACGAATGCTAAATTTAAATGTCATTAAAATTACATCATGGAGCCTGAAGCTTTCTAAACAAAGCTGGTTAGATTGCATCTCAGAAGAAGCTGCTGCAGAAAGATAGTGTTTACTTATTCACCTTCTTTTTACTAACATTATGCACTTAACTCTTCAGAAAAGAGTTTTGGGAAAGACAAAGACCCTGATCACAGGTCCCAATTTATTGTTCTTCATTTTCTTCTGCATTTTATAACTAAGTTAAGAACATGACATTTTTTTGTGTTAAAGCTAAGGAGGACAGATTTGTGCCCCTTCAGGCAATTTAAATACAAAATACATGCAGTTTGGTAAGGTTTATCAAGTCCAAGAAATTTCTTCTCAATTCCCACTCCTATTGCTAAGCTGCTACATGATAACAAAAAATCTTCTGTGGCTAGAAATAGATCAATGAAATTTCCATTGTCCAGGCTGAAACAAATGCAAAAGCAGAATTAGTGGTAAAAAACACTGGAAGTAAGTAACATATTTAAAAGCCTTCCTGGGTGAATTAGACAAAAGCAAAAATATCAAGACCTTTCATGCAACTCTCTTCTCAAGAGCTTCAGTAATTCTAGAGAAAGTGGGAACCCAGCCTGGTTAATCATTGTTCCAGCTTTGTGGAACCAACAGTACTGACTCCCTGACTCACCTCTCACTTTCATGATTTTGCCAGTCTTACCTTTAGCATCAAACAAAATACAGGAGGGGATTTTTTTTTACCTAAATTGCTGAAGAGCAAAAGTCTCACTAATTTTCAGTGTATCAGCTGTCACCCAAGACACCAAGCTGCTTCTGAAAGTCATAAAGTGCATGGCTGTGTTTTTTATGATGGGCTTTTCAGCCCTATAGACTCTTTGATAACAGCTCAATGTCCCAGAAGAAAGCAGCTCGCTCAGTTTGCTAGTGACCACCTCTAAGGACTCTGTTAGGCTTTTAAATGGAATTAGTGAGGTTTTCATATGTTAGCACAGATTCACCAGCCAAAGTTAAGCTCACATTTCTCATTGATAACTCTATGTGTATGAGATAGAAGTAAAGCAAAATCAAAACTCAAAGAACAGCTATTCCTGCAGATGCCACAACACTGAGGAACACAGCATGAATGCACCTCTCTACATCCACTGGCATGCTTTCAAGGTACAAATATTTATCTATTCATGTGATAACATATATCCATATGACATGGTGACAAATTATAGCAGCCTTTTCCCTGATTTCTTATGCTCCCTTGCCGTGGTTGCAGCTTCTTACATATATAACGTCAACTGCAGAGAAACCTCAAAAAGTTTCTAAAAGCACTTCTTTAGCAACCCTATGCAGTACTAGCACTTTCCTATTGACAGAGCTTCCATATAGAGGTATTAAAAAGTCAAGGAGAATCAGAAGTGTTTCTTGAACATGCCTTCTCCAGTATCACTAAGCCAAACACAACCACATCACTGTAGGACTGAGGAATGCAAAAACTACTAAACTAATAAAGGATCAATGGAGAGAAAGGACAATATATTGCCTAACAGACCACTGAAACCCCAAAGTGCCACCATGAGGCACTGGATTAAATGAAGTTTATAAATATGAGTTTAAGGGCAGAGGCAATCCCATTTTGTTCCCTGAATTAGAAAGGTATGTGTCTAACTTCAAATGTGAAATCTTATATGAAGATACTTTATTGAAGATATATTATGATCCTGATTATAAATTCCCCAGGATCTCCTGGGGCCAATTTTTAAAGGTTTATGTGCAAGCCTAATGCTGGGAAATCAGAACACAACATTCTTTCATATGCAAAGAAAACCTGACCAGAGTACTATCATCAGACAACTTCAGTTAGTTCCAAAGACGAAAAACCTATTGAGCTTGGAGCCAGCAGATCTTAGAGAGATGTCGCAAGAAAAGTCACATTTTATGGCTACCTTACACACTGCAGCAGACAGCTTGTTACTGAAGTTGATCAAAACATTTTCAACAGAAATTAAGGGAATCAGGATTTCTTAGTGTTTTTGATTTTGTTTTGGGTTTTTTTCATAAAAAGAGGGATTCTGCTCTTCTTGAAAAATTTCAACTTGCTAGAGAAAATGAAAACGAAAGCACTTGGATTCTGAAAAGTTCTCAGATTTCAGCCAAAAAAAAATGACATTTGTCTGGCATGATGTTGAAATGCCACATGCTCCCTCCATCTCTCTGGGCTGGGTTTCCTATGGGAAGCATAAAGACAGGATTCAGGAGGCTTAGAGGGGTGCTTTGGGAGGAGGGGGGATCAGGAAGCATTAGGAGAGAATGGGTGCACAAGGCGTTGAGCTTGAGCTCCCACGTTGTGCTTCAGTGACATTCCTAACCAGGCCAGGAGGAGGAAGCAAGCGTGTGTTTGCTTTATTTGGACAGGAAGAAATAAATAGCTTAAAAATTGAGAGTTTCTAGTTTTATTGGCTGAAAAGTCAAAAAATCTTCCATAGGGAAGCCTTCCACCCCCTCTCTGATCCTCGACCACATTTGTTTGACCAGGTTTTCTGGGTACTGGCATGCTGGTGCAGTGTTTCTTTTTAGGGAAAAAGAGGAGACTGTAGTCTGTCATATCTGAGGGAACTGGGTTAGACACAAGAGACAGATGACAAGGGTGGTTGGGCATGGTGTTGGCAGGGTGTCAAGGGGAGCTGAGAGGGGGTGGGAACCATCTGCCTGGAGAAGGAGGTTGCTGAGATGGAGGTAAAGGGGGTGGCAGAAGGAGAACAAGTGTGTACTGCATTTCAGAAACACTTTTCGTTTAAGTTTGAGAGTAGGTAAATGTGGACCCATTTGTAATCCACACATAGGGCATTTATTAAGGATGCTTGATATGAGCTTATTTTCATTGAACAAAAAGTGGGTGAACTCACACTCAGGAAGCTAACATTTGCCTTGCCTCATAAGGGTATGGCAATATTGAATTGACCTGCAGGGAAGTGAATTTCAGCTACGAAAAAGTTTAAAGTGGATGACTCATGCTCCTTCTAGGTATACATGCCAGAGGGTCTAATCATAGGAATCTGAATGGCAACCAAAGATTTCTTCCCAGGTTTAAGTTATCCTTTCCCTGCATGCATCATTCATCCCAGTATAAGCAGCTTCAGAGAGAAAAGGATCAGGTGTGTCTGTGTCTATAACCCTAAATGGGAAGGTTAGTAGAAATCAGATCTTTGCAAGTTTTCTGGCCTTACAGAGTAGTGCGTATGCTCATGAAAAAAAAAAAAAGATTACATTCCTAGTTCATACCAGCCTAGGTAAAGGCTAAGCAAGGAACTCCAGCTAGGCAGCACTCAGAGAATACCAGCCAGAACATAAGCTTGAGGAAAGCAGAGCTATAGACTATTCAGCAGCAAGAGCAGGGTGAAGAGGAAACCAAATTCACAGAAGTAATTGATAAGGAAAGTGGCATTTTCTATGACTGTTCAAAATATTCAACTGAATACTAGTGTTCTAATATGAAACTGAGAAATTAGTGTCAGGCAAAAGAATAAAACATTGTGGAGCTGCAGGACACTCAGGACTATCAAAAAATGTCAACTCTTGGTCAGGAGCTTAGTAGTGTGAGATGAGCGCAGGTGAACAGAGCTATCAGGTGGGTTTGTGACAGCCTTTCCTACCTGGTGAAGAAAAAGGAAAAACTCAAATGAGTCAAGTTTTATAAGAACTTGAAGCAGAATAGTTCACTTCTTACAGAAAGAATAATTGAAAATCACCAGGAAAGCTAGAAAAGTAGAAGACAAATAAAAAGGGGCTTACCAGCTACTTTCCCTCTACATCTTGGCAGAGCTGGTTACAGCCTTCGGGATTTGCTGTGGCCAGCTCAAGGACTTTCTCAGTCACAAAAAGTTGATGAATCCCCAATAATTCCAAGGAAGCTTTTTGTCTCCAGCCTCTGTGAGGTCTTGTGCCCATGCTCTTCTCAGACTCTTTGCTGTAATGTTCATGCTGTCTTTCTCCTCTTATCACCCGCACCCTGGAAATGTCCCTCCTTGATCAGGCTCCAATGTCCCCCAGGCACAAAGCAACCTCCCTCCCTCCCTCCAGAGCTGCCACTCAAAAAAAAATGATTCAGAGGGACATAACATACAGACCAAAACCAGTCCCATCAGACACTGCCCCTTGCATGCTTGGGAATACAGCTGCCTGTAAATTAGCAGGTTTTGGGCTCCTCTCCTTCCATACCCAAACCTCCAGGCAGAAATGTGTGTTCATGAGCCACTAAATACTTATGGACACATCTACTGTCCAGGCACTTCACAAATCTCTAAAACTGGACCTGTTCTGGAAGTTGGTCACTCATCTTCATGGAGGAAGAACACTGATAGGTCTTTGAGGAAATTTTCTGAATGGAAATGTAGCCATGGAAGTACGTATTTGCTTATTTATCCTCCTCAGGACAATGGATGAGGAGGATGGGAAAGGTTGAGGTTCAACACTGAGTCTGTCTGGTTCACAGCCAAGACCCTCACACATCAGAGGTCTCTGACACAGGCAGGGTATGGACCTGGAGAGCTGTCTCCTGCAAGCCCAGCCAGAGCCCTAACTACTGGTAGTGGAGTCTCAGTCCCTCCTCTTCTTTCTGCCTCTCTAAAGAAAAGATCACTATAAACAACCCACCTCTATGGTAAATTGTAGTTGTGAATGCATTGTTTCATCAAAATGCTCAAAATTAAATATATCTGTGAACTCGAAATCTGCATAAAATTCAAGTATATGCTGAAATCTTATTGAGGTCAAATGACTTAGTACAGCCTACTCTGTTGCATTATCTTAAGTATTTGTATTAAATAAAGTTAGACTAAGGGTGACAAGCTTGCATATATGGCAGCTCATTTCTCCTGTTTCTGAAATCCATAAAACTCCTCTCCATTTGGAATTCAGAATTCATTCGTTTAAACAGATCTGACTGTATCACTTTCAACTCAAGAGAAAGACCAAGAAAGAAAGATACAGGTGGCAGATACGCAACATCTCTTCTTCACAGTAGTAATTTTCATATGGTATGAAACCATATGTATGGGTTTATTTTCTTATACAGTAAATTGAATAACAAACATTTGGGTAATCACAGTATTAAAAGAATAAAGCTGGTTCTGCTTTTATCAGAATCTGAAAATACTCAAGGGGGGAAATAACTGGAAATGTTATCAAGTCCCCAAAACCCAAATAAATCTAAGATAAAATCCATGAAAAATTATCTTTGCTCTGCTGAGCAGTCACAGTGATTCCAGGACACCTGTTAGATACACCCATGTTGGATGGGAGGTCTGTGTGGAAAAGATAAGTTACTTGCTGTCATGAAGGCAAATACAAAATTTCATTACAGGGATGAATCCAAGTACCCAGTACATAACCAACCCTCCTGCAATCAGGCTGAGTGGACAGTATCCATGTCTGATGTCCTGAAAATTTTTTGGCATGCTATAGCACAATGGCCTGTTTCAACCACCACCAGCAAAGGCACTGAAGAACAAGAGATGCCTGAGGATCCCAGCCCTGTCTGGGGCTCCTGCTCCCCCACGGGGCCATCCTATCTCCTCTTCTGGGTGTTAATTGTTTGATACCCACATGAGTCCCAGGTGATACAAGGGCACATCTGTGAGTGATGTGGGTGCTCCAGAAATGGAAATGTGTTTGGGTAAATAATTTGATCAACACTTGCAAAAATGAACACTTCCTCTCACATAAAGGGAGCAATTAAAAAGGAAAAGATGAAATTTGTCAGGTAATTTGTTCTCAATGATTAATTCAACTAACTCTAAACAATTCCATTATTTAGTCTTCCTGTGTCCTACTAATCTGAACCTCGTTCCCCCACCTCCCAAGAAACCCTGTGCAAAAAAAGCAGAGGAATTATTAATTTTTTAGCATGAGACAGCCTGACCTTGTACTCCATTAAGCAGAGTGTTTCCATAGTTTCCATGTAATTTGTCATGGATGAGTTCACCTATGTACCAATCAAACTCTTTATATTACCAGACTTGCACAGAAAATAAAATGTGAATTGCTGTTGTTTAATGAAAATGTAAAACACAAATTGAAACTTTAAAAAAACAAACATTCATATTGTCTGTAGAAGGCCAAAACCCACTGTGAACTTGCAGGGCTTTTCCCCAAACAAATAGGCACTGCAGCATCCTTAGCATTTAGATCCACTGCAATCCATAGTATTTGGGCCATTGATTTCAAAGTATCATAAGGCTTCATAGCAACTTGTTAGAATTTAATTTCAGACCTTTAATTAAAGGCTTAGTACCAGAGGTCCCATTGCTCAGGGCACACATTAAAGGTTGTCGCTCACCTAAGGACTTACAATCTTGTTTGCAGTTCTCCTTTCTGCTGGAGCGAAGGCAAAAGCTCTCCTGATAATGCCAGGAGAGCACACACAGACAGCTCGGCGAGGTCCAGCACCCCATCCCACCAAGAAGCATCGGATGGCTGGGGCAAACCAATGGAGGAATGGAGCAAAAGAAAAGGTAGAAGCAACGTGGGTTTGCTCAGGTGAGGCGATGCATGCGGTCAGAGTGCTTACTGCAGTTGTGTTTGCTTTGGTAATAGGGACAACTTGTCTGATAAGCTGTGGTACACTGCACTTGCCAGCATCAGCTGGCAGCCATCCAGAGGTGTAGCAGGAGGATTAGAGAGTGGCTTTGGGATGAGGTTGGGGGTTTTTTTCCTCAGTTAAGTGCAAATGAGAGAGGCTGGCAAAAGGGATAAAATGTAAACTGAAAACCTTTCACTCTCTTGGCCGCTAGAAAGGATTAATACAGTTTCCTGAAAAGGTTTTTTTCTAAATCAGCCAAAGGACCTAGCTGTTAAAAAAAGAAACAAGAGAAATGTTTTGATTTAAAACGAGAGCTCTTTCCGAATGCCACAGTCCACACTTAAAGAGGAATGTTAGGGTTTTCTCCCCTAAATTTGCTGAAGGAGAATAGATCATGGTGAAATACTGCTAAACACCAACACTAGCAGAAGAAAACTTTCTGTGCAATCAGTTTCACATATCCAGGTGTGTTCTTCCCACATCTCCATGTGTAAAATACATGGATGATCTTGCTTGAGCAACCCCTCAGAAAGTATCCAGGAGCACTGAGTGCATGTGGACTCCCAAATTTGGGAATTTCAAAGATTGAATCATTTTTATAAAGATAACAGAACAGATTGTGCCACCCTTTTTTAATGTGGTGGTAGCTGATTTAAAAGTTAAAAGTATACTGCAGTCTTCAAACTCACCTCCAAGATAGATGAAAACACCACTGAAGTTGGTAGAGCTGATAGAAAAGGATTTCTACACTGGGACAGTTCCTCAGGCAATATAAAATGTCTTCATTCCATTGATTTCAAAATGGCAACATCAATTTAATCAGACAAGGATTGGTACATGGCATAATGCTGCAGGACCCCCAGGTAGGTGCTTAGTTGAAATTGCCCAACCAGGGAGTCAACACCATTTGGAAAAAGTGATAAATAAGAAATCACTAATGATTGGGAAAGAATAGGTATGACTGCTTTCTTCCCCAAACCTGTTCATCTGTAGGGACAAGCAGTAGCTAATTTTCTGCTGTCCTTGAGAAATCAGTGCCTCCTGTACTAATACATAGGCAAAAGTCACTGCAACATAGAAGTTTACGGCCATTCACAAAACCATATGTAAAAAGCTAACTGTACAAAATTGTATTAATGTGAAGAAAATTTCCCCACCTGCAAATTGGAAAACTTTATCACCAGTTTTGATGTGATAAAGTTACATTGGTGAAATAAACCTGCAGTGTGAGCATGTGCATATGCGTGCCTCCCTAACTTTATTGTGGTTTTAGGTGCTGCGCACCATGGTGGGGAAATGATTGATATCAGTGATGGTAACTCAATTCTACGTCAGCACAGAGTCATCAATCATCTGGCAGTCTTTAAAAAAAGCATGAATAATGTTCTATTGATGTTCTGAAGAGCTTCTCCTTTCTGATGTTATGTATTATTGCTGCAGCTTCTTCCAAAATTGTAAAGATTTTTATTGTTTACAAAGTGAATTATGCTTTCATATCTTTTGCCTTACTGTTTTCCCAATTGCTTAGCAACAAGTCTCCACAAAGAAAAAAACCAGAGCACTCTTTCTTTCATGTCATACATCAGCAGCATCTCTGGTACAACAGTGACTTCAGACAGCTTAACACCCAGGATGCATTTGGTCCATTATGTTAATCCTGATGTTCTGTAAAGAGTCTATATACATTAATATTTATTTATTGCCTTTCTGGATCTGTAACTGTTCTAGTCCTGGGGCTACAGCTTTATAAACACTATCTTCTGTATTCAACATTTTTAAAACTGCTACTCATTTCCAGTTTTTCCTTTTTGACAGAAATCAACCCAATTCCAGAACTTGAGGGAGGTCACATTTGTGCTAGGTTGAAAAAAAACTGTAGTTATTGATCCAACAAGTCAATATGCACAACACTGGAAACAGACTTGTGTAGCTGTAACCAATATATAGTATCTACAAAATTAACGTTACTGTTGTTATTTTAGACTCAACCAACCACAGTGATGCCCACCATGCAAGAAACATTTATTTGTACTTTGACAGCTACATCTCCTTTCTTTGGCTTAGAGTGAGTCCATGTCCTAAACTGACTATTGTTATACACTAGGTGGAAGACCAGTAGGTATAAAAGTCTTCTATGCAGGTATTCCATGCTCCCAAAAGTATCTGAATGGGGAAAGACAGACTGGGTGATGATGATGTACAAGAAGTACAGGGAGCAATCAGAGAAAATATCCCAGTAACATGTGAAAATAAATTACGTTTTTTCCAAACAACACAAAGGGTAAAACTGAAACACCAAGGAGATGCCAACCCTACATTGCCAAGGGAAAAGCGCTGAATTACCTAATATTATTTTCTATCTTCAATTTTAATGAACATCAAGCTGCTATATTCAACGAAACACATTCCCAAATGGGAAGGTTAAATAGGTTTACAAACTTATATTGGTTTTAGAGTGCACTGAGTCAGATGACTTCCAATAAAGGCTAGTGCAGGTCAATCAATCTTTAATGTAATTCACGAGATACACCACAAACACATAGTGTGTGTACACAGGCCAGAACACCTATGCATTGGTTTAATGACTTTGCTAGTGGCTGGAAGTTATAAATGCTATAATATTTTTGTTTAGTGGAGGGCTTCTGCTACTCAGGTGACAAAGACCCTAAGTTTTCATGCTGAAACCCCCTGCCCCTACTGTCTTGACTCCTTGGTGTCTATGTACAACACTGCTTCAGTACACCCCCATGCACTAGGTAAAATCCTAAGTGGAGTTCTCCTATTGCACAGAAATGAAGATATTTCACTTAAAACCTATAACCATGTTCAAAGCAGGAGAAGACCTAGAAGATTGTTTATGTTACTAAGGAGCACACATTTCCAGTTTATAAAGCCCTTTGATTTAGCATTTGGGTGACAGCTATCCCATCCCTGCTAAATTAGCATGGTGGTACCTTTCCAGCATTTGACAGGCAGCATTAAAATGGCTTTTGGGAGTGAGTGCATTTTCCAGATGAGCTGTTACTGGCTCCCTTTGTCCATTTCCACAGCTCACATTTTACATCTCCAGGTCCATTTAATTTGTTCATGCAAAGTAGAACTTGCCAAGAAAAAGGTAATGCCCAAATATACTAGTGGAGTTGGGTATCCTTACAGGGATGTCTAAATATCATATGTGCAGGATGGATACTGAGGACCTGGAATGATAAAGTTCTTTAAACAGAGGGAAGATTTTCAGATCCCTTGGGGTTTATTCTAAAGAGCAGAACTTGTATTTCCTTACCTTGAAATTTGAGCTAATCTTCTCTGAATTAACAAGGCACTTAGTGCTTTCAGAGCACAATACACACGTTGTGACACAGCGTAAAAGGAAGGTGAGCAATAATTGTAAGGGGTTCTGGTAAACACAAGATGTACAGCAAGATTCCAGGACATAATTAATCGCCAATAACCAGCCCTACTAGCATTGCTGCAGTGCAGGGACTGAGATTTTCCTCTCCTGCCTTTATGATGAGTGCTATTAGTCATTTTCACAGTGAAACTGAAGCATGCATTACCCTAAATGAAACAGCTATCAAGAGGTAACCATGTTATCCCATACAGTTCAACTCCCAGACGCTTGAAAAAAGGTTGGGCAGAGGAGTAGCTCTGGGATATCATGTGATTTGGTCACAAGCCCTGTGTAAGAAACACCCTCAGGTTCCACCCCTTCAGAAATGGGACAGAAAACACACTGTTTCTGGGAGTCCATCATCTGACTCCAAGTTTTCCCCTTGTTCATTGTCATGGTTTCAGCTCAGTCGGTAACAAAGCACCACGAAGCCGCTCACTCACCCCCCACCCCCTCTCCTGGCCACGTTGGGATGAGGAGAAAATCCAAAGGCAGGCTCATGGGTCGAGACAAGGACTGGGAGGGATCACTCCCCACTTATGGTCACGGGCAAAAGACAGGCTCAACTTGGGGAAGAAACAAAATCAATTTAATCTACTACAAATCAAAACAAAAACAAAACGCAAGGGTATTAGGAAGGGAAACTAAACATCAGAACCCCTCCCCCCCCCCCTCCCGCCTTCCCGGCTCAGCTCCATTCCCGGTGCTTTCTACCTCCTCCCCCCGGCGGCGCAGGGGAACAGGGGATGGGGGTTGAGTCAGCTCGCCACACATCGTCTCTGCCGCTCCTTTCCTCAGGGGGAAGATTCCTCACTCGTCCCCTGCTCCACCGTGGGGTCCCTCCCA
>VYZV01001387.1:218869-252224 GCA_013401275.1 Pandion haliaetus | reverse complement strand
TCCCCTCCTAGAGGCGGGTCCGACATTTTGGCGCGGGGAATTTTCCAGCAGCTTCTTAAAGGGGCCACCTCTGCAGCCCCCCTCCCCTGCCACCAAGGAAAACCGCGCCACACAAACCCATAACATTCATGCACAGAACAGCACTGATTGCCACATTCACAAAGAGCAGCCAAGAATTCACCTGTCTGCTCAAGGCTCACCCACTAAAAACCAGGGAGAGCAGAGAACAGAGGTGGCAGATAGAAACTGTGCTCTATACTCCTACAGCCAAAGACCACGCAGACCTGGAAACAGATGTGTGTAGTCCAGGAGAAAAGTCTTCAGCGTGGTAGCTCTGTTCTCTGCATTAGAAAAGACTCCTGATGAGAACTGTGAAAGACTTTCATTTGTTCCAAGAGAACCAGACGCTGCTAGAGACTCTAGTTCAAATCACAGTTCAGCTGTGTATGGGCTGCACAACCTCACATAAATTACCCGGATCTGACAGGGATCTCATCTTCCCTGGCCGTAAATGGAGATAATCACTCCACTTCTTTTCTTTGCAGAACTTACCAAGGCTGAAGTCCAGTGAAGACTACAAGGTGCTACAAGGCAAATGAGGACCACAGAAGCCTCCAGACAGATGGACCTCTTAACACCTTACACAGCAAGCAAAAGCATTTACAAGTACACTCAGTGCAGTTCACCTCTGTTCATTCTGCCCATTCTTGTGTCTGGAAAGGTGTCTGCATATTTACGGAAAGGCATGTGATTCTCAAGGATACCTTCCAGAAGCACACCAGAGCAAGTCTGGGTGGAAATAGCTCTGCCCAATAGCAAAGGTATTTCTAAACTAAAACAGACATCCCCTCACAACTCATGTACAAGGTAAAAGAGCATCCTATACAAACAGTTCATATTCTCTAACCTTTTTCCACATTTGCCAGTGTAGGTAAAGGCCAGAAGGACTTACTCCAATAGCTTGCTTCAGTGCTGTAACAGTCTTTCAGAACTAAAGCTGAAAGAACCACTACCCGAGGCATATACTACACAGCAGCATTTAAGCAGCAATGTGAAAGCCAATATCCTTATTTGCAAAGTAATCACAGCTAAGGAAAGTATACCTGAAGGGTATGGGCAAGGCAATATGGGAAGATTAATTATTCCCCAAGGGAATGTTGCATTCCATGCATATTACTTTTACACAGAGGAGTCCATTACTTTCAGTACCATGCAAGGAAGCTGGCAAAGAGTACTTCAATGGCTGTTATTAGTGCTGATTTACAAGAAATCTAAAGTAATTTTTTAGGTATTGCAGGTTGGAAGAAGACATTAAAGTGCAGCAATCTGCACACAAAGATAAAATTAAAAAAACCATGTTGAGCTTCAGCTGCAGCTGCCCCTTGAGTTGATTCACCTGATCAACAACTTGGGTTTTGCTGCCTTCAGTAAGTCTGCTCTGCTTTTGCTCACTTCTCTATGTAAATGCAATGAGTCTGTGTTGATTCCTTACAGACAAACTGATCAACCATTGCATATGTACTAGGTTAGGGTCATGCCTAGTCCTTTCTTCTTCAACCCAAGGGGTCTTTACCTTCTTTAATGTTTCTTCAGCACAATGAAAAAACCTTGACTTATTACAGAGTAAGGCCTCCTATCCTGAAAAATCAAAAGATGTTTAGCAGAAGAACAAGCACGGGAAAAAAAACCATACCCAACAAATATTTCAAATACCCAAAAATCACTCACATTGAAAAGCAGAGTCCTTCAGGACACATCAGGCTCCCCACACACACCAGCCTACAAGTTTAACAGAGAGAGGAGAGGCTTGCATCAAACAGAAGGCTCAGAGGGAATGTACTGAGGCAACTCTGAAGGCATATTGAGACAGCAGAACACAGTATGTCACTGGCAAGATCTCCTCATCCTTTGAGCTATTGGGCCACAAGGCCATTCTGGGCTGGAAGCAGTGTAAAGACTGTAGCAAATGACTACAACAGCACTAACAAATCATACATCTCAGCTGGGCTTCGTAGTCCAGGCAGGACTCCCACTAACTCAGGTACGTGATCTCTGAGCAGAGAATAAGGTCTTGCCAGTTGTGAAGGTGAGGTGTGACTTGGTTGCACCTGGATGTGTATCTACAGGCTCCTCGTTACCCAGAGGGGGTCACCTAAACTCTGAGACAACATCTAGAGTCTTGCAGAAGGACTTTTATGGCCATGGTTTTATCACCTCCTTTGGTCCATGACATTTCGGGGAACGTGCTGACCACAGGGATGCAATATCTAGAGTACTAACTCAGTGAGAAGATGCACTTCCTATTTCAATAGAGTTTTGCAGGGTAACCACAATTTTTCACGCAAGGCTTACGCCACTGCAGGGATCAAGCCTGACTCTGCTTGGGTAAGGAAAACTGAGAACATGAAGCAACAGAAAAGATGTTGCTAACCTGAAGAGCTGCCACTAGATTTTGGGGGACCGGGGAGAGGATGGACAAACCCAGGAGAGATAGTAAGATATACCGTATCCTAGCAGTACTTTGGATAGTTTGCATTTTAGCCCAACATGAGGGAAGAAGGAAGGAAATCCATAGAGCTGGGTGAGTCATTTAGAAGAAATCGATAATTTGACATTGTTGACCCATTTCCATTTCACAAATCACTTCCACCATGGGGTTTGTTTTTTTTTTTTCACAGTTACATTTCTGCAACAGTCTTTCTCATCTTCTGTTAGGGTGAAGGCTGCTCATGAATTATTTATTGTTCAGTACATACAGTGTACTGATTTGTCACCAAATCTAGAAGGTGATGTGGAGGTTCATGGGTCAACTACAAAGTGAAAAACAAGTCAAATTTCTTTTGCTAACTTTTACCTAAATATGTTCACATGAGACTCTCAGATACTTTACTGCTTTCATTAAAAATGTTTTTAACTAAAAGTTTTGGTTTATCAGTAAATGTAGAAAATTAATTTAAAAGATCGTACAAACCACAAGAGCAGGCTCTAAGACGTATTTGCTGAAATATGCCTTTGCGTGGATTTCTGTTCTGCATGTGATTGGTGGTCCTTCCCGATCAACATTTTTTACACATTCTTGGAAATAAAAATGCATACCAATAATTCTACATCTGATTCTGTAATATTTGTATCCAAAATATCCGAGTAATTTGCCAACAATACTGAAAATATATACATCTCACAAGCCTTTATTCTTTATAACCTATAAAGGGTACAGGCATCAATTTCAACACTTATTTGGTCCATTACTTCTGCCATGTTGCTATCATAATCATAAAATGTGATTGATGTACCTTCATCCACTGTGTCTTTTAGACAGGTTTATTGGCTAACCTACAAATGCTCAAACTCAAAGACTATATTCCTTTTACAGAGGAATATTTTATCAGCACATGTTTCAAAATGAGAAATCTATTGCAATTCCATTTCTAATCTGAATATGGCTTTAGAATTAGACTTCAGACAAAACTTCCACAGTGTATATGCTAAGTGTTGCATCTCAAACTTGTTTCATACTTATCCCTTCTAAGAATCTATCATCTAAATATTTATTTATTTATTTATTACAGCTCTGCCAAAAAGTCAGTAATAATCTTTCACAAACTGTTTTATTTATTTTACTGTTGGCAAGACAATATATCACGTACCCAGTTTTTATTGCATATGTAACTATATGAGATAATTTGCAGATTCAAAGCAGAACAGCAAATAATTGTGATGATAAAATAATGTTGGGAAAGGAATTTATCAAAACCAGTTTATTGCTTAAATTATCAGCAAGCAATCTGAATTTGGACTAAAGCAATAGTGGTCTAACTATTTATGCTAATATTTTTGCCCTGATTTTATTGCCATATATGTAAATGGCAAAGTTTCTACAGAGAGCAACTGGGAGCAGAACTAAACCTGACCTTAGGTTCTAAAAGCATGGGTTTCACCATGTACAGAAGATTAACACCTGAAAACTGCAAAAATATAAAGGTTGGATTTGTTTTTTTCCCTGAGAAGAACAGGGGTTGGTTTTAATTAACCAGATGAAAATCTGAAATTATCCTTTCCCTTCTTGCTGAGGTAAAAACAAATGTCCCAAATGTCTTTGGGTTGAATGTAGATAAAGTCAAGTCTAACATGTAGCAAATCAACACTGTACAAGTTACAAATAATCTTATTTTTCTCTTTCAGAAAAGCCAGCGTGAAGTTTAGCATGAAATTAGCCCATGAAAGTACAATTTCAGTTTAGAGCAATCACCAGTGTCAGTCTGCAGACTGAGAAGGTCAACTGCCTTTAATCTAGTTCAGCTGGGAGATGAGCTCGAGCAGTAAAACCCACAGTGCCAGGCAGAAGAGGATGTCGTGATGTGATGGGGGCATGAGAATTTCAGCAAGTCTCACGTGGAGGATGAAAGGAGAAATTTTTCATGGGACAGGAACTGTGAGAAAAAGCTACAGGGGCACTGTGTGGACTGACAGGAGGAGCAGCACTTCTGAAATGCAAGGGGGACTGGAGAAGAGTAGTACTTCACCTGCGATGACATGAGACTGGAATCAAAGATATACAATCCTAAATTCTCTACTTTAAACCACTGGCAAACTCCCCAGAAAGCAGGAGACAGTCTAGGTGTTAAAACTTCAGTGTGACTGAATCAGCCCTATCCCTAAACAGTGATCAGCTGTGCCACCAGAAAAAGCTGATGTTGCTGCAGGGATTGCAGGAGTACTTTGCTATTTCGCTCCAGCTGGGAATCTGAACACCAGCATCTATTAGTTTATGCCAAAGAAAACCAACCTAGTCTGCTGATCAAAGCTTTGGAGGTTTGAGCTTAATTTAAGTCTCACCTTCATATTTTTAGTGGCAAATGAGTGCTACCAAAAGGATCAGAAGAGGCCAGAGGAGAATTCACCACTGATTATTAAATTAAAGAGAATACTCAAAACATTTCAGTCTCCCAAGCTAATGCTAAGCAGAAGCATGTGGGCAAAGGCGCATCTTTCATTAAAAACACTGCACCAAAGTGAAGCTTGATCTATTATTCAATCAATGCTCTTTTGAAGCAAATGGTTATTTTACATCAAACCCTTTTTCTTTTTTGTTTTCTTTTTAATGCCATGTCTACCGAGAAGGCGGGGGCACTAAATATCCCTGGACAGCATTCATTCAGCTGTAATGAGAAAGCACGGAAAGGAAAGGAACAGTCTATTTATAAAGCTATAGAAGACATAGTAGTGGAGCCTTTTGCACTTTCTGTGGGTGCAGACAGATAAAAGGGCTTTGTTTAAATTTATTTTTTGGATGAGACCACAAGGAAGTTATTTCTGCTTCTGGCCACATTGGAAGTCCATTTTTGCTGACAAGAGGGGCCTCACAGGTATATCTGTCCGCACTTTTATGCAAGGAGAAGAGAAAAGCTGCAGGAAGTAAACAGAGCCAGAGACCCTGACAGTGCAGAGACTGAGCAGGGAGAGCTGACAAGACAAATCAATAAAGAGTGTGCAGGTGTCTGTAAGACAAAGGCTGCTGCAGAATAAATCTGTGTTGGAAAGGAAAGGTATATGGCACATGGTTATCTATTAAAAGAAATAGTCTGGCAATAGTGTAAACTGGAAGTCTGTCCTTTGAAATGACTTTCAGGCCACTGCCCATAATGGTGAAGATGGTGGAGTGGGATGAAAAGCAAAGCAGCTTTAAGTGGGAGAAGAGCTCCCTGCCTATGAAAGGGAGAGATGGCATCAGTGAGAGACGCATGTGAGCAAAGGCAGGAAAGCAGGAGACAAAACAGAAGGCAGCTTTGCAAAAATAGCTGCCAGTCAGAGACGATGGACTGGCAGGGAAGTGTGTGTGTGCGTGTGCACATGCGGTGGGGGGCTGCATGGAGTGACAGCATAGCAGTAGTTTCTGGAGGGTGATTAATGTGTGTATCCCAAGCAGTACCACCAGCTGTCTCAAATCTGAGGAGTTTCAGGTTTTTCCTTTAGAGACATCAAGAGCAGCAGTTTACATCCAATCCTGTCCTAGAATAGCCCAGGCAGCAGCATGAGGCTGTCATTAATCAGGAAAATGCCTCCTCTTTACAATCCAGATTTGTCACCAGAAGAGAACAAAGCTAGATTAGGAACTGAAGCCCTGTCCGCCAAAGTCAGTGAGAAACAACATAGGGACTTCAGCTGGTTTTGGATCAGGCCTTTGGAAAGGATGGAACATACTGGGATACTGGGAAGTGGGACACAGTGCTAGTTAAAGGACAGACACAGAAGCATCTAACAGAAAAAAATGCTTAATACATATAGTTTTGCAGGTTATCTGTGCATGCTGTGCTTGGCTCACTCTACCTTTCCTGATCCACAGGGAATCTGACTGGTAAGAGCACACAGGGCAGACTGGCCATTCCTGGTCTGGGCAAGTTTCTGATCACAGAATGGCTGAGGCCAGAAAGGATCTCTGGAGATGGTCTAGTTGAAGCCCCCTGCTCAAAGCATGGCCAGGGTGTGCAGGTTGCTCAGGTCTGTGTCCAGTTGGATTTTGAATAGCTCCAAGGATGGAGCCTTCACAACCTCTATGGGCAACGTGTTTCACTCTTTGACCACATTCACAGTAAAAGCATTTTCATATGTTTAAACAGAATTTCCTGCCCGTTTGTGCCCATAATGCAAGGTCTAAAAATACATTCACATAAGCATGGTCCATCATGGCTCATGCTACATTGACCCTCTTGGCTTCCTCAGGATTGCAGAAGGAACAGCTGAACAAGTGCAAAATGTGCTCCCATTAGGAAAGGCTTGATACTCAGCTAAAAGAACAGAAGAACATCCTTATGGTCAAACCACGCTGTTGATTTTGCAAATAACATCCTCTGTCCATCTCTCTTGAGGGAGGTTCAGCTGTCCACAGGCATCCTGGAGCAACTGTCCTTCATCTTCTGTCATGATGGGTGGTAACCATTGCGCTTTATAGAAAACGCATGCCATCCCAGAGCCTAAGTCACAGGGGAGACCAGGGAGATAAGGCCACTGCACTACATACCACACATTTAATTATAGCAGCATTTCCAGACTCCAGGTTGCCAGGGGAAAGGGGAGGAGGATGGGGGGGATGGGGAACAAAAACAAAGCTTAGAAAAAAAATTGGGTCAGTCTTCTTGGGGACATATTGTGCCACTTTGGTCAGATTTTGCTCTACGCTGTAGCTATGCTGCATTCAGAAACACCACGGAGGCCTCTGAGTTTGGCCATGCTACGTTTGACTTTTTGCAAGAAGCCTGTTTGTTCAGAGAAACCATGCATACACACAGAAGCAGCAAGCTGCAGGAAGCACTGTTTCAAGGGGAACCATACTTTGAACACAGCCATCTCCATCATACTCCATGAAGGAGGGGCATCCTCAACGCAACTACACAGTTTGTCTTGGTTTGCTCTGCAGTGAAGTTAGCTACATCGCATTTTAAGTCTCCTGTTAAGCACTGTAAATTCGTGTCACTGGATACACATATATTGTGCTGTATTTATCAGGACTTTACTAACTAAACTGCTTATGTGAACTGAAAGGTATCATTTCTGTCACTCAAAGGATTGTTTAGCACAACTTATTTGGGCAAAATGGAAACAAAATATTGAAGACATACTGAAGTACTTAATTTCTACCACACGTTATATGTAACTCTGTTTCCTGTACTTCATCTTTGGATTGCTTGATTTACATATTCAGGTATATTAAATATGCTTTTGATTTCTAAACCTAAATAAGTAGAGTTTTCTTCACAGGATAAGAAATGCTTCAAAACACCACAAAACCTTTTCACCCAATATTGCCTGACTCTCCAGGTGAGCTTTCTTTGTTTCCACATCCATTATGGTCTAGACTCCTGCAGTCAAATGACTAGCCAAATTAATGTATTTGTTTATTTTGGAGGGCAGTAACATTTGCAGAAAGCTGGCATTTTAAAGCTTGCAGAATCAGGTCCCACCAGAAGGCATCTTTCCCTCATTTTTACGTAAACCTGCCCCATTCTGTTTGTTTATGTGGGACAAGGACACATAGAAGAGGAGAAGGGAAAGATCTGCAAAACCGCTGAAGCAATAGTACTAGGGACAATCCACCCAAAGAAAGAACTGTAGCATTTTCCCACATGCTGTGAAAACCCCTTACCAGTCTGCTCCAACTTGTTCCAGATACATAAGCAAGCTGATAAACAGCTCTTGATGATTTTATTCCACTATCTTTAATAATGCCTTAATATAGCATTGATGAGCTTGTGCCTAGTAATTATTTAGAAGCTGCCTCATGGTCAGGTTTTGTAGCTTATTGTTGCTGTATGCTTTTCAATTGTCAACAGTTGAAAAAGGGCCAATATTAAAATACCTCACCTAAAGTATCTTTTCTTATCATGCATTGTGATATAAAAAGAACTGGGGGAAAAAAAAACCCAGAACATTTCATTGCATATTTATGCCTTTCAAATTCTCAGATTATTGAAGAACAGGAATGGAGGAACAAAATGGTATCCTCATTGTGCTGGTTCCTTTTATCATTTAGATGTTCAAATCAGACAGTGAGATGCATAAGTGCATATTTCTTTTAATAAATGGTTGCTCATTGTGTTTTACCACATTACGTAGTGTCTGCTTTAGAAGACTGGCATTTTCACCTATCATAACATTACTGGGGGCAAGATTTCAGATACAGTTTAGTGCATGACTGGAACAGAGAAGTGTAACAAGATTCAAGGACTGGAAGCTGAAGTTAGAATATATTCAGGCAAAAAGCAATGAGCAGAATGTGAGGTGTGTTTAACCACAGCCCAAGGTAAAGTATGCCAGGTGTTAGCCTCTTTCATTTGAGGTCTTTTGATCAAGATTAGGTATCTTTTACAAAAGTTATGTTTTTCTTTAGAGCTCTAGCAGAAAATGGCAGAAGAATATTTGAGAGAGAACCCAAGTCACATTTTAAAAAGCCTCAGAAATGTCCTAGCTGAACTCAAGCACTGCTTTAGCATTTTGAGGCCAGGATTCAAAAGGACACAGGCATGATGTCAAGGTCTGCAGTATGTAAAAAATACTGTTCAAAGAATAAAATTCATGCTACTTAGTTACACATCGCACAACAGTTCGCACTTCAGTAAGCTGAATAAGTAATACTTAAAAGTCAACTGTTGCTGAAGTCAAGAGGACATGTATCAAACTGCCACACTCTTGGACGCAGGTCTGTATTTTGGGATTGCAGAAAAGAACATTAGGGAAATCAAAATTCAGGTTGAAGCCTTCTGCACTTAGCAGCTGACATGCCTATCCTGATTTCTGTCTTCTGTGTAACAGTGCACAATTAAAAAACCAAAACCATTCTGTAACAGTGCACAATTAAAAAAACAAAGTCATTCTGTAGCCAAGAACCTAAGAGTTGTAAGGTCAGAAGAAGAGCAAAGAGGACAGGGACTCAGTTGTTCAATGCCAGGGAGTCAACAGACAACAGGTAGATCTGCATACCAGTTTCTACATCCTTGGGGGAACATTACTCCTTCAAAGATATGACAGATTGAACTGTAAAAGTCATAGTTTAAACAGATTTCACGAAGAATGTTCTTTTATATTCAGTGCTCCCCTGAATTATGGCTTCAAGATGAAAACCTGATGAATGCCTGACCTCTTGAGCTAAAGTCCAGCCTCCTTATTGGTCAATTCTCTTTCATAGTTTGACCAATATACCATTTTTCTCCTGTGGGAATATCTTCTCATTGACAAAATACCAAGTGCAAAAAAAGCTCATGAACACTTGCCAAATCTCCTTACTGGTTCTTAATGTTCTGTGTAAAATTTCATGTTATCCTGCAGTTTTCCGAGCTCAGAACTGCTTTGATGTTTCTCCTCCCTTTTCTTAGGGTGTTTCTCCCCAGGCCTCTGTGCCCTGCAGTTGGAGTGTGTTTCCCCGTACTGCTTTTTCCTTTATAGGAGCTCATTTGTGATGCTTTCTGGTACTGTACCAAGCAACCTGACCAACACTGTCAATAGTATATTCTCACCTCTCCTCCCAGGAAAGATATATGATTCAAGGAACATCTTATTTTAAATAAACAACAGCAGCAACAAAAATCCTTACTCTTGGACTAGAGGGAGCATTAAAGATGAAAACAGCTTTGGCAGCGCTCTGGCTGACAGCAACCTTCCTCTTGCTGGCTGCTCTTTGGTCTCCAGCTACATCAGTGGTGGTGGCCATGCCCCGCATCTATTGCTCAGTATATTCCCACAACCTACAGAGCAGCCTTACATTTCCTGTGTCATCTCAGGAAATGCACGACTCCGTTTTGCAGATACTTTTCCACTGGAAATATACAAAGCATTACAAGAATTTATACCAAACACTGCACTAGTCTATCAGCCTGATTTTGGAAGCCAAATTATCCTCATTGCTCTCTGATTCCTTCTCCTGTTACAAACACCGATTTAAACATTAAATTCCCCCATTGCTAAGCAGAATGGAGAGTGACTCTACTACTTTGAAAGCCACAAGTAACACTACTACATATCTAAACACGTTATACTGCAATTTTCCTTCTAAAATGCTTTTTGTCAGCAATAAGCCATTACCATCCCTTTTCTCCAAGGAGTTCAGGCTTATAATTAACATATTTAGCACCTGCACAGCTTTTGTTGCTGCAGCAACCCCTCTTCTCTCATTCCCCACCCCATACTTACTTCAAACTCAAGTTTTACTAATTAGTACAGGCTGCTTTCACATTATCTCTCACATATCAAAGTCTTTCACCATAACTCACCACTTCCATTCATCACAGATTTCACTAGCCCAGTAGGGTACAAGCCCAAGGGAGATTTGTACCGTTGACCCAGATTCAAATCTGGAAAGCCATGTGACTACAGCACATGGAGGAAAGGAAGAAAGGTGTTCTTTTGCTTATGTTTGAGATCCCCATGAATGTTCATAGAGGTTTTAATAGCAATGCAGCTGAGCTGGAATGGGAAAGTGATAACTTAACATGAAAAACTGAAAAATTTCTGTGTGTAATCAAGAAATAAAGACACTAATTCTTATTTGCACCTCTTGTTAGCCTGATCTCCACCCACTGCCATGTCTAGAGTGCACTACTTCTATGGTCTGGTCCCAGGGGGACAGGTCACAGATATGCACCAGAAGTAAAATGTGGTGAAGAAGGAATCCTATTGACTCACCAGATGGAGTCTGTGAACCCACAGTCCCAGTACGCTCCCAGTCAGAACCACAGCTTTTGAGGACCCAGAGGTAAGCTCTGATCTACAAGAGCCTACACAGAGTATGATCTGCATACTTGAGAAATTGCTTCATTCCCCCAGCACAGCAGAGCTGGCTGCATTTGCCCTGCCAAAACCAGCATATTGCTGGCAAGAGCCTCTGAAGGGCCCCACAACTTTGCGAGCCTTCCTCCCTTGGCGTCAGAAGTGAGTCCTGCACCAAGTCTAACTGCCTGCACCAAGAAAAGCCAACCTCTTGGAGCATGTGTTCACTCAAGGCTGGAGCCTGACGTTTCTTTGGGGAGACAAAGATCTGAGAAGTTTTTGCAGTAACACGAATGTGTCAAATAGCTTTCTAACACAGGAGAGCAGACGCTGCTATTTCTGTATTATAGCCTTAGACGGTAGCCAAGATTTTTCCAAGGCTGTGCAGAGTTTTGGGATGCCTCTGTTGTGGAAGACCTCTTAAAGAAATGCGATCTTAAGAAAGGAAGCGGTAAGCACTCCTTCACAAGGAGGCAACAGCATTCATCAAAATGCACCTGAGAGGGATCCCAGAAGCCAGGGCACTTTGATTTGTATTTTAAATGGTACCAATAGATGACAAAACTTGGATATATAGATCCATAACCTGAATGAAAATATTCTAAGAAAATATTTCATCTTTCCATCACTTTAAAGGGTTAGCTTTCTAGGAGGAATACTGATGTATTTGATAGAAAAATACAATTACTTCACAATAATTTACTAATGTTTTATGAGGAATATCCCTTCAGTTAGCCTAACTGCTTCAGATACAAGCATTACTGCAAGGAAAATTTACTCAGATATTAATTGAGTACTCCATATAGCACTTTACTTTGTTAAACATCCCTCGTGTTTTTTAAACATATTTTCAGAGATGCATAGTCTAACAGAGTACAATTAGCTTAATGACATTTAAATTACACTAATGGACTTCATTAGGGGGAAAAGGTTATAAATTCTTCAGCAGTTATTCAAAGGCTCATGTTAACATAAGGAGACAAGGCTCCTAATCTTCCTCCATAGTCAGTGAAGAGAAATAAGTTCCTGTAGAGAGCAAGAGTCAGTCCAGGAACCTAATTCACGTGTCCTGATTCAGCCTCAGAGGATCATGTCTCTCATTATCAACTCTGAATGAAGCCTAAAGAGGCCACCCTCCCAGAAAGAGAATAGCCTTTATGGTTGTCCACAACCCTCCATAGCTACTTACATATTTTAGGATCTTCACTATTATTTCAGAACCTGGTATGGAAAGAAGCATTGTGAGGAACTGGATGAAATCCGTTGATATACTCATTTTCCATAGAACAGTAGTGACCAAAGCAATTAAAAATGTCATTTCCCATATCTCATAAGCAGACTGTGAGCCTTGTGAGATCCAATAATGGAGCTCCTGGTAAAACAAAAGACTGAATCTTGAGCCAGATTGCTTCTTGAATCTATTTGGCTAAAGCATAAAGTGAACCCATTATACCCAGTCAATAACAGGATTAGCAAAAGTAAGGCAGAAAACAGGGAATCACAATACCGAACTCAAAGTCTTCTCTTACATTATGAGTTAGTTTAAGAAGGTAAAGATTTTTTTCTATTTTTTTCTTCTTTATAGACGTTATAGAACATTTCAGAAGTGAGTAGGGAATTATTTTAACGATTGAAAGGTTTGATAAGCTGTTCTACAATGAGGAATTTACTACTATATAGAGAACAAAGCATGACAAAGATTGTAAATGGGTGCAGTTTGGTATGTAAAGCTCTAACATCATATGACTATACATCTATCAGTGCTTGAAGTCTCCTGAAATCACAGAGTATAGTTTCTTATGGCTATAAATGGCAGCTATGAAGGATTAAACGTTCCCATGTTTCTTTCTCAATGGCAGCCTTTTACTCACCTCTGAACCTCATCTAATGACCAAGAGAACTCTGTGGATTAGGTACCACTGTTTTATCCTCCCCTTTGGGATGTGGCATTTTTGGGCTCTTGTTCCATATTTTTTGACTTATTTTATTTTTTTTTAACCCATGGTCTGGCTTGCAGTCTACTGCCTTCTACCAAAGCAAAGACAAAAGCCCTCCGTACCATGTCATCTGTCATTCAGCAGACACATCCAAAAAGCCTCATTGCTGCATTGATAAATGTTTCTTCCACACAGCCCTTCTTCTGACCATCACATTGCTGGCAAGGACTTGCAAGCAACTGGCCAATATCCCATTTTAAAGGTCGATATATTTCCTTTTTCCGTTTAGCAATAAGAAAATTGGTATCACTCCTTTGGTACTGCTTAGATCTTTCCAACCTAGTGTGTACTCAACTCTCATTACACCAAGAAGGCCAGGAATCTTCCTGTCCTCTCCTCCATTGGTAGTCCTGCCTCTGAGTTGTCTTATGGCACCCTCCCAGCTGATGTCCTCTTGTGAACTTGGCGAACCAAAATCCAGTACAAATGCAAATGTCTTTCCACTGCTATTCTAGTAGTTTATGTGTTTGCTCAATCAGTCCATATTCTCTTCCTTGCCTTCCAACGCCAGACCTAGTTCCTAAAAAACAGTGAGCTTAAACAGCTTAACTTTTGAAGGGAGCAGTCATAATCCTGAAATCTTTTTTTTGGTTGGTTGGAGGGGGGAAGAGGGGTGTGTTGGGTTTTTTTTTTTAACAACACACAGGTATTCTGTTGGGTTTGATGCTTAGGATCACACTAATAGCTTTATCAGGCTTTATATCATGGTAAAAATGTTGCTACAGCAAGGATTGCCTCTAGACAAAAAAACAAAGCTTATACTGGTTTTGTTTGGTTTGAGTTTTTTGTTATTGGCTGTTGTTTTGGTTCTGTATTTTTTTAACTATTAGATTAAACACTCTAATTGGAAAAATAGACAAGATTTTTGGCATTCTTGGTATCAAAGGACATGACCCTGCCATCTGTCTGCTTAGTAAGATCTAATTATTTCTTCAGTTTATTAGCTTATTTCTCAGACTGATAACCCCTTGACTGCTAAGAAGGACCAAAGCTGTTACAGAGAAATGTGTTCACATAAACCAAACATACTGAGTTAATCATCATCACAAGAATTTGTTTAAACTAACTCCAACCTAAACCCCAGTGTGTTAAAACAAGATTAGCAGCAGGCAAGATGCCACATCATCTTTAGAAACAGCTCAAAAAACCCTTTTGATCTTCACATATATTTATTAACTATGTATTGTGCACATACTCTGACAAATATGGAGTAGGTATTTGGTTAAGATAAGTGCATTAGTTTGTTTCACAGTAATATTAAATTACATTTACTTAATTACAGCACTATTATATAATTAAAAAGTATTGCCCAATATCTTGTATATTACCAAGTTCCTTCATCTAGCTTAAACAGTTTAAGCAGTTTAAACAAGCTGGTCCTTTGGAAAAATTGTCTGCATTCCAGACATCTCACTTCACAGTCTCTCTTATTCTATTCCCTAGTTAATAAATTAGTTGTTAATTATTTTATCAGACATTAGCCACGTCAAGGGCAACTTACTTTTGCCACGTATTCCATATCATACCACTATTAAGCCTCTGCTTTTCTTTACCTCATAAAGATTTTTAGTTAAAATTAGTAAGCTATGAATAACTTCTTGTTTCTCCCCTGTAAATTCACCTGTCTCCTGAGAGAAAGTTATAATTTGTTCATCAAATGTTTTGCCAGTTTTCAATTACATATACCAACTTCCAGTGAGTAAGATTAGGCTTATGAAATTTTAAGAAACAATCCCTTCTTCACATATTGCCCCACGTCAACCTGAAGCTACAACTGTAAGATCAGACTTTGATTTCTTCTTGATAAGAAGAAAAGCTACATGCTCCCAAGTTTCAATGCTATCCTGGTTAAAACATCGTTATATGATTTTCTCCAATATCTATCATTTGTGTATCATTTGTATATCACAAAGGATGAACAGAAAAAAAAAAAACCCAACCACAAACCCCAACAAATACGCACAGACAACAATACCATGGAGACATCTCCAGCATGTGAGAAATCTGAATCCCTCTCCTGAACCAAGGTGCCTGTGTCTGTCTTGGGTGTTGGAGCAGATAGTGTGCCAGAGATGTTCAATTAAAAGAAACTGGAAGGGAGTTTAATTGAAAATGGCCTGTATGGGCCTGGAAAGGCTGACTTTAGACTAGAGCACAGCTCTAAAACTTCAATAGGAGGTGAGAAACCTTTGCAGGACTTGCATAGCATGTTTGGCAAAGCTGGCAATGACAATGGGGTATTCCTATGCATACAAAGTCAATTAAAAGAACATGGACAATGCAGAAGTAAGAACACAGGAGACAAAATATAATCTCTGTGGTGCCCAAAAAGCACCACCTGAAAAGCTTTCAGTTTTTCCAGGTTTTAAAACAGAAGATTTATAAAGCAGAAGAGCATCTGCAACAGAAACAGCAATATCTTTTCAACTGAAGAAATGCAAGTTTCTAAAAATGCTATTTCTGGCTCAAATCACTACCTTTTTGTTGGCAACACACTGAAGTTGTAAAATGGGGAGAATTTCACCAATGCCAGAAATTGCACAGTGTGAAGAATAAAAAGATCCAGTCCTCTTCAAGCTTGCAGTGCCACAACAGTTTAGTCCAGAGATTCCCCATAAGCAGAAAACAGCTTTGAGTACCAAAATGCATCACATCATCTGGAAATTTATTAAGATGTTGACCAGAAAGTCAGAAAACAGATACAAATTGTCTCAGGAAATCAGCTATCATATTGCAAATAGATTGTGAAGGAAGCGTGAGAATCAGGTATTTGAGAACAGAAACATGAGAGATTTTGTTGTTTTCCTTGACAACTCTGAACCTTCAGCCAAACACATGCTGGATACAGACATTAGTTAGTCCAAGAGCCACTGCTGAAGGAATTAACACTTCCACAGTGGATGTAATACTTCAAGCATGCTTTATTTTGTACTTATTTGGAGGATGAGCTGTTCTTGAATTAGATCTAGTTCCTACTGATAACTCTGAAACAGACTTTTTGTCTGTATGGCACCAAGCACAAACAGGGTCCCAGAAGGACTAAACCCAACTAAGCACTGAATAGTACAGTGTCAACAGAGCACCTGTGCACAGGTGAAACCATCCTCATTAGAGGTTCGTTGGAACAGGCTGAACAGACATCTTCAGAAAATGGCTTGAGCAGAGTTAATTGTTCAGAGGGTCTTTACAGCTCTAGAGCTTTGATTCATTGAGTACGAAGTCAGCGTTAAACTGCTGTTGCCATGTTGTTCATTTCTTCCCAAGGGTCATGCGAGCGATTTCTCAGCTCATGCTTATTTTCCTCTACTGGACTAGAGACCAAAAGGCTTCTCTATAAAACAGAGCCAAGCCTGGGAAGAGTTGAACTGCAATATGAGAGTCAGAGGTGGCTTCATGCAAACAGGGTCTAGCGGGAGAGGTAATGCAGGAGAGGTGGCAGAGGTAAGGTGATCTGCATGTGAGATAACCCAAGACAAGGATGTGGGCCTTTAGCTGTCCAGCTTGAAAGAAGTCTTCCCTCATTGTCTTTTAGCACTAAAGTAACTCCAGGGACATTCCAAGAACATTAAGACTTTTTGGCTAACCAAGATAGCAATCGAATGCAAACATTCACATTAGGGAGCATAAGTGACAGAGCTGCTAACTGGCAGTTCCCCGTAGCTTGTTATGCTAACAGGAGTTCAGCTATTGCTATAACAAGGATAGCATTACTGACAGATCCCCCGCACACAGGATACTGAAATCTTGACCCCTGTGAAGTCGGTGGGTGTCTGTCATTAAGTTAAGTGGGGACGTGACTCCGTCAGAACGCGCTAATGTTTCTTTTTTTATTCCCCACACACATGCATATGTGCATATGCACCCCTTCCTTCAGAAATACTCAAGTCTCAACAAAACCATCTTTTCTGGATCAGTCACGCATAGAGTACAGAGCAAGAAGTGTCCTTCAGCAACCTGCTTTCTATGCAGGGCTTACAGAAATAGGCCCCGTGTCTTCAGATAGCAGCATGTACATCCCCAAGGTTTGCTGAAGGGCTTTTCAGGTGGCCAAAAAACTCCTAAACAAGCTGCAGTCTCCTCTGCCAGTTGAGGCAGGTAATGTGCACAGAGACAAGGTAGGAGTCCAGCACGCCAAGGCAGATGACAGGGCTGGGCCATCCTGCAGGAGAAACCTCTCTGTGTCAGGCTTTGTTAATCCAAAGTTCGTGTCCATGGTGTATCTCTGCTGGTAGCAACACTCTTCCTGCTTTTCAAACCACAGAGACCAACCCAAGTGATGATATTCACACACAATTGCCAACAGGTAAAAGAAGCTTTAATATCAGGCCAAGAATCCACAAGACACAAAGCTAACACGGGAATGCAGAGTATCTAGAAGACTTGGGAGTTAGGTTTGTGGCCCGACAGGTCTCTTCAGGTACTCCGAGTGGTGCCCAGTTTCATTGCTCCTTTCCCCTCCCCTAAAGCCACCTATGCATTGGCGCTCCCTACCAGGACTCTGCCTTGCTCCAGGAGCTGCTGCTCCTCCAAGTAACACCTCGCATGCCCTTAGCAGCACCAGTGCTGACTTTCCCAGGAGACCCTCTGGGCAGGACCACAATGCAAAGCAAAGCTCACTGCATTTACTGAAACATATGTATTTTCCACAGTTGGCTCTGTCAGAACCTCTACCAGGAACCAGTTAAATAAGGCACAAAAGTAACTGCCACCACAGCAGAGGAACATGGGTAAACTTCTGCTCATTGTACCTGCGTGAGCTACTGTGCTCTTTGTGCTTTTTATCTAAACCTTGCATAGAAGCAACATGCAGAAAAAAGGCCTGCTGTTCAGGCTGTGCTGCAATCAGCAGTTTTGAAGCATTTGAAATCAGTGGGGGCAAAAAAGGGGATGTTTTTATTTCTGTCATTCCCATGCTGAGGGATGCCAGAAAGGCCATTCCAGAAGTGTAGTCAAGTCAAAGCGGACTATAAATTTTAAAAACAGCTCTGAACCCAGCACCCCAAAGCTGAGCCGGAGACAGCAGCCCTCTAAAACTACTTTTCAGATGTACAAACCATCGTTTATACCACAGGAAGTTACTAGAAAAAATCAAAGCATTTTTGTTTGGCAGATTCCTGGAGGAGTCTTTATTATTGACACAGTGGCCGTTATTATGTGAACCATATAGAGAAATGGCTTAAATATTACACAATTCCAACATTGAGGCAATGAGTGATCTGAAGAGCCTGTTATGAGCTCAGATCAGATCCTGAGTGGCTTTCTGGTAAAACATTAATCTTCGATTTTGAAAACTTAATTTAAACCCAGATCATCCCATGCTCAGGCAACGTAACAGGTGAATCAATTTTTACCCCATCCCTGCAAGGGACCTGTTTGTAGAGTATTATGTTCATCACTAAATCTGATCCTCTGCTTTTTGAGGTCAAAGGGAAGCTTTCTGTTACTTAAAGGGTCTGTATCACATCAGTTCTAATAAAGAAGAACAGAACCAGGTGACTGAATATCTTATTTTATCATGCTGCACCCTTCCAACGGTATGATGCAGACGGCATAGCACTAGAGGTTATCACCAAACATGTCAGATAACATGAGGGGAGGAAATCTCTTACCTATGGAATTTAAACTTATTACATCTCTAAATGCAAGGCACAACTATTTTTATAAATCAATATGCTTCCAATAAAAAATATATCATTTTTCTCTTTGCTTGCCAGAAAATCAATTTAAGAACACAGCAGCACCCAAACTGTCTGCTTGTGAGCAGACCAGGATCCTGTGCTGTTCCCTTCTCTGATCTCAAAGAGGTTTTTATCATCCACAAAGCACATCCTGTAAAGGAGTTCAATCTGTCTATAATAGACTGGCTTTGTTAACACAAACCAGGGATTCACAAAAACTGCCAATTTTTCTCTAGACATGGTCCTAAAGCGTATGCTTTTGACAGCAATGTCTTCTCTACTCCAGCAGTAATTTAATTTTCCTATTTCAAATTCAAACCTCATCATTCACTTAATCTCTTTTGGAAGACAAGCATTTCTCCATCACCATTGCCCATTTTTGCCTTCATTTCCAAACAGAATTAAATTTAGACAACAGATGCCACTTGGCAGTGTGCATACATACATAACTCTCCCAAAAGTTTTGAACCCTTCAGTCGATTTGTCACAGGAGTAAGATATCTCAAAATATATTAAGATTCCTACAGTTTCAATAATTAAATGTTTCAATAACAGAGAAGAAAGATGCCAAAACAGTACTGCCTTAACATGAGCTCCCTTCTTATTAGACACCAGGAAACTGAGACACACTCTGATTTGGGGGAATATCATAAATATTTCCTAAAACATTAAAAACTTCACCTGCTGTTTCTATCTTGTTAGCCACCAAAGTACTCTCCATAGGACAACAGACTTTAAGGCATAGTCATAAGAAGGGAGGGGGAATCTATCTATCTATCTATCTATCTATCTATCCATCCATCCATCGGAAGTCAATTCCTTCCTTTCATTACTATTGTGGTTCTTTACCTGCGATATTTTATCCACGCCAGAAATACACTAAGAGTACAATTGATAAAAATCACTGTGCATCCATTTGAATCACCACTGTATTTGGAGATGAGCACAGCAAGAAAATTCAGCTTCTGGAAGACAGAAGTATTATCATCACTGCCTGCATGTTAACCAGCCCATGCCCAGCTGGGTTCAGTCGTGCCACAGGGCTGTCCTAAAATCCAGAGCTTCTCCACTGTTAGATCACAACCTAAATGAAGAGGAAACTGGTTCTGTGTCTGCTGTGGATCTCTGATGTTTTCTCAGTTCTGATGCCACCCAGAAGGCAGCAAGGTGTGCAGGCAGAGAAACCTATTAAGATAAAACCTGACATTAACTGGGGCACAGACCCAAATCCAGAGATCTTCCTCTGCCCCACTGGTGCCCAGACTTCCCTCTGAAACCACAAGCTAATTTGGGACTTGGCCAATTGATATTTAATTCTTCTGCACAAATGAGGACAATTTTACAATAAGTCAGTAACAAGTCTAACTCAAAATGGACCTTTAGCTCTATATTTCCCCTTCATGCCATTTTGAAAAAATGGGTCTAAATTTCTCTTTGGCAGGAGATGTAAAGAAAGCAAAGGTGAGCACCTCCTGGACACTAGCTCTAATTACAGACCTATTTGAACAGGTAGGACTGGTGCTATCAATGCATCTACAAACAGAAGGGAAATGCTTTTGCTCCTACTGACATCCACACCACATTCAACATTTTGACTCCTGAGTGGAGGCTGGCACCTATTCGCAACCCTGAGTAAAACTCCAACCTTCCTGAGAGCAGCAAGGTGTTTGCTGGCAGGAAACACCAAGGAGGGTGATGTGCTTTGCTCTAGACCACACTTTGTACAACTACAAGCAGCACAGAGAAGGCAAGCGCTGCTCACCACCGCTCTCTATCCAAGAGCCAAAGGGCATCCGTTGAACCTTGCCGGCATCAGGCTCTAAGGCAAACAAACAGAAGCAGTTCTCAAAACAGCTTAAAATTAAGCTGTGTAATGCCCTGCCGCTGGGGCTACAGACATCAGAAGGATGCACAGAGTTCAAAAAGCTGCTAGAAAATTTCATGGAAGGAAAATCCCCCCTTGGGCTATTAAAGATGAAGACATCACTGGTGGCTAAGGGGCAATAAGGACCCAGGACAACTTTCCCCTGAGCACCTGCTGCCAGAGGCAGGATGGTGAGCTAGATGTGCCTTTGGTCCAGCACAGCCACGTTCCTCTTCTTTCCTTAGCTTTTCAGTTTTTAAGTTTCTGACTCCTTTCCTAGTTGGGTATGGAGGATATGGGAATACATGCTCAGGTACCTGCCTCAGGTGCTGACTAGGCAACAGGGCACCCTAAGTTAGCCATCACATTGATGACCTCAAGCCCTTGAGGGAGAATTTTAGGGCTGGATGTTAAAGGTCACCCCCTGCAAGCAATCAGAAGAAATGATGTGCCCAAATACCCTTCCACATGCTGGTCCCAACCACTGATCTTGCTATTTGCTAGTAATGTTTGCAAACCACAGTGACCTCCTCTAACATAAGCAAGTAACTTGGTTGTGCTTTTTGTCAAAGGAAGGTCCATCTAGGCTTGTAAGTTGCTCTGCACTATTCCATCAGCAGCCTGAGTAAAAATTAAAATTGCTCCTACCTCCCACTGGATTAATTGCTACTCTGGCCGTCAGTCAGTGAAATAGAATGTCAGGGCTGAAACATGTAGTTTTCACAGCTAAAACAGGCAGGCAGGAAGGGGGAAAGGCACTGAATGTATCTTGACAAAACAACAAAAGACCACAGAAACTGCCAGGACAGAGAGAGGCAGGCAGCCTGGCTGCAACAGGGATGTCACTGGCAGGGACTGCTGCGACACTAAAGTCACGCTCCCTCCCCATTGCAGCACAAATACGGAGACACAGCCAAAATGTTCACTGGAAGGCACCAGTTCCCAGAGGATGATCTACTACAGCCTCATGTCAGGTTAGATGTAATGCATTGGCATGGACACGTACATAGCAGACAGTCCCTACAGAGGTTAACTCACATCCAAGTTCTGACACGAGGCAGGATGCTTATTTTGTAGGGCCAAACTATGTTAACATGGGCCAAGAGGGCACCAGGATTCTCACTGTTACTCTTTCAGCATGGAGCACTGCCTTGCTTTCTCTATGATAACCTCCTGGCTTTTCAAATAAACAGTCTCCTCCTCTCAGTAGCTGGAATTAATCTGCTAAGATAAAGCCTAACCAGGAATAAAGGCAAATAATTAAATGTCTTGTGATTTCAGGTATTGTCTGTCAGTTGGATCCAGATACTAAAATTCACTGGACAAACTGGTGCTTCTCTTCCACAGTGCCAAGATAAGCTCTCAAAAGCACAATTGGAAAACAAAGACTACTGCAAAGTGTAGAAATAATACCAAATGGAGAGCTGCAGATAACCTTATTGGGCTTACAAATACAGCACCTAAAACTCAAAGCAAAAGCATTACATCCAGTTCCTGCCAAATGCTGCCATATCCAGTCACTGGACTGAACAGGGGACTACATTGCTTAGAGAAGTCCCATCCTCTGGCTTCCACCTCTTGCAAATGCCCATTGCTCCGCAAACCAGAAGACAGGACACAGGAGGGCATCTAGAGGGAAGAAATCACCTAATGGGTTTCTGTATTCAAAAGCATGGTTTTTGTAATGCTGCTTAACAGAATATCCCAGACTAAATACCACCAGCGCTGAGCTTTGTCTGACGCCAGTCCATATTCACTGGATACAGATCTGTTTTATTTTTCTAAAAAGCTACACAACTAAACCAGTGCTCCTTTGCTGTTCTGTTTGATCTTGCTCAAATATTTATAACATTCCTGAGCAAAAACATATACCAATAGTATATAGTATGTTCTTTGGATTTCCACAGTGACAAGAGAATTTCAGATGCAGGAAATGTCTTCTGTATCTAGGGCCTTTTTCCCCCCTTTAATACAAACACAGTGTCTTCCAGTACTCTCCCTTAATAAAGCTTATTATTATGTAAGGTGTTTCAGGCTGAATGTGAAACAAATCATTTAATTGTACTTTTTTGTAAATGTTATATCTGGATGTCCAAAAGCTAAACTAGTTAATAATGCTCTTGGCAGATAAATTTTTATGCTATTATGAAATAAAAGCAAACTGATCTAGGATTAAGGTACTAGCCTACATTCCTTTTAAAGTCTTAATTACGAGTTCATTGATTTTTCTATAATGATATAGAACTGTACAATGAAAAGGGTCTGCAAGCAATACACTCCTGATATTTGCAGCACAAATAAGAAATGCAACTGTGATGCCTGCTCCATTATGCTAAGTGGAAATTAATATATGAGGTCTTTTTGACATAAAACATTTGAAATAAAGGTAAGTGAAAGATGGGCAAGAGCAAAAAAAAGACCATTATGCCTGTTTTATGAGCAAAAACGTGACACAAAAAGTTTAGACCCAGGTCACCTTCTGTATCTCACCAAATTGAAATCATCTGTCCTCAGTTTCAAAGCCACCTGCATTGTTGCTCTCCTTATTATCTCTCAGATTAATCAGAAGTGCAGAACTACCCAGGAGCCAGTCTACAGTGGTTATGGATTTCAAACACCAGCACCTCTTACATCCCCCACCATGCTCCCTCCCACATTACCAGCAGAAGCTCCTTCCAGTCTTCCAGAGAACCGCTTTAGGCCTCTCCTCCCTCTTTCTCTGTGCTGTATCACCTGGGGAGGGTTACAGAAAACAGCCACAAGCACTTGCAAATTATCTTTCTATAGCCAGTCAGCATTTCTATAGCCAGTCAGCACCTCACCTTAGTCCACAGACAATTTGAGTCAGAAATGTTCTTTTTGCTCCATGTCATAGCAAAAAGTGAGCCACTTTATCAAGTTTACTGTCTATCCAAGTCTGGTAATGAGCCTTTCCCCCCACCCCCCCACTATGCAGTAAAGCAACATAAAGGAAGTTTATACATGCAGACAGAAGTTCCTTCTCTAATTCGCAGCATGTTTAGCAAGAGAGGATAGATATGCATTATACCTTTCTTCTCCATACATCAACTGATGACTCAGCCTGGCAGTCCCACAAAAAGCATCTCAGACTAAAAGTTAATGCTCTAGCAGAGCGCTTAGCACTAGCTTGCAATTTATACCACTTACGATATGAACTTGCCAAAATTCTAGCTCTCAGGGAGTCTCCAGGTGTACATTCACATTCATGTGAGTCGATTTTGGGTTCCTAACAGAGAGGTGTTGTCTCACCCACCAAGTAAGAAGTGGCTCATAGGGGCTGCAGTTGCTTTGGTTGCTCTTTAGGTTTTCCAAGCCTAGCACCTAGCTTCTCAAACCATGCTTTTTAAAAGAGTAAAACTTGCACAACTTTTTACATGCAGAATTGGGATAGGTTTGGGGGTGACCTAGCACATGCTGAGGGGTTTTTTAATAGCATATGGGAATATTTATTCCTAGTGCATTTTCTGTCTCAGAAGTATTATACATAGCCTACAAAGTAAGCAGCTTAAGACAGGAAAATCTTGGGGATTTGTATAGAATAGAACAAACATCTGAGTCACAGACCAAGATCCAAGGGCTACTGTTGAATAAACAAACAAAATAAACCTCTGGGCTTCATTTCCAGCTTTTTATCGCATCTCCTGAACCCAGGTGAGCACAGAGGAGATAGATGAGCACTTTGATATCTTAATTTATGAAGACAAGCTTATTGGCTCCCATTATCCTGAAATGCTTGTGCTGTTTGAAAATAGTAAGAAGTTGTCCATTTGAGAAATCATCAAACTGAGCATGGCACTGCTCTCCCCTCGGTTATTTTGGATAATACACAAGTTATGGCAAACAGCTCTTTTGCTGGAGCTATTATTAGTTTATTCTCCTTCCGGTCACAGTGCAAGAAGCATTCATCGCTGCTTTTCCAGGTTCCATGGTACTGCATATTCCAAAATTAATTCAACCCTTGGGCCAGCTAAACTTTTCCCAGAATTTGCATTCAACCCAAGCCCAGTCACAATCTGGAAAGACAGAGCTAGTGGAGGAAGGAGGTGAAGTCAGATGCCTCCAGTTGCAGAGAAAGGAGAGGAGGAGGGGGAGGAAGCAAGCACAGGCTGATGGACAATTGTTTAAGAACAGCCACTATGGAGGATCTGGGATGGCTTTAGGCAGTGAGAAGCAAGCAAGAGCAGAAAGGAATTGTCCAACAGGCTATGTTTCCAAATCTTGTGCACTGGTAACCGGGCAGATTACAAACCAATAAATAAAACACAAGTCACTCCAGCATAGAAGAAAAAAAAAAAAAAAAACCAGTATCAAAGAATTATGACATAAGCAAATGTCTCCACCTCTGCAGACTGGCATAGCCAGGACAGACGTCAGACAGTCACAGCACAGTCAGTAGCACTTCACAACACAAGGGCACGAATCACTCAACCCACACATTGGCAGGCTGCATCCTGCCAAAGTTCCTGGCAGCTGCCTGAGAATATGGTAGGGGTCAGACATAGCTTTGACACCAGGAGAGGTGAATACTGGGGTCTGTAATACTTCCAAGTACATATGAAATGAGTCCTATAATAACTGTCTCCTAAGTGCTATGAGAACAGCAGAATTACATATGGAATTATGTATTTGGTTAAATATAAACTGTTGATCTGCATGCCAACAAGAGCGTGTTATATGCACAGTCCATTGAGGATGTGAGATTGGCATTGGTCCATTACTGTTTAACCACAGCCCACTAGAGAGAACTCACAGCAGACACAAAGGTGCATGAGCTCAGTTTCTGAACAGCTTTATTTCTGCCTCCCACATCAGCTTTTGCAAGATTTCTGCCTTCATTTCTGAAGATTCCCTATTCGGCATTGGCAGGGCGAGTGGTGGGGAGTGTCGTAAATCTGCTAGTTCTTATCAGCACTGGCACCCCTGTGATAGCCTTAGGTTTGGAAATCCTCCTGCCATTAGGAGATGAATCCTTCACGAAATATTAAAGTGCTTGCTTACTGCATGCACAGTCCTCCCATCCAAAGTAAAAGTGCCTTCACTATTCATATCCCAGTATCTTTCAAAGCAACACATTCAGAGAAAAATAGAGTGGCACTACTGAGCGTACACACGGCTTCGTTTGGGCTACAGAAACTCCTTTCCTGTTCCAGGTCCCACCAATAGAAACTGATTTGGGACAGACAGAAGTGTTTCAGTCTCACCTTCTCAAGGAGAGTTAGTCTTGCAAAGAAGGAATGAATGAGTTAAGGGAAGATTCAGAGGGCACAAGTCTGACTGCTGTCAGCTGAGCTTTGCATAGGGAAAGAAGGTGTCTTCTGCTGTCACTCAATGGACACTAGTACATACCTTGGAATAGGCACAGCCCTAGTGCTGACCAGCATCTTGCTAACCCAGCCAGGAAATGAACAGCCCCTCTCCATCACATGTCTCAGCTGTATGTGGCTGCAGGTCAATTTAAGTTGGCAATTACACCAGTGTAAACATCTGAGCTCTCTTGCTTTTGCCAGCGTAAGCACATAATTTAAGGCTGCATTTTTCTTCTTTTGCCCATGACCAGTAGAGAAGCACAACCACCTCTAACATACTGGCTGCAGCACTGTGCACTGCCCTCCCCAAGACAAGCGACACCGCAGTGTTCATGTGCTACAGCTGCTCACAGCACAAGAACATTCTCTCCATGAGGGCACATGTAGCCCAGCGTTTTGTTTACATTTGTATTTAGAATTTTTAAACCTGAGCATACAAGGTATGTCTAGAAAGACACATGAAGCAAACAGAGGTTAAAAAAAAAGGAGGGCAGGAAATTGCAGATACCCTCAGAGCTGATGTGGAGACAGAGCCTTTAGGCATGCAGGTGAGGCCAGTGCTATGGTTGGGTCAACACATTTCTTGCTTCTTCAGCTGTAGCAGGTAACTGACAGCCATACCTTGGAAAATGTTGACTCTAGGGCAGAGAAATTAAACAAAAACCTGACAGCTTTTGTCTAGGAAACTGCAGTTGAGATCTTTCCCTCCATGCCTCATTGGAAATGCATTTTGGACACTACATGACTCTCTGACTCATATTCCTACCTGGACTGGACTCCTCAGTTACACTCTCAAAATACACAAACTACAGCCTCTTCTGACTCCAGTATTTTTTGACTCATTGGTATTTCTGCAAGTGCCAGATCAATCTCTGGACGAATAGTTGAAATCTTTTTTTTTTTTTTTACTTTATTAAAATAAGGGGGAGCAGGGAGGGCAGCTTTCTATAGAAAAAGCCTTGTTTAATAAAAAATGAATTTTCTGTCAAAACCAGTTTTTATGGAAATATTTTAAAAGGCTTTAGAGTAGCATAATGCACCTCCTTCCAGCAGCCTTCTACCTTTGCATTTACAGCAGTGCTTTGTCTGTGTTTGCTCCAATATGGACCATGTCTTCAGCTTCCACTCCTTAAAATCCGCAACTTAAGGCAGAATGTCCTCTCCCGCACAGAGTGGCTACTTTGTGAAGGTTTCAGTAGCTTTTACTTCCACAGTGGCTAATTTCTAACAGTTATAGCCACATTCTGCACATAATGACACCCCTGTTAGAGGTCAAGTCAGTTTAAAAATAACTCCCTATCCTTCCTTTTCTAGAAAGATATTTTTACCTGGACCATTTCTGTAACACAGCATAGCTCCAAAAGACCATATTGGTACAACTGAGGGAGCAGGAAGAAGCAACACAGGAGAGAGACAAGAAGGTTTAAGCTGGCTCCAATTCTCACAGCCAAGACCTAAAGAATCTCCATTGAGAATTTTCACCTGACTTTGAGAGATAAATTATTTCTAGCAACTTGAGGAGTCCTAGGAAGAATCAGAGTGAAAAAAAAAAAAAACAAACCAAACATATTGAACTTCCATAAGCATCCTCCACCCATATTCCTGTTTGACAGAAGAATGATATTTCTGTTAACAACCATTAAAAATCAAACTGAATATATTTAATATTAAAGATCACTTCTAAGTATTTCTTTGAAATTTTCACCAGGCAATTTTTACCTCCAAGCACATGCCAAGCAGCAGGAAGCAGAGTTACTTTCCCAGCTCTCAGAAGTCTCACTGGACAGATAATTCAATTGGCATCTTCTCTGTGATACAGTTAATGTCAGCAAGCTGAAAATCTGAAGATATTATGCCTGTATATAAGCACTAAGATAACCCTTCTCAAGATTGTAACTGAGTCATATAATCAATTTCTGCTGAAAGAATTGCATGACATGAGACATCAGGTATCTCATGGCTACTTCGAGGAAGCATAGCTTTGAATAATGGTCCAGGAGGTATAAGAGATCCATCCATGCACAGAGTCAAACCTCCTTACTTTCCTACTCCAAGCATAGTGGCATTGTAAAATTGACAGAAACATAAATCTAAAATCTCTAAAAAGAAATCTAATTATGCTGGCACTATGTGGAAACAAGAGACCAATTGGACAACATTATGGTATCCAAATATCAGAGCTCCTATTGAGNGGGGGGGGGGCGGAATACAGAGGAGACAGACGGGAGGAATTCACTGAAGGATGTAAAGCTCAATTATCCATCACAGCAGGCTTGGAAAATATTTTCCCCTGCACATTGACCCTATCTAATGCAATGAACATGTGGCACGTTCTCCAGATAGCATGGATTCACATGCTGAGCTATCTGCCAAAATTGGCTGGAGATTTTCGGATGGAAAAAATTTCTGTCAGAAAAACGCTCCTACAGAAGGATCAAGAGTGTTGCACAGGAGTGTGTTAATGCCACCAAAGCTTTCCCGGGCAGCAGGCAGCTTCCTCAAGAGATCCAGCTACCCAGAAGCCCTCCTGCAGACACAGCCAGGCCAGGCAGCCCACCCACCAAGCAAACTGCTGGGGCCTGAGGCAGTCAAACATCTCTGAGCTTCTGAAACCATTTGTTTCTGGAAGAAGCAAGAAGTTTGAGAAGTGAGCTGGGTCTTTGTCTTTTCTTAACTTACTTTTTTTAGAGGAAAAGCACACTCCATTTCCTACGAAGCACTAAAGCTGGCCATAGGTTGAGATTTTCAAAAGTCTTTCAAAGTATTTGGTCACTTAATTCCCACAGCAATCTCAAGGGACTTTCAGGGGCTCAGCTGATCCATGCAAATATTCAGAGGCAAGCCCATGTGTCTGTATCACCAGAAAAGTTAAGGGTAATTCACTCAGAGCAAGAATCTGTGGCCAGCAAAAGCAACAAGATGAGAGCGGCTTATCCACTGTTAGGTGTTAGCCTCCTTTGAACAAAATATTGCTTAGAGGAACAAGAATACAGATTTCAAGGTTTGGATTCACCTAGGCAAAATTTAAATAGACAAAGTTAGTTGTCCAGATTCCTTTCTGACTAATGAAGAAATAGAAACTTCTAAGGTTCAATATATCTGACTGATTTTGGATAGCTGTCATGGCATGAAATAAATCACCTCTTAAAAATATCCATTTAACTCCATCAACTTTGAAGGGAGTCTTGACATGTCAGATCAGCTGCTTGCAGTGCAGGTGTCTACTAGCTGAAGTTGATGAATCCCAGCTCAAAATGTCATCCCAACCCCAGGCATTTTTCTACAGTTCTGGAGGTAAAAACTGTACTAATAAAGATGGGAGAGCGTTTGTTACACTTGCAGCCTGCAGACAAAGGAAGCTTCCAGTCAACTGTAGTTGTAATTTCTAGTACCAAAGCAGGAAAAACAATCTCTTGTTTGGCAGCTTATTTCTTTTTGAAGCTTAGGAGTTGTGGTTTTGCAGATAAGATATAGGGTAAGGTGGATTTTTACTCAGCTTCAACACTGTTGGTGTTTTGTTCGCTCAAGAGACACAGCTCTTTACTGCTACTTCCAGAAGAACCCTATGATTTCTTTAAGTCCTCTAGGGTGGTAAAATTAATGTACACACCAAAGAAAACCCCACACAAGTGAGATACTGTCTATGGCATGCATAAGTGATACAGTAAAACCCAGCAAGGGACAGCTGTTATTAGTCTGCTGCCAAATCAAGCAAGGATGCAAGAGACAGTTGAGGGATGAGATCCTCACCTAGCTGAATACATTGTGTGGCCTAAAACAGCAGCGCTCACCTGGATGCTCAAGGACGCTCAAGCCTTGAAGCCACTGTCTCATGCTGCTTTCTCAAAGCCCCTCTCTTTTGCAGAAGGGCTTCCTGACAATCCCAGGCATCCTACCCAAGCCTCAGTCTTCTGACTTTTCTCTCTCATTCCCTACCATACCATAACCCTTACACACTTGCAGTGGAGCCCCATAGCCCTCTGGGTAGAGGAGGTGGACCAAGTGAAGGATGTGTGTGGGAGCAGATGGAGGCATGTTCCCTAGTAAGGAGTCACTCTCAGGAAGCCCCACTGATTACGAGCCCAGAAGCATGAGCCCATGCACTCCAGCAGCTATGTGGCAGCCTTTTCCATCAAGGGTCCAAGTGCAGCCCTCATGTGGCCTGCTGAGTGATTGACAGGCACATACATGACCAGCTAAAGCCCGTCTTCCTTCCCACCCCACACAAAGACTTAAGAAGGTCAACAGGTCTCAAGAGATGAATACAAAATCAGCCCATGGAAAGAAAGCCTCCATCAGTCCCATGAACCATGACAGAATGAGAAAAGGCTCAAGTTATAATCAGAAAAATCTCTTACATACCCAGCTCCAAGGCAGTGAAACCTACATTTTCTACTCCAGATATTAACTCCAGGTAATTAAAACCAGCTATGCAGTAGTTGCTTTCAGATTTTTAAGTAGAGTTTGTTCCTTAACATTACATTTTTAATGCACAATATGAATGCTGAAAAATTGCAAGAATTCCCCCAGTAATGGCCTCATTGAAAGAAAGCGATAGGCTTAAAACACTATTGATTTAACCTCTGAGGGAGCTATACATCAAAGAGAGCTGACGCTCCCGACTCACTGCCAAATTGAAATGAAACTCAGCAAGCCACATAATGATAGAAGGACAAAGGCAATAAACTCCAGAGGAGTTCCTTAGCCTCTAACGGAGTCAAAGTCTCCATAAGACACATCCCTGGAGAAGAAAGAAAACCCCAAGGGGTGTCCACCCATTAAACACATAAATACAAATACTTAAACCTGAGGACTTGTTCATTTGCTTGTTTGATTTTCACCACTGCCAAAAGATAAAGCACATATGGGGGGGTATCAACAGAAGTTCTGATGCTTCAGCAGTTACCTAAAATGTCAACACTGAAATACACTTGCTCATCAAAATAAATAAATAAAAGGTTTCTGCCTTAATGCAATTTAAAGGCATCAGGAGGAAGATATTCATTGCCTGTTGTAGTTTAAGCATCACAGGCAAGCGTATCGAACTCTAAGGACCTTGGGCACCATGATCCCAGCAAGGTACAGGTGTACAGATTTCCCCAAAGCATTCACTTTTACACAAACATTTTCAAAAAGAGACGATTAGAAGAAAAATCTCATTTTGAACTGATATTTACAATACCCACTAGATAGTCACTGAACAGATGGTAAGTATACAACAGCAGTAATAACATTATCAGCAGCAGAAATATAGAAGCAAATATCAGCAGCACTGATACTTCAAGGCCCTGTCCAGGAACATACATAGTCAATTTTTTAAATAATATATTAACCATACAGACTCACAAATGTTCCCAACAATTTATGTGCTTCAATCCTTTGTCTGGATTTTTTTTTTTAAATCAAAGTTACTAGTGGATCTTGGGATGTGCATTCTAATTGCTATAAATAAATCATGAATGATTGGCTCAATGTATTTTTCCATGGCAACTCCTGCGTCACACACAGTGTTACATTTTTGAAAGAGAGATATGCTCTTTGAGAGAGGCAAAGATTCACACTTAGATCAATTTTACAGTTTCTGTTTGAATAGAACATATATTAGCAATGTAACAGAACAGTTTTCAACTAATTGTAAATTATTTAGGTACCAAAGCCTACACAGTGCCCTCCACCAGTGCCGAGAGCTGTGGGGCAAATTCCCGAACAAAATGCAAGGCTTCTTGATTCTTCGTGCACAGATCCTCTGCAACTTCCTCGAATATGCAGTATCACACACCTGCAAAATTCTGTTCCATTTCTGTCTCACATTTGAGTCCAAAGAAACCTGACTCCTCAAGTTGTCAGCAAGGAGGGGGAAGAAATTACTTTCCTGAGGTCTATGATCAGTTTAAAACAAAAAGCTGTCTTCTATGCATAGTAGGTTGGGCCAAGAAAAACACAAGGAGCTCTTTGCAACATAGAATTTGGCCCTGGTAAGATAAAACAAGCAAAATATGAGTCACAGGATGTATTTCCCCTGTCCATAAAAGGACAGTTCTATACTTAAAGCCACTCATCTGCATTAGAAAGGAACATTCCCAAAGTGCAGATTTCCAACTGTTTTCTGAAAGGAGGACATGAAATATTCAGTAATTTGCAGAACCAACATCAATTTTCCATTTATGAGGTAGGATTTGTACACCGGTTTAGAAGTTTTGGTATCTGAAGCCCAGTAACTTTCCACTATTAACTAAAAGAAATCAAGTTTAAAGACTCAGTTGTTTTTAAAACTTTCAAAAGCCTCCTAAAAATCCCATGTATCGCATAAAACCAGTTCTATAGCTCAGACAATACAATTTAGATGCACCTCCTGAGAGAAAGAAGTTTTAACTTCAAAACTGCAAAACAGTGTACTCCAGTTCCAGAGCAGGATGAAGCCTTCAAGAGGAACCATTCTCATCAGACTGTGTCGGACCAAAGGTTCATGAGTACACCTGTTCCCAGACATCCTTCCACGTTTTAAGCTTCAGCCAGAGCCTCCCAAGCACCTAAGTTTTCAACCTGACTCTAAACTAAACCGTGGTTTGCCCTTAGTTTCAACTTATGCAGATTAACATGCTGATATCTTAGAGCATCACTAAAAGCTTACATTAAATAGAATCCAGAGAAACCTATTTCAAAAATTAATTGGCAAGACTTTCACAATGAAAAAGCTCAAGCTCTTCCTATTTCATGGTCTTCATACTGTTTGCCTCTGAACAAAGGTTTTGACATCAGTTATTTACTCTGCATTTTCTAAGCAGTGTATATTTATGACATCTGCTGCCTACATTACACAGTTTAATTTCCATTTATTCAGCAGCATTCATGTTTACATTCAGTAACCTGCAGGAGACAACACATACCTTTGTTAAACAGCCATTTGTGGAGTAAAATTTACAGTGATGTGCAAACAGGCTCTCTTATTTCCAGTTCACGGTGAGCATCAGGAGAGCAGAGTGAATTATCCATGCTGGGTAAAAATTCTGCCTAAACTTTTTCCTAGGATGAAGCTGAGTTTTTACTCATATGAACACCTCTTATTGTCTTTTCCAGACAAAATGTTGAGCTAGTTTTGATTATTGTTATGGGTTTGTGTGGCGCGGTTTTCTTTGGTAGTGGGGCTGGGGGGGCTGCAGAGGTGGCTCCTTTAAGAAGCTGCTAGAAGCTCCCCTGGCTGCAAAAAAAGTCGGACCCGCCTCTGGCCCAGAC
>VYZV01001387.1:166025-218522 GCA_013401275.1 Pandion haliaetus | reverse complement strand
GTGAAGGACTGTCTCCCGTGGGAGGGACCCCACGGTGGAGCAGGGGACGAGTGAGGAATCTTCCCCCTGAGGAAAGGAGCGGCAGAGACGATGTGTGGCGAGCTGACTCAACCCCCATCCCCTGTTCCCCTGCGCTGCTGGGGGGGTGGAGGTAGAAAGCACCGGAATGGAGCTGAGCTGGGAGGGGTGGGGGGAAGGTGTTCTGAGGTTTGGTTTTACATCCTAATATCCTTGTTTTGATTTGATTTGTACTAAATTAAATGGACTTTGTTTTTTTCCCAAGTTGAGCCTGTCTTTTGCCCGTGACCATAAGTGGGGAGTCATCCCTCCCAGTCCTTGTCTCGACCCACGAGCCTGCCTTTGTATTTTCTCCTCATCCCAATGTGGCCAGGCGAGGGGGTGGGGGGGTGAGCGAGCGGCTTCGTGGTGCTTTGTTACCGACTGAGCTGACCTGAAACCACAACAATTATTTTAGTCAAAACTTCGATTTTAAAATTTTCCACATGTTCAATGAAGAGATCTAGACTTTCCATGCACATCTGTCTTCATCAACTGTTTCCAAGAGGGAAAACCAGAGATAAATATACATATCTGAAAAACTGCACTGGACAGCATGTTCCTTGGTGTTAGCAGTAAAAAAAGGGGAAAGGATTCCATTTGACGGGAGATATTTTTTTCATTATAATAGCCTACCTGATTTCAAGAAGAACTGAAACACTGGAATCTCTCAACCATTCAGTCTAAACTAAGCCAAACTAACCATGCGGTTCCAGAGATAGGTAAACATGAGATCTTGCATGGATTATGTAAAGTCTCTGTCTCTTAATAATTACAAATGATTGTTAGCAGCAGCAAAGCTATCTGAAAAATAACGGTCTGGCTCATGTTAATTATTACAGCTCTCCTGCTAAGGTACCTTACTGTCTCAGAGCTTCTAGACATAAGGCCAAATGAGAATGGCTTGTATTTCATCACACCAGTAAATCAAAATCACTTTAATTATTCTCCAGTGGGACTCCAAAGACTTAAAATCAACATGGCATGAGCCATATGTTTCTTTCTGTTTGGATAACGCTGCTAATTAGCAAAGTTGGGGAAATCCTATTTCAAAGTGAAAAAGCACAAACCTCACCATATGTTTACCTGAGAAGTAGTAATTTTAATTGCAATGAGTACATTTACTGCTGTATTAACAAGGAGGCTTCGAGGTTAAAGTACGCAACAACTTGGTTACATCCTCAGTTGGTACAAGTCTGTGTTGCTTCACAAAGCAGCTATGCTGAATGAGACCACTCCAGGCTGCAGCTGGTTGTGTTGCTCATCATTAAGTGCTTATGACCATGTGAAAACCTCAGGATCTAACATGCTCCCTCACATGGGACAGCCTGAAGAAAGACTCTGAAAGAGGGAGGGCATCACCTTTCAAGGCCTGAAGATGTCTGCATTCTTTGACCTGGAGCTTCCCTTCTTCTGAAGGCAAGATTCCTGTCATGAGCACTAGTGAAAGGGTCATTCCCCACAGCAAAATTCAGAACAAAATTTGTTGCCAGTCAGGTGACTAGAGATGGCTGCAGAAGGGCTAAAAAGCAAAGTGTTTACACCAAAGCTTCTAACTTCATACTAGTTCAAACACTGTTTAACCTTCCCAGATATCCTCATCTTGTGATTAGTACAGCTTCAACCAACAGGGAGATAAAGATATTTGAAGTTAACTGTCTGGGTTTTTTTCCAGACAGTTGTAACACACTGAACAAACTCCTTAAAAAATTCAGCTTCAAGATTGTGTTTAGAGAGCACCAAGAGAATGGCTGAACCCCACTAAAGCTGTGAAGCTGAACATGAAGACTGCAAATCAGAACCAACACCACAGCATTTGTTCATGCTACTGCACAAAGCAAAGGGAAAGCAAGTAGGAAAATCCACCAGCAGCTGCAAAAACCTGACACTCTCTTGCCTGGTGTATATTCTTAATCTCAACCTCATGCCTCAGATACCACAATAGAGTCTTTGAAATTCCATCTCCTTTGTTTCTACTTAAGAACAAAACCCAGAACACATTAAATAAAATGGGGGGTGGGGGGAGAAGCTTTGCTAATAGCACTGTTGCTTCAGCAACTTAAGAAGGGGGTACTGATGAAAGAAGGGTGCTGATGATTGCAGTCATCAGTAACACAAAATGAACTCCTTAATTTCTTTTCTTTGCAGCCAATTCCACTGTGAATGCATCCAAATATATACAATTTCCCACATAGCTGACATTTCTCTGCCTTAATCTCCTTCCAACATATCCCTGTGGATAATTGTTCACCTGTAATCTTTCTTGGGACTTTTCCAAGTACATATCTCATGTCCCACATCTTCCCCAGAATTTGGCTGCAAATGACCCATTTTTATCAAGCTTCACTTACAAATTAGTGGAAGGGGAGGAGAAAGTGATTTTACAGGAAGAAAAAAGAAAATCCTTCAGTTGTTTCAAGATGCCAATTACAAGTTAGAATGCAATTTTAAGAAAAAGTTCGTATCTGCATTTAGAGCTTAGCAGGTCTAAATTATGCAATTATGAACATTATGTTAGCCTAATTAATAACTTACACTAAGACTACATTGAAATTGTGTACCAATATATAGTGGATATTGTACACAGGTACCCTCTTACTCAAAGGGACTTTTGAAGTTATCTATTTAAAATAGGAATGCTTTAAGTCTGGAAAATACTGGATTATTTGACAAACCCAAGACTGACCCATTTTGAAATAGAGTAAAAACCTGATGTCTTAGCAGCCACTGTTGGGGAAGTAAAAATGCATTTGAAAGGGTGGTTTTCCACACACATTTTATCTTTTCTTTGTTAGCAAAGCATCAGGGAACAATCCTGTACCTATAGGCATTCACAGGGCATTAATTTCTCTAATCTATGTTCTCTGAGGTATAACAACTTAACTCTGATACCAGATTCAGGAATTTAATGGGGAAGAGAAATAAACCGAGGAGCAGCTTCACTACCACTACCACCTGGTCATGACCAGATTTCTAGGTGTTTCCACACTTAAAATTACAGGTGACATCTAGGAGGAGATACATTCCTCACTGTAAAAAAGTTCACAAATGCAAACATCTCATACAGTTACTAGCAAGAATTAGAGCCAGATTTTTTCTTGGAGGTACATAGTGATAGGACAAGGAAAAATGGACATAATGGTAATTCCAAGTAGAGCTTGCGGAAATAAACCATAACCTCTGGCAGCACGCACCCACCCCCCCAAAAAAAGAAAAAATTCTCTCTGTGAAAATCTAAAATGAGTTGCCCAAGCTGAAGTCTCCATACTTGGAGATATTCAGAACTGGATTCAACAGGGCCCTGAGCAACCTGAAATAACCTGTCCTTAATTAGAGGACAGAGTTGGATTTCCAGAGGTGCTTTCCAGCCTAAAATCACAAATCACCCTATGATATATTTCATACAGCACTTACAAGTTCCAATGATCATTAAAATCTGGTCTAAGGTTCTTTTGAAATCCACCCCACACCCCCAAAATAATGTTTGGCACAATAAAGTAATGAAAGAAGTTAAATAGACTACAACATTCAGTGAGGACGCATGCTCCTTCAGACACCTTCGGAGAAGACATTACAAGCATGTTGACCAAAACCAAAATTGAAGCACTCCTAATGAAAGAAACCACATTGTGGCAAACACCAAAATCAAAGAGGAAACACTAAAAAAAAAAAACAAAACAAACAAAAACCAAAACATCACAAAGAAAAGTAGAAAAAGAGACAAGATGTTTCAGAGAAACCCCAAACTATAACTGTAGCTCGTTTGTGCTGAACATTGTTGAAAATGTGATGTAAGGCCCTAGTAGTAAGGTGGCAAATCTTCAGCATAGTATAAAAGTATTTTCCACATACTTAGAAGATGGCACAATGTGAATGTATAATCATTTTCCTAGGGTCCTTGCAGCCTACTCCAAACAAGGGAGAGAAAAATTCATGAATTCCCCATCTCTTTGTTTCAAAGACTGCTCTAGCAAGTATTGTTGCAGCAAACTTATTTTGACCTGCATTTAAATATGCAGTAACCAATCTACATAACATCCCTTTTTACCACTTTTCAGAGTGCTATCAGAAAGAATTTTTTAAGTGATTTTATGGACTTTATGTAAAATTTTCTCTTTTTTGTACTCTTTTAAGTCACTTTTTGTACCTGTGGTCAATCTCCATTTTTAGTAACCCTCCCAGTCTCTTTATAAGCCTTGCTTTCCTTCATAATTTGCATGCATAATTTCTTTATTAGGCACAGTCATTCCAGTCCCTCTAAATATTTATTTCCAGAACAAACAGGTTCTGCTGAGCCATTATTAGTTGCAACCTTACCTTCATGCTAACCTCCCTGCCCCACCATGACCCTACAGTAATAACATCCAATTATATATGCCTATCAATTCCCTCATTCTGGGGAAATTGGGTCTTTTAAATTCAGAAGCCGAGCTCTTTCCTTCACCTCCACAGCTTAGTATACAAGGTCAAATCTAACAGTTATGCAATTTCTGTTCCCAAAAGTCTATGACCTTTACTACTTCTTTTCCCCAGTACCTGCTATCTCGAGGATTGCCTTGCATCCAGTTGTTTCTTTTGGAACTCCCATTTAAATTCTAGTATCCCCAATTTATCAAAATCCTCCATTTTCTATCCAATTATAACCTGATAAAGCAAGATAATAGTTCACTTAATTTCTTTACTGCTCCAAGAAGAGTATATATTTAAGTATCTTGCTTTAAAAGAGTATATTTCAGGATAAGGGAAATTCCTTCTCTCTGTGAAGCTATAGTAATTCACTAACTAGTTGTGTAGTCTCAATCAGGTCAACATAAAGAGCACCAAAAAGATGCTGCTCTTCCAAGTCCATCAGTCTCACTTCAGATAAACAAGCTGCAGTGATAACCACAGGTGGAGCCTATTGTTATTATAACTGAACTTGCCACACAAGCTTGAGGCAAACAGGTAGGGATGAGTGAAAAGCTTCAGTGGTAGCTATTTACGTGCTTTGCACAATTTCCTATGATAACTAGAGAAATAGGTAATGTGTTGTTCCCAATTTTCTCAAACAATATTTGCATATGCACACATGAAACAGTTTGCAAGAAAAATAATCACCAGCTGTCAGTCAGCCAACTCTCCAGAAAATGGTCTTTTTTATACTTTCAGACCCTGAGCTACCACAGTCATTGCTGAAAGGTCAGAATTTAAATGGTTACAAACATGTTATTTAAAGCTTCCTTTTTCCACTTTGAACAGTAATTAATTATCATAATATTGTTGGTTAGCTGCCACCGTCAGAGACCACCTGGTTTATTGCTTTGCCAGCAAAACTTTGCTTTTGATAGAATAGTCTCCAATTCTTTGGAAAGTCTCAGATGTATACATCACGAGAAGTCTCGCAGCCTGGCCTGGAATGGCAGGATACCTGTCTCCTGTTCCTAGCTCTCTTCTTGATCTCCTCTGTGACTTGACACAAGTTGCTTCACTCCGCACTGGTTCTGTCTTCTCTATTTGTAATCAGGGCACAGACCACACTCCCTGGGAGGTGTCTGTGCAGCGCCTACCACAAACAATGCTTTAAGTCTTAGTGTCCATAAAAGTAGGTGACAAAATGGTATGACATCTCAAATGAAGTGTCATATACCACTGTTTTGTAGAGTATAAGAACTTCCACCACTTACTATAAGGAAAAATAATGACAACCATTTTAAGTTCCATTAAAAAACAGGGTAAAGCTTTCTCCTGCAGAATTAGCGTTAACAGTATATTTTAAATATGCAGTAGTTATTACATTTAAAATACATATAAAAAATTTGTGCAAGAAATGCACCTATACATCAACTTACAGATATGAACAAGATGTGAATATGTATTTGTTTTCAGCAAGAAAGACTATATTCCAATTCTGGACAAACTGCAATGCATTTAGTGTGGGAATCAGACCCAAACTAAACAAAACAGCACATGTTGATTCTTAGTCTCCATAAACAAGACAACTGAATACCAACTAGAGCATTTTACAGCAATGAAAGGGAATAGATACATTTTTCTATAAAAACAGAAAATTTGAAGAGCTTTAATATTTTTGGCATTTATATTCACTCTGCAATACATCTGCATCAATCACCACCCACATGCTTTGAAGACTGAAAGTAGATAGTAAGTCTAGCAGGCCTTCATGGTGGGAGTTGCGGGGTTTTTTTCTATCGAACCTTAAAAGTAGGCTTGTAAAAGGTAACTTCAAAACCTTGTTAAATCCCAAGGATGTTAAAATTTGGGACCAACTACTTGTCTCTCAAGCCTTAAATCAGTGGATTCACCATTTTAAGTAATTCTTAAGAGAAGATTGGATTATTTAATTTTAAGTTTTTAAAATAATGGTTTCCTTTAGTTCATAAAAGTATTTAGATTGGGAAGCATTATTGACTTTATTATGGAGGAGGTTAAAACAGATGGCCAGTAATTCTCCTTTCTGGCCCTGCAGATTTACAAAACCATCCCTGAATTAGAGCAGGGAGATAGGATGAAAAATATGGTTCTCATTAGACCTTGGAGAGAGCCCCAGATAAAGCAAAGACTGACCTTTCAGCCTAGTCTAACTTCTAACCTCCTGGGTCCACCCCATCATTCACATGATAACCACAAGGCTTCTGCTTCACCCAACACACAGCTTCCAGAAAAATTTCCAATCCTGGTGCTTCAGCTTCAAATGATAGAGAATGCAATGTATTCAGTCACTGGTTTTGCTCATTTGCACCGGGGTGGAAAGTAGTCATATGAGAAGTTAATCCTGCAAGTCCTCTCAATAGAGCTACAGAAAAAGAAAAACAAAACAGAGGAATACTGCAAGGGCTTCATTTTGATTGATATCAATTTTAGAGCAAGATGAAAATCAGAGTTTTTTTTCTACATGGACCAGTGCACTAACACCAAATACAAAAGATTATATGGCTAAAAAAGCTTAGGTCCTAACTAAATTGTCTCCACATGTATACCATCGGGGCAGGCAGATTCAAGACGGGTACTTTTGCAGGCATATCTGAGCATCCAAGTCTGAAGACAGGGCTTTTAGCAATCAACGCAATAGCCATATACTCAATATTTTCATTTCTCTATTGCGTATTTCCTTCTCAGAGCAACATTGCAGGCAGCCTTTATTGTGGGCTCTGACTTACACAGAACTGGTGCCCAGCTCCCTTGTGAAGGAGTCCAAGATGATAAATTCACCCATATAAATGCAATCTGACTCTATGACTGCTACAGACTACAGCAAAAGTTCACAGCTGTGGGCAGCAGTGGAGGATCTTTGTTGTTCTCTGTATAGAGCTCTTCTGCCTGGAGACACCTTTAAAGAAGATTCTCCATGTTTACAGTCAGTGGTTAGACCCTGCCAAAGGTCAAATAACTGTAATCCCCAAACTTGGTGGGTTAGAGGGCCATAAATGGAGCGATGTCCTCTATCTTGAAAGAAGCTCTACAACAGCAATATGTCCCTCCACCCTCTCAGCCCTGGCCTTGTTGTGGCTGTCAGGCACATTTGAAAGCTGGTCTGCAGATTCGCTATGAGGGGCTGTCAGGGTTGACATAGTCACTCCTAACCTTTTCCCCAACTCACACAGTCCCTACGAATGACACTGACTCCCTACAAATGACACAGAGGGTGCAAGAGCAGGTCCTGTGACCACACTGCACTGTGGGTTACGAGCTTGGGGCTTGACCATGTGATGGTACCACCCGATAATAATTCTGCCTGTAGATGTGATTCAAAGGCCAGGACCTTTTTAAAAGGCATACTAGAGTGGTACTCTGTGGCAGCAAGGGCCATGCCATGCTGCTTGCTGCAATACCTATTGACAGACGAAGACTGCAGGACTGAGTTCCTGCAAAACATAACCCCTCTGAGATGCTCTAAGTAGCCTGAGCTTGTCCCCAGCCTTCCCAGGGGAAGCATCTAGGAGGGTATGCCAAAGAATTCATGACACAGTGCGAGATCTTAGTTTTTAGGACACAGATGGGCACTTGTGACAGAACAGCATGAACGCAAACAGCAATCATACAGAAACTTGCTTGTGCTACACGTTATTGCTGCTTTCTCAGAGCTTTTAAAAGTGCAGAGTATCGTAAGAAGCACGTTTGAACTATTTCTAGTGGTAACCCCTTCCCCTAGCACCAAGCACACCTGTGCAGTGGCAGATACTCAGCACACTCTGGCCTCTGCCTTTCAGACCCGTTCTTCAGCCCCGCGCAGGTGGAGGTGACTGCTCAAAGTGACTTCACTGTCACGCTTCCCTCCAAGCAGTGCTTCACTAAGTCTCTTCCCAGCACTGGCCCTGCAGGGAATTTAGCTTAGACTTAACAAGTGCCTAGAGTTTTAGATTCTGTTTTTAGTTCTCGGGTTTTGTTTTTATTGGGACTTTGGTTTCAAGGTGCATGTATACATACACAAAAATACTGCCAGGGTATCATCATAGTCATCTTACAGGAAATAATGCTTCAGAAACTGGAAGGTATTCTTCCTACACTCCCACATATTTTGCTTTTAGAAGGCAAAGGAAAAAACAAGCAAGCAAAATAACCAGCCACCTTCTCTATTGGACACAGATTATATAGGAGAAGTCACAGAGTGAAGTGAATAAAATGACTGGCTATAAACTCCCTTTTTTGAGAAGTTTATCATAAAAAAACTTGAACTAGCCCTTCCTATTGTTGAATTGACCCATTTTGTTTTTAAACAAATTAAATTCATCCAATGTGATGAGGTTTTGCTTAGATTTTACCCATTTAAGTCCCATAGAATGTGTAAGAGTATATTCCTGCCTTCTGCAGGCTTTGCATAGCATTATAATGTTGTTTTCCCTTTCTAATCTCCAATATATTTCTCTGAAACTGCAGATGCACTGAATCATCAAGCTTTGTGTTTGTTTGCAGGGAATAACAAAAAATTTCAAGCACCAGTAACTTTGCAGTGCTTTCCTTGTATTTTCAGTGTTTCTGAACTATACAGTTTTAATCTACCTCATTGATTCCAGATGGAATTAACAGGTAACATTTCTAGTCCTAAATATGCAAGACTATTAGAAGCAGGAGCAAGCAAGACAAACTGCTTCTCATCTCTGATATTAGAATGTGGAGGAATGACTCTGCTGCAGTCCCACACCCCCCACCCCTAAAAAGTTTTCATCAGCCTGGGAATGGCTCCAGTTCCAGCTCTGAGCTAGACAGCTCACTGACAAGCTCCAAGACAGCAATAAAAATAATCAACAACCTTCTGGAGCGTACATCACATCCAGTAATGATGCTCACAGAACCAAGATCAAATACCAGTAACAGGTTCAGCAGAGTTTTGACTAGGTGGGCACAAGAGGAGTGGTGAGGTGAGGAAAACATACCAAAGAACATTAAAAAAAAAAAAAAAAAAAAAAAGTTAATTTCTGTCTTTAAAACCTCAATCTAACAGAATATTTCAAAATGGAAGACACTTTTTATAGCAGTCATACCACAAGAGGAAAGCCAGTGCAACACACTAAAACCCTAACAGGTATTAAAAGCTGTGAAGTTTATCCGCTACAGAACAGAAGGACAAAGACAAGGTCATTCACTCTACGCAAGTGAAAGAACAAGGCTCCAAATCCCCAAACAAACAGGGGCAGAAAATAATCTCCTTGGCAAAGTTTTGAAGTATTTGAGCATCAGGAGAAAGTCAGAAGCAGTATTATTGACTAACCAAGCTGACATTTGGTTACCAAAGTATTTAATTCTTATAGTTCCTACTAGATGAAAGGACACCACGTCTATCTCCAAGTAATGGCTTGGCACAGTCAACCAGACGGTACAGAATATCAGCATTTTTTTCTTTGTGGGTTGAGAAAGAGAGTTCTAAAAGTTTCTCATTTGCCCATTGCCCCTTATCTTGCTTGACTAGTTGAATTTCAGCAGCACCTGAGGTCAAGTTCTGCTAATCAACCATTGCTATCTTCCTTCAGCCTTTCCTGAGGGGATGTGGGTGCAGAGAAGGACTCCCAGGAGGACATGTGTGCTGCATGCTACTGCTAGTGCTACCCGCAGCTGGGTCAAGCCACAGGATCCACATAAGAGGGACTGATAAAACAGAAGAAAAACTCCTTCCTGGGGAAAGGAACATGCATGGAACAATGAGTCAAGCAGGAGGCTGCAATGGTGGCCGAGCACAGCCTGGAAGGTGGTATATACATCCCCCAGCAAGTGTCCAAGTTGGACCAAGTCTTCTGATCTGGAATAAAGTGATGTAACACATCTCAGTCTTATGGCAGAAGCTGCTGGGAGAACAGCAGACAAGTGTGAACCCCTTACAGAGAGATACCACAGATCACCTGGCACCTAATAACTGCTGGATGTCTTTGTTAAGATGATCAAGGTCCAAAGACTAAAGAATCTAAATAATTAGATCTGTTTTCCGAGAGAGCTCCAGCTGGGCAGCAATTCGTGCTCAGCTATCTATATTTTATTGGCAAAGCTGCAGCAGTCCTTTATAATGTTCAGCCACAGATAACGTATTACATCCCAGTGGATATTTCATAGTAAACTGCTCAAGTCGTTCTCTACCCCCCTGCTTTTCTTGTTTGCAAGCTACCTACAAGCAGAGTACAGATTTTTTCCATTTTACTCATAGGCTGATTGCTAAGATTTCCATGCACAATCTTTGATCTGTGGATTGCTGCACGTATTTGAAGTTCAAAATTTGATCTGTATCAATTGCTGACAGGGGAATTTCAGCCATAGGACTAAAAATGCAACTCTCAGGATCAGATTTATGGTGTGAATATTGAAAGTGCATTTAAGAAACAGTAATAACTTTAGAAAATTGTGACATAAAAGTCCCTAGGTTTACTCTGAGGACTCAGTTATCAAGGATCAGTAACTTATGTGGGAGAATTCATTCCAGTTCTCATTTTTTTTATTCATTAGCTTTCTGCTCCACCTAGCATCTCCCTATTTTTGAACTTAAGAAAATAGAAAATCTTGATCAATTTTCTTATGACTTACAGCTTCATGCCTCTTTGCCCTGTTCTCTTTTCTTAAAAAAACTTTCTTCTCTGCACTAAACAGCCTCCCTCCAGGCCATCTCCCTCACAAGAATGTTTCTTGCCTGTAAAATACACTCATTGCCCTGCACTGAACCCCTCCTAATTTCCCTTAATTCTTCCTTTGTGCTGACCCCCACTTTGGAAGGGGACAGCATCATTCATGAGCAGCAGATCAGCTGCCTTAGTCCATCTGCCCACAGATGAGCAACCACATTACAAGCCACACTGGCCATTTCCCACATGAGTACACAGGGTGCTGGTCAGATGCTCAGGACCATCCTGTCCAGGTGATGACTCAGGTGGTGGGGGAGAGGACAGATACGCAGCAGCCAGCCATGTCCCCACTGGTCCTCTGCACTCACTGGACTGCAGTCCTTGGGCTGTCAGGCTCAGCACCTTTCAGGAAAACTAAATTTACACCCACACACTTCCCCCCTCCCTTCCTCTAGACATTATTAAAAAAGCTTTATTCCCTGATGATTCACCAACACCTGGGAGCGAGTTCTGCTTTTTGTTCATCTCTGACTAAAATCTTTTCTTCCCCTTAGCAACCAAGCCTTCAAGATTTAAAAGAAATGAGTGTGTAAGTGTATGCTTGCTTCCTTGGAGTGCATGAAAGGCTAATTACAGAAATTAAATGCTAATTTCTCAAGATTAATATAGGCAAGTAAAAGGCTTTTGCATTGTTTGCATAAGAGGCTACTTCAAAAGCTTTCCTCCTTTTGCTCTTCACCTGTAATTTCTACCCTTCCTTCCAGTGCTAGGTTACACCAGGTCAGGTTTTTAATTGGTGCTCATTAGCCAAGCTGTGGATGCTCCTCTCTGGTCAGTCCATTTGCCCACAGGCAACTGCTGGCTGCATCTCTGTAGTTCTAGGAAGAGGAAAGCAGACCCCCCTCCCAGCAACAGCAGTACTTTGAGCTCTGTCACCAGTGGCTTTCCTGACACCCTGTGGAGAAGTTCAAAGGAGAACAAAATACATACAACAGCAAAATTTTGCAGTCCAGCTCCTTTGTCTGCCAAGAAGATGCAAAAACCCGAATGTATGTGTTCCTGAAATCTGCATTATTCTGTTGTGCTTATGAATGGGCACTGACTTCTACAATTTATTGTCACATTTGACCATGCTCAGAACACTCCAGTTCAACACATCCCATAAGGTGTCTCTTAAAGCATAGTAGTGCAAATGCCTCCATAAATTGATGGTCTAATATATATTTATATATACATATATATTCATATGTTTTGTCATATAAAAGCTTTCTCCAACACCACAAAAGGTCTTGGCATCACATTTGATTACAGGTCAGACTGATGAACACATGTCAGTGAAAGTAACTTACATTGCCACTCTCAAGAACAAGAAAAAGGAGTTGAAAATACATTATTTCACTTTGATTCTCTAAGCCAGCTTTCAGCAGAACAGTGGCTCATTGCAACCTACCATATAACCATGCTGACAAGGGCTCTCTAGCAGGGATGGTGGCCCTACCAAAAGCAGCAAGCCCACATCACAGCACAAGCTCTCTCTTAAGCAAGAATAGAGAAGCTCCAAACACATCAGGACTCCACTCCATCGTGTGCCAATGGGAAAACCAGAAGTGGGATGAATGTAAAATGTATGCTGTGCTGTTCCTAAAGCACTTTGGGTTTTGATGCACCAATCAAGAAGGTCAGTATTAGGTTTGTGCTGATGGTCCTCACCCAGTAAGAGCTACACAACTAGTCCCAGGAACTTCACCAGAGAAAGAATAACAGAACTGCCCCTATTCAAGAGCTGTAATAAGGTAAGGAAAGAAAAGGAAGTAATTTGGCATACCTACGTGCACTATTAATTAAAGATAATAAGAATAATTATACACTTGGGAAAGGCAAAGACAGGTCCTCAGAATATCAAGAGGCCTATAAAAATTCTTGTGAAAGGCACCAAAACCTAAATAAAAAGGGGTGCAATTATTCCCCCCCACCCACTCTGCTGAGTGTGGGAAGGACAAGAATCACAGCAAGAGAAAGTAAATGTCACAGATGGGTAACAGGGACAACAACTGAGAAACACTCTGTAAGGTCTCCTCAATAGAGAACAGCTGAACTTAGAGGATCCAGCAACAGAATTTTCTTGCAGGACTAAGACAAAGTTAAGGGGCATTTCACACCTCTCCCTCAGCAGTGGGAAATGAACAGGCAACTCTTGAAAGATAATTGGAAAGGGTTAAGGTGAGCAAAAACTGGAATGGGTTTTTTAACAGGTTGGTGATGTTTGCATTTCATCTCTTTCATGATCAGGACATGAAAATAGAGAGAATCCCCTCTATTCCCCACCTTGTTAAAAAGCACAATACCTCTTCCCTGCAATATTTCTGCGGCAGACATCATGTTTGAGCTAGACATCAGAACAGGAAAATATCATTTACAGTAAGAGGATTGCATGCAAATACCTTTTGCCTCCAACATAAATCTATGAAACTAAGTAGACCCTAGCTGATAAGCAACACAGCAAGAATAGTTTTATTGAGCTGATACCCTACACAAGCCTTTCTACATTAATTGTCCAGTTACAGCAGCTGACTCCATAGGGATGGTGAGGAAGCTGACATCATTAAGAAAGGAGAAAGAAGAGGCTTATAAGAAGATATCCTTTGAGCACCAGGTACAGAAACATTTCAGCAGTAATTTCAAACACAACTGGTTGCCTACATTGGGTTTAACTCATGAATAACATACATTGGCATAAAAGTAGAACCCCCTCATTTGATGTAAACACTGCACAGCTGTTCAAAGTGTTTCACAGAGCAAGGAGAGGTGACACAGCTCGATATGAGAGTCCCAGGGACTCCTTTTGTTGTAGAGCAGATAATATACTACAGCAGATTTAAAGCATGATGCCTTGAGCGATTTAAGCTCTCGCTAAAATGTACATGCACTCTTACACACTTACACCTCTGATGTGAGCAAAAGGCAACCAACACTTGGGATATGAACCTGGGACATCTGTCACATAGCTCTAATCAAATTTCAGAGTCTTAATTACATTAATCCTTGGCACTAAATCTATACACAAGGAGTAATAGAGCATCACCATTTTAATCTGACTGAAATACCAGAATATGGTTTATAAATCATGGTTTAATTGGAGAATAGTCTAAACCAAACCTCATTTCTCCAGAATGTTGCAGAGAAAATCTAAATCCAGAATGAAGACTGCTAGCTCTAGCAACAAAAAGGCATCAGTATATGTTTCTGCTCTTAGTCAGTCTCCAGTCAGTAACCAAGAGAGTTTCACTGCAGCCTTTGGATTATACTAACAGGAAGAACAGAGAAAAAAAAAATCCATAGGTAATGGGGCCTCAGCAGGACAGATACAGGTCAGCTGGAGGATTCTTAAGGATTCTGAATAACTTCTTTGCTCTTATTCAAGAGAGTCATGGACTAAGCTAGTAGACTACTAACGATTCCCTCATTTTCCAAGCTTTCTGCTCAGAGTTTTCTTGTGTTAGGCCTAAGTATCCATTAAGTGGTTTGTCTGATCCAGTAACATCTGGCTGAAACTACGGCTCAAAAGCCACTTTACTAAGAGATGCCGACTGATAATAAACATCCTAAGAAATTTCAGGTGCAGGGCACTATACTGACATGCTATACTTTCCCATGAGAGACAGTAATACAATTTTTTTTTAAAGAATAGTATCTGCATGCTTGTTCTGCCATTCAACAGAAGACTCATGACATAATTGTGTTATAAATGTGTGTTGTTCAAAACAAGCATGCCAGAGGATTCTCACACTCAACAACTCTCTCTGTGGCACCAGCCACAGATACTTGCAACCAGCTGAACAATGTCTAAGGTACTAAATTCTGCATTAAAAAGTATATACTGGACCTCCTTGGTTTCCATAGGACCTATTTCAAAACAAAGGGCAGAATATGATACTGATGTCTGATTGCTCAGACTTCATGAAAAACACGAGAGTTCTGGAAAGGTTTTTTGCCAGATTACTGAATTGCTTTGCTTTAGATAGTAACTTAGATTCCTTTTTGGCAGCAACTATACAGCATAACATACAGACAAGATGTGGCACACATTCCACCATATGGGCTAGAAAAAAGCAGATGTCTAGGGAATATCTTCAACTAAAAATATTGTGTCTTATCTGACTAAGAGAATTGTAAATATTTTAAATTATAGTCAGAATATTTAATTGCACTCTTTGAAATACTGGAATTTACATGCAAAATAAACCGACAATTAGTTACGACACCTTGAAAATGTGCTTTCCAGCCCTTTTCTGTGATTGCATTACAATAAAGATATATTCAACATGTAAAAAAGAGAAGAGATCTTCTGGACAATCTTCCAGTAAGAACAGAGGCAAAGGGAAATTTTAACTTCTTCCAAGACAGATTTTGGTTGCCTTCTGGAAGACAGTAAGAAAGACCTGATGACCCAGAAGACCTCTTCCCAGTGTTCGCAAGTGTCTGAGTTAAAATTAGTTTTCCTTGGAAGCCAGCTGCAGAATATTTGAGATTCCATGACTTCACGCACATCACCCATATGCAAATTTAGCAGACAAGAAAGATTGTCATGGAGGATATCAGAGTGAATCATGCTAGAAACTAAAAATCACTTTCTACAGTGATACAGAGACAGTGCCTCGTCTACTGACTTCCCCAGTGCCTGGGGAGACAAGGCTCAGTATACATTATAGAACTTTAAATTTTTCACATGCCAAGTGGTATTTGTGCAAACAAGAGAATTAGGAATCTTAGTCATTATTTGCTCAGGCAATGATCTGATTTGCATGTGGAAGCCAATGCTTATAGATAAAGGCATGGGACCAAAGATGTTTGTAGACTTCAAATAAGCAAAAGCAATCATAAATATTTCTATTGTTTCAACAACTAAGCTGGTTGAGAGGTATCTTAAGATACAAATCAAAATTCAGCACTAACTGAACACAGCACCCCCAGATGCCTGCCCTTGCTTTGTAAAGTGGTATTGGACTTGTTTCAACTAGAGATTAAATAAAATGATCCCAGCTGTCCCATGACGGGTGGATGTGGGAGGGAAAGGGAGGCTGTGTTGCCAGAGGGCTGCAGCAGTACGACCCAGCATGTCACAGCCCTTTTCATCTTCTGGAGAGAGGAGATGCTGCTCCGTGTATCTTCTGCACCAGCCTCCCTTCCCTCCAGTGAACCACTGCAGGACAAACACACCTATAAATTCTTATATGAGGTTTTTCAGTTTAGTCTAATGGTCTTAATGGCTTTTGTCACTTTTGAGCTCAGAAGCGCCAACACTACTTCTCTCATCTGTGTTTTGTCCTCTGCACAGCTGGATACAGGAAAGCAGAAAAGGCTGGCTTTGAGATCCCGCTGTATTTCCAGACATAGCCTTCTGATGCTTGGCTGTGCATCCTGCAGCTGTGACAGTCACTGCTGTCCCTCCCTGCAGCCCAGTCCCCCTGTCCACTGGAGTCTGGGCTTCAGTACCTCTGCTTCACATCTGGGGAGCAACAGCAAGGTCACAGTGGCAGCTTTCAGTATGAATAGGTACACTCCTGATGAATCAAACACCCCAATACCAAAGCATCCAGATCCTGGCCACACTATGCTGTGAGTTCATGGATGCAAGCAAGACAATTCCTAGCAAAGGGGATGTAATTAATCACCACAAATCCTTAGTATATACAGTCAGCAGTTTGCAAACCTGTATTCTCCATCCCAAACTCCTGTGTCCATGGCTTAGAAGACACTCAGGGAAAAAAGTTTGGCAGAGGCACCTTTTGCAACAGTTACTGCTTGCTTGAATATATGGCTCCTTTACCAGTGGAAGGAGCCAGATGGAGAGTAGTCTCCACAGTATTATTTTAGCCAGACAACTTTATCCATGTGGAACTCCCTACTGAACAGCTCACTGTTGAGTATCTCGTACCTGGCTCAGATATATCTGGGCTGAGAAGAATCCTTCCAGTCTCACTTCACCTTTCTTCAAAGCAGGCTCCTCATCAGGGAATCCCAACTACAGTCTTCATCTTTTTGAGCTCAGAAGTTTCAGACAGCTGAAGCTACTGCTGCTTCAACATGTTATAAAAATACTCCATAAAATGAAAAAAATACATTGGCTAAAAGAATTTAACAGCACATGACTGCAGTTTAAGATATGCTGTCATAAAAATGCAGCAGCAGTGCAAAATATCTAATTAGTAGCGCAACTTCAGGACAGTAGAAACCAGGATTTAGCATGAAACTCACCCCCTCATTAGAGGGAGAGATTTCTGCATCAGCTATGCTTTCTGTCCATCCACTGGAAAGCCTCTCATTTGTTTGGTTAAGGAAACAGAAAAAAATTAACTTTGTGCTGTTGTTAAGCTGGTACTCACACCTTCTTGAAATCCAACAGGTTCAGCTGGTCAGGCTTTAATTGAGGACTTTGTGAACAATTTGCTTCCCTTCTTCCTCACCCTCAGACACAAGCATTACCCCACTAGGCTAACACCCAGTTTTGGGGGACCCAAATGACATTTTTCTTCCTAAACTTTAAGGAAAGGCAGGCAGATCACTACCAGAAAAGGTAAAGCATAAGGCACAAGAAAGCCATTTTAGTCCCTCTCACTTTCCCCTGCATTAGATTATAATGGAGTTGGTGAACATTCACATTTTCTTTACCAAAATACATGCTTCAATATTTAGAGATGATCCCATGTTTTCATCTTAAAATTCAGAACAAGCTGGCAAGGCTGTCCAGAGGCAGCTCACCCCAGCAGCTCACCCCAGACGTCGCTGCAGGAACTTAGGAAATGCACTGCTAACATTAACCATCCAATAAATGCAAACTCTGGGAGTCAGCAGTGTCTGCTCCTGCATAAAGTGGAGCACGCTTTCAGCATCACTGTGGAACTGCTTGTGCATCTAACAGGGCCAGGGCTGCTTAGGAATCGAGAATGAGATAGCATCCACAAGAAAAGCAATTGTACAGCCCCCCTTGGTGCTCCAGACAATGATGCACTTTGCTGGTGTGTTCAGCACCTTATCAGTGGTGGACTAGATTATTTTATCAGGGGTAATGTCCTGATTTTGGCTGGGATAGAGTTAATTTTCTTTCTGGTAGCTGGTATAGTGTTATGTCTTGGATTTAGGATGAGAAGAATGTTGATACACTGATGTTTTCAGTTGCTGCGAAGCAGTGTTTACACTAAATCAAGGATTTTTCAGCTTCTCATGCCCAGCCAGCAAGAAGGCTGGAGGGGTACAAGAAGTTGGGAGGGGACACAGCCAGGACAGCTGACCCAAACTGGCCAAAGGGGTATTCCATACCATGTGATGTCATGCCCAGTATATAAACTGGGAGGAGTTGGCCTGGGGGGCGCAGATCACTGCTTGGGAACTAACTGGGCATCCATCGGTCAGTGAGTGTTGAGCAGTTGTATTGTGCATCACTTATTTTGTATATTCCAATCCTTTTATTATTACTATTGTCATTTTATTATTGTTGTTATTATCATTATTATTTATTTTCTTCCTTTCTGTCCTATAAAACTGTTCTTATCTCAGCTCATGGGTTTTACCTTTTTCCTTCTGATTCTCTCCCCCATCCCACTGGGTGGGGGGAAGTGAATGAGCAGCTGTATGGTGCTTAGTTGCTGGCTGGGGTTAAACCACGACAGGTAACATCCATTACGACTGGTCAGTAATACCAATAAAACCAAAGCCAATACTCAGCAATTGAAAATTAAATCCAATGGCTGGCATACAAATCCCCAGTGACACCCCATGATACCCTATAACAGGCAGGCACAGATGAAAAACAAATTTAACGCTGCCAAAAAAATTAGTAATTAGGAAATTTCTTTCCATCCTGATCTATGGAGCATAGATCACTTCTAAAGAAAGAGGGGGAATAGATAGACATTGTAAATACAGTTTTGGTTCAAAACAGATCCTTTTCATCAGGCTTAATGGGACAGGAACAACAACAAAAAAGTACTTGGAGAACAAAAGCATAAGACAGAAACTACAGGAAACTAAAAGAAATAATAAATCAGTCCCAGAAAAATATCTGAAGTACAAACAAAATAGATGCCAAAACTCTTTAAGAATCTTGAGGAGGAAAATCAAATCAATGTGATTTCATAAATGAGTCTGGCTTTTGTTAAATCATTTCTTACTTGAAAAGGCTTTGTTATTAAAAAAATCTGGCTTTTCCAGAGGAGGTTTTTCTGCTACTAAGATTACTGGACCTCTCTGTACCTCATACTCACTAGTTTCACTGTGCCTAACACCAAATTCAAGAGGTACTTCAGACCTATTTCTGTGTTGTGTGATGCAACAAGCAATGTCATCCTGTACAGCAAAAAAAGGAATTTAATCTCTTTCGATTTCCACTGCAGATCACTGAATCATTACTGTTCTGTTAGGTTTTCAGGGCAGTAAATTAATACCGTTTAAAGCCATTATACATAAAGTCCATGAAAACAAGTCTGCTGCTTATATCATTTCTTACTGTGTTGAAAAATCTCAAAAGGTAACTGAATGAATGACCAGAAAAAAAGAAAACAAACCACATATTTTGAAGCATTAAGTTGTTTGCTTAGCCCTGCTTCTGAGTTTTCAGTGGCTTTTCCATATTTATGATGGAAGCAGGTGGTATAATGCACTGTGTAGCTCAGGTCCTCTGCTGTTATAGAACGACAAGATCACAGAAGGATGAGGCTGGAAGGTACCTCTGGAAACCATCTCATCCAATGCTCCTGTGCAAGCAGGGTCAGCCCAAGCAGGTTGCCCTGTTCAAGTAATTTCAGCAAGTCCCTACACCCATCTTAAACCAATGCAATTCAAATTGTTCTAGGAAAATGAAGAGATCTTAACACAGGACTCTTAACACTTGCTGTCTCCACTTGAGATTCAGCCATGCAAGGTTTCATCACTGATCACTGAAATCCTTCCTAACCTGCTATGGGACTTCTCTTTGCTTTCACAAGATCAGTTCTGAGCCTGGTGCCCAGGAGTGCTGCAGAACCGAGCTCTCTCTTCAACAGTAGCTGCTCTTGTCACTGCATACCGCATGAAGAAAATGTGATCCTGGAGTGTCACTGGTGCTGGCCTTCCTTAACCGGAGGAATATGAGCTTTAACATCTATAAATTCTCAGCCAGGAGAAAGAGGAATATTTCTTCTGGGACAAACTGTGCTCATATCTTACTAGTTTTCCCAAAATTCCTAGCTTCTCTTTGTGAGGTAAAATAAGAGGCTCACATTGACTTACTACCTTCATAGTAACTTCTGAATTTTTTAAAAAAGAAGTGCATTAACTCTCTTGAAAATGGATTAGGCAGACCTTGAACAAATTGCTAACACTCTTTTAGAAACTCTTTACCATTGGTAAGAAGCCAAAGACTCTCAGTCAGAAGTACCTTTACCTAGACCACTTTTTCCACTAAACAGGGAGTGATACACACCATTAGCTTTCATTTCAATTATTTGGCAAAATGAAACCTTCCTTTAAAATCCACTTGCTCAGTAAGTTCCTAACAGAACTGTGGCACTGTATATGAATAAAAAAAGGCATGACTGAAAAGAATATAGCTGAAGGATGGATAATACTATTCCTGCCCAAGAGTATCCTATACCACTATACTGCTCCATGTAACTGACACAGCATTTATGTGCTGGCAATCAATGAAGTGAAAAATCACTACAAGTCTGTCTGCCACAAGCAATCTGACCCTTTGTAATCACAGATCTGGCTTTGATTCCCAGCATGCTGGGTCATAGAATTAGACCAAAAATCCGCACCCAGATTTGAGACACTGCAGGTCTTTTCAGAGCTCGCAGTCAGCTTCTCCTTGCTGGACAGATAGGAGCCATTTGTCAAATACCGAACAGTGAATTTATGTCAGTGTTTGAACTTCAAGTACAGCTGAAACCTGAAGATGTTCATAGCCAAAGCAATGACTTTATTTGTATGTGAACTGCTAGCCCAGCATTTGTGAACATCTGATTGATAAAGTAAGGGACACACATGCAGTCACTTTCTGCTGGCTGCAGGTTCTCAATTACTGACACCACTTCTCCATGCTTGATGCATTGCAGATGTAGGCATGAAGGGTATTGCCACTGGGCTAGAAAGAAAGAGGTTTTGATCCCTTTACCATCAAGTTTTCCTCCTTCAGCTGGGAAGCTTTTTTCATCATTCCTAATGGGCATCAGGAAAGGAAAGTTCTGAATCCTTCCCCATTCTTCAAGGTGTATGAAGTCTTACCCTTCCCATCCATTTGCTATGCAAAAGCTGCATTACACTGTCACAGCTACCACTTCCCCAGTGCTTTGCTACCAACTTTACCCTGCAAGCAGTGTAAATTTGGCCCCAATGTTGGCCCCAGCACAGTACAGCCTAGGGCTGGGGGCAGGAGGGAAGGGCTGAGGAGTTCTGTTTTTTCCATGGTCATCCATTTTTTCCTGCAGTTCTCATTGCAGCAAGAAAGGTATCAAAAGCTTTAATCACTACATCTCAAAACACACAAGTTAGTACTTTTCTGTGCTTCCAGACAGTAGATTAGTGCAGCCTGGCTGCCAAACATGATTAATAACTCTGCAAGGGCCTTTGTACTGTATGCATTATTTGCCAAAAATGGCAGAAATCAGAAGAGAGGAGGGTGCACTGCAATGACAGTTATTTCAGAACCAGATGACTGTTTTTTGTGATTAAAGAACAAACCCAATTACATGAAGAAAACTCAGTGACATAAGCTCTCCTCTAGTTCCCTCCTCGCCTGGCCCCATCACCCCTCCTTCTTTAAAATGTTGCTTGGCATTCCTGAGATTAATTTCAGGGCTCTAAAATAAACACATCCAAAAATAGTAAGAGGAAATGGTAATCTTGCAAAGTAGAGTTTGTTAGCTTATTTTCCAGAAACCAGAAGCCCTGTCTGCTTGAATCCCTTATTGCTCTGCACAGCAAGTCACAAGCAGATAAATTACTTTCTGTATCAGCAAAGACCAAACACGCTGCTGTTCTGGTGTAGAGGCTCAGGCTTCAGTGTAAGTGAAAAGCAAGTGAGCAACACAGGGCTGGGGGGGCTGGGGCAAGCCCCAACACAGAAGGAAATCTCTAGTCTATCAAACCCTGTTTCTGCTTGATGAACACGTTGGCCACTGCAAGCCTAATCTGCTCCTCAGAGCCATAGATGTTCCTGTCAGCGTCAGCACCAACTTTACTAGAAACATCTCGAATAAGCGTTTTAGCTTAGTCCGCAAACACCAGTTATGCAGGTCAATATGCTCTGTAGTCACATGCGTGTCCTCATTCCCTACCACTTTTGACCATTTAAACTCTGCCCTTCCCTGTAATCCATGCCTGTCACCCCTAATATGAGTTCATTATGTCTAATGTGGGAAAAGGACTTAGCCTGTGATGCCAGGCGCTCCATCCTCCAGGATATCCAGCAACAAGGCAGAAATCACTGCAACTAATGTGAAGGGTGGCATTGAAAAATATATGGTGACACTCCCTGGGAGAAGTACAGCTTCCTGACTCCTCTAGCCACCTGCACCAGCCACTATCCACCACACAATTACATCAATCAGAATAATGGAAGAAAAAAAAAAAAAAGAAGGAAAAAAAAAGAAAGAAGGTAAGGGTTCATCCAGGCTGCAATTTCTAAATTGTCATGTTTCTGCCTCAAAGTACACACACAGCACAGCTCAGATAAGCTGGGATGATATTTGGTAAGCATCATTCTTTGGGATGGGGGCTGACATTTTTGTCTGAAGTCTAAATAACTGTATAATTAATTCTTCAACGCATTTCGAGGCAATAGAGAGGATCTGTTCTGTCAATGGAGCATCCCCATCTACTGTTGGAGAGTGGAAAGGGAACAGCACGTCCCACAAGGAAGCAAGCTGCAGAAGAGGAATCTGCCATCCAGCAGGATTACCAGGAGCCCGTGTCAAAAGGGTGGAGGAGCAAGGGCGACTTACAGGAAACTTTGCTTCCCAGTGCTGCTGTGACCTTCACCAGAGCTCTATCCCAGTATCTATTACAAAAATAAGTTTCTAGATGCCATCGTTTAAAAAAGCAAAATTTTAGAGAACAAACTTGCATGTTAGCCAAGAAAAAGCATTGCTTTCCTAATCTCGCAGCCAGCCTCAAACACTTACTTAAGGAACTTTGAAGTCTCTAAGGGGGAGAGTAGATGGTGACAGTTTAGGTGCTGAAATACATTTAAATCTTTCACTGCTGCTGATGACATGAAACCTGCAATAGCCAATAAATTTTAGCCAATTTTTTTACAATACTTATCAAGTTTCAGACATTTCTAAAATTGAAAGAAAAAATTAAAATCTCCTATAACTTAAGTTCCAAATGAATTCCAAAATGTATCTGAATGGAGATAAAGGATTTAAACCTTTTCAGGGTTCTGAAGTTTACTGAATTCACACTCTTATCTTTGGTCATCTCCTAACTGACAAGAAGAATATAATAAATGGTCAGACTAAGTACTGCACAGCAAGGCATGGATTTAGCAAGGGGCAATCAGAAAACTGAAATTAAGACATTAATAAGCCTGCCTGTCAGAGAAGATGTGGAATGATTCCAGACTAGAAACTTCAACACAGCTTTCTAATTACATATTATTCTTCATCATAGCAGCATGATAAAAACAATCTTGATAAAGTTACCTATTCATCAGTGACTGTCATTTCCCCATAACAATAATCCTGCTTCTTACACAGAAAGTGAGAACTCAAGATCTATCGCTGGTACAGAAATGAACAGCTCCAGAAAATCGAGGGATGTATTCTGAGAAAGCAAGCTATTCATCACTCTTCTATGGCCCTCTTTTTCTGTGCATGTAAAGTAGAAATGGGCTCAACATTAATGAGACAAGACTACACCCATGCTGCAGAAGCTAAGCACCCACTTTAAACAGCGACCAAAGAAACAGAATTACTTGCACACTTGAAAAAACATGCTGAATTCAAGGTTTTAATGCTGAGGGATGGCTGAAAGCATCCCCAGAAGATGCCATATTTTCATGATTTATTTAATTTGGAAAATAATATTTTCCTCTTTAAAGTAATCCACTGTGATACTGAGGTTGCAATAGCTGTGCATGTGTACACAGCCACAGCTTGCCAAAGAATGAGAAGAAGAAATCAAACACTATTTTTATTGTATAGACAGCACTTAACTTGTTCCAAACCCATGTTTGGAGGTCTGTGTTTGGAAAGCATTAACATTTTTTTCTTTCTCTACCTTATCACGCACTCCCCTCCTAAAAAGAAAGAAAAAAAAATAAAGGCAAGCAGACCTACATATAGTTATCCCAAGGCCAAAAGATGACAAAGGCACATGGGCCAGATTCTTTACTCATTGCTCCCATTTCTCAAGGATGGAAGGTTTAACTACCTCCAAGTGATCAAGGTACTTGGTTGAAACTCCTGTAGTAAACCACAAAACAACTGGTATCTCCTTCTATGTGTAAAATAGTGAAATAATTACCTTTCAGCTCCCTCAAGCAAGAGCATTGCATCACAGTTTGTCTTTGGGTTAAAAAGAAGAGGGGCCATCTACCCAGAGCCTGCTCTGGTCTCTCTCCTCTTGAATTCAGGGTTTCAGTGGGGGAAGATGAATCCTTGTGCATGCTCCATGGGCCATCCTATGCCAACATTTAAGTCCAGGTGTTATAAGCCCTTCCTCATTACAACCCCTTCACCTCTCCTGGTTCATCCTTTGCAACTGATACCTCTCTATCTCAGGAATCCTCCTTGCTGCAAGATGCTCCCCTAGGTCTTGACAGAGAGCCTAGCCTCACTCATACATGGTTTCTTCTGCTCCAGGAAGACTTCACTTCCTCCAGGTGCAAATTCCTATCTTCATGCCAAGGATCAACCTCACACTCCCTCAGGGAACAGGAATGCCTCTGTTGCACACCGTGTCTGTCACGTATCATGCATTGAGCAGGAGTTTCCCACAGCAGACTCCTCACACATTCCTCTTACTCTTGTAATTTATTGACCAGTAACTCTGGACCCCAGGAGCACAACGGGAAGCCCCATGTTCCTAGGTGGTCGCCTAGAGAGCCAACAGGCCCACCTCTGCTCCTCAGGGAACACAAGACAGAGTCTCTTCCGATGTCTGTCCCATGGCACTCTTTAAACAGGGTCTCTCCTTAAAGACATTACTAGATCACCTTGTAGTAGAGACAATTTGAATGAAAGGAAGGACACAGCATCAGAAAGCTGGTTAAGGCTTTGTTCCTCAAAAGCTTACTCAGGGACAGCCCCAGTGAAATTAGTTTGTAAAATTAAACATGTGCATAAATGCCTGCAGAATTTAGGCCTAAGAGACAGCAAGCGCTCACATAGCCTGGGAGAAGCAAAGGATCCAGCAAAGGATATCCTACTTTTGAGTCAAAATAGGTTTCAATAAACTTATCAACTCCATATAAACATTCTCACAAGACCATAAGCATTTACTGCTGGAAGGATATAAAAGGAACAAAATAGAATTGAAAATTATTATTATATCCTTATGCCTTAAAAGTGATTGTTAAGGGCATCCAAGAATTTGAGAAAATATTAAGCTGTAAGTTTTATTAAACCCTGAGGGAAAGTCCGGAGACCAGAAAAGACCAGAACAACAGCACAGAGGCAATGACAAATGCCTAGAAACACAGGGGCTGGAAATCCAAATGAGCAAGCATTGGGCTAAAATAATCTAATAATCTCTCTCCACTGGCAAATAACAAGGGGCAGGGGGAGAATTTCCAAGGTTCCCTGAAAACTTTTTTTCCTTTTATTTTGGAAAAAAAAGGATAAGCTATTTTGCTAGATAGGGAAAATGGGGCTTTGCTATAGAAATGGCAAACCTCCAGTAGTGGCAAACTAAGAGAACTTAACACAGATGGTGAAACCTCAGAAACTTTTCACTCAAAAAAGGAAAGGAAAGAGAGAAGACCCTGAACCTATAGTGGGCAAAAATCACCAAGTGGTTGTCATCTAACCTCCTGCAAGGGGACTTCAAAACAACAAAGCCTATCTCAGCACACTTAGGCCAGTGTAGCTTTGACAACCAGACAATATCACTTTAGCGAGAGATAGGCCATAGTGAAAGTGGGGACCGGAGAGAAGGGCCCTAGGCATAAGGTTGCATACAGGGTTGTTACAAAGAATATCATTAAAACCAGACAACAGGTGCTTCTAGCACCACAGGAGGTGCCTTATGCAGCATAAAAGTCTCAGCAAGGAGGAGTTGCCTTGCTCACTTATGAACTCTGCACAAAACAAAGCCCTGAGCTCTTAAATATTAACCAATATCAGACATGTTTTCTTTGCGTGAGCACGATTGGTAAAGCAGAAAGGAGACTTTGTTCTTTGAAGAAAACTACCTTATAGACCATTTAAAACATAAGATATCGGCAAAGAACTCAAAACAGCTGGGATGCAATTACCTCCAGATAACTGCAGAAAACTGCACACAGACAGGTGACGATCTCCTTACTGCAGCAATTTAACAGATTGCTTAACTGAGACTGCTATTTTGATAACTTTGCACATTAATCCAAACCACAAACACTTTCCAAATCTAAGCAGTTTTACTAATGAATAATGAATTAATTTTCACCTCATTCTGAATATTCTTAGGGGGATTCTTAATAAATCTGTAATGTATTAGACACACACTGCATTTCTTGATGAGGAACTCAACTGCATTTCTTGATGAGGAACTCAGTCTATCAAGGGAAAAAATGATGGTCCTACTCTCCCTTAAGACTCATTCAGATCGTGAACCACCCCCACCCATGCCCACCCTCATCCCAACTAATTCACATACACATTTTCATGTAACTTCTATCCTAAAGAACAGAGCTACCACTACAGAAGGTTCACATATGAAAATAATGGCCAAAATGGAGCACATTTTTTTTTTCCGAGAGTGCTTTTAGGAATGAGAGAAAATTGGATCAAAACTAGAGGATTGTTTTTTCCAGCATCCTCTCGCTACCAACAGCAGGTATCAGCCAGTTCAACAGGTGATACAACGGTGCTAAAGTCATAGAATAACCTACCTACAGCAAAAAAAAAAATTACTGTTTTATATATAAACAAGTTCTAGTCTATTATATTTTTGCCCTGTCCACTGTAATTCTGGTGGTCTCTATCAATGATGTAGCTGTCCAGCATGACTCAGAAAAAGATTAAGAAATTATCTTGTCTGCATCCAGGGATATGTGGAGTTTGATATATTAGGTGCACTGTGCAATATAACCAGTTTTCTCAATAAGTACAGTATTGTGTCAAACATGATTTCTTTGTAGGTAATGAAAGGCTTTAAAACCAACAGCTACAGCAGCAGAGCAAGATTGTTTTTCTAAATTACCAGAAAGAAAAGGCTTTAGATTGTTATGAATTCTGGGCAGTAATTCAGCTTAGGGAGCTCTGCTGGGCACATTAAAATTCACAAACCACACAACCTGTGGCATTACAAACATTAATATTTATTGCTGCAAGAGCAGTAGCAATGCTCATATTTAATACAGTGATAGTGACTACTGTGACCTCTAACAATTTCCACTGACGCTAATGGGATTTGGGGCTTTTCTTCCCCACATAGAGATAGGACCAACACAGATCTCATTATTTTCAGTGGGAAAGACCTTTATCAGTTATGCTGTGGGCAATGGGAAGTGAAAGTTAGAACAAGACCTAGACAGGTCCCTACTCATGTTGACGTTAAGTATTCTAATATTAATCTCTTAAAACTGAACTTTAAAAGAGAAGAAGATAATGGCTTAAGCTGCATAGCCATGCGAGGCAGCAGGGGATAGAAATCACTCTTCCCTTTCAACATCAAATATCTTTCCTAGCAAGCAGGAGAGCTGGGGGAGCAGGGCACACTTTGTGAACCTTTCCAGTCCCCACCAAGGCTGACAATGGCAGAAACCAGCTAGGGATGTGGCATTTAAGCCACAATATTAATTTGCAAGCCAAAGCAACACCCACTTCTTCTTTCTCCACCCAGCCCTTCATACATGCCACCACAGTGTTTGTGGTAGGGATGCCAGTTCTGGTGTAGCCTAATGGAGGAAGCCATCCAGAAAGGGACGTGGGCTCCCGTCAACCTCATTACTTCTTGATTTCAAGTGGAGTTCAGCAGCCTTTAGGAGACCAAGTTTACAATGCTTAGCAGCTCAGGTTCAGAATATATGGGTTATTTAACGTGTTTTCACTGATACATCAAAACACAGGCACACCACCAACACATTTTCACACCAGCTGATTGTTTTTTTCTCTTGCCTGATCAGATCACCTCCCTTTTTTAAAGAATATTGCTCCTCAAAATTTAAGGCACCACTCCAGCAATCCTTTTTTCTGTCCCTTTTATATATATATATATCTTTCTTTTCCAAGACTGTAAATCATCTCCATTAAGATTTTTAGGAGCCTGTAGGCATGCTTCAGCAAAACTATGATCAATCCAACTTGTACTACTCAGAAGTTTCAAAACAAAAGTTCACCTCCCAGGTAAAATTCACCCAAAGAGAAAAGAAACCCTGCATTTGAAGACATGGTAACATCAACTCAAGGTTAGAAAATGTTCCTTAAATCCATTGGGGAAGATGTCACTTAATACCAGCTGAGGAACTGACTCCACCTACAAACCTGACCTCAAAACCAAACTATTTTTTCATTTCTTCCATTCAGGAATCTTAATGCATACTTTAACTCTGAGTTCACCCCAAATGAAGCACTTTCCATGACCAAACCACAGCTCAGACATGCAGCTGAACCTCCATTTTCAACCACTAACCATACCAACATCCTGTTAGGGGCTAATGTTCACATCACCCAATATTATTTCACAGCAGGCTCCCCTAGACAAACTACATCCATCCAAATCCATCTCTACAGTATGCAAATCCTCGATGACTCTTCACTGGCTAGCACTGCACTACATTGCATCATAGTATCTAAATATAGGACTCATATTTTTCCTCAGCTAGTAGCTTCCAGGGCTCAGTTTCCCATCACTGCATAAACTCAATTCTGAGAGCGTCTCCCCTGTGGGAGGCTGGCCACTGCCCTGCCACCATGCTGTCACGCCAAGCCCTGGTGTCCCTTGCTGTGGTCATCCCCGGTAGTCTCCACCCCTGAGCCAGTGCATCTTTACAGACCAATGCATGTTGTTATTAATGCAGATTTTTAAGGCACATATTTAAATCTACGGCTAACTCTGAAAGTTCATGAGTATTCACATACATGTGAACATACTGAGATGGAGTGGGTTTTAGTGCTCTCCTCCCTCATTTCCTCTCTAGATTCTGCTTAGTATTTTGAGATTTCCTTTCACTAATTAAAATGTCTTGCAAAGTAGAAACACCCCCCAGCTGGTTTTCATTAACTCTGTTTCACAGGTTTATTATCCTGTACCAACAAATACAACTGACTGTGTGCTGCATTAATACAGTTATAATGTAGGAACAACCTCTGGACAGATTTTTCCTAGTGCCCAGCAATAAGTACATGTGAATAGTGGGTCAGTTACTTTTTGAGAAGTTACATGTTTGACCAACAGAAGTATTTTCCTTGTATGTGCTCCTCTAGATGGCACTCAAAACTACATTTTCACTGCAATCAGCAAAAAAATTGGGGGCTAAATTTTGCAGGAATAGGAGTAAGAAGAAAACTTCTTTGCTTGCAAGTGCTCAATATGCTGCTTGGTGGGGCACAATTTCTAGGCAAGCTTCACATGGAGGTTGCCTTGCAAGTAGGCATGAACTGTTGCTAGAACAGGATGTCCCTTGTTACATGCCTTACATTTCCCTGGCCTCTGTTTTTCTGGTTTCACTGTGATTCTCTTCCTCAGTTCTGGTGTATACCATTGCTGTCTGACATGGTCATTTTGGGTCTATTGAACAATGACATGTAAAGAGGGAAAAACTTCTGAGAAATGTTGCATGATCCAAATGACTAATACATGCCTAATACTTAGGCAAACAGCCTCTTCAGAGAGAATGTGAGGAATGCAGGCTGCCAGCAGTTCACATGAAAATATTTGGCCCTACCTCAAAGATGTAGGAACAAAGAATGCATGAAGTTAGAGATGGTCTGACAACCAAATACATTTCCTTTACAAGCCAATTTCTAAATGTTTTGCTGTCTCTACTTTCCCTATATTAAGTAGAAGAATACGGGGAAAGATGATACAGGATGCAAAAAGAGACACGTCTGCACATGCACATCCATAAAACTCAGGATTGTAATGGCTGAAAAGTCTCAGATCTGTTTGTAACCATTCTCACCGCACCTAGAAACTGTGCTGTCTCTAAGTGGATATTTCAGCAGGTAGTAGTGGTGGTTTGTTTCCTTTTGTGCAGATATGAACAAATCAATATAGTTATTAGTGCATAGTAAAGCACATTAATGTACTTGAGAATTTATGTGGTAAGTGCTCTAACAACAAAGTGTTCATAAGTGTCAGGTTTAGGTTTTGCTTCATTTTCAGTTCCTAGAAAATTAAGAACACATTTTTTTTCTGCATGGGTAGATTATTATTTTATTTTCATTCAAGATTGATAAAAACCAATCCTCATTTGGTTGTATCTCCAGGAATATTTGATTGACTATGCTTTTCTTCCTCCAGCAAGATCAGTTCAGTTCTTGCTGAAGATGTAACGATAGTTTGAGAAACTGGAACATTAGGTGGGGTCCTATCAACTCCAAATTTTTCACTGCCTGTTATTGTCTCTCTAGGTGATAAGTTTTCTTGTGCTTTCTCTGCTACATGCTCTTCCACTCCTACAGACACATCCTTTTCAACACTTTCCACTTGAAATGCTATTTCAGGATCTACTCTAGCACTTTTCACATCCATTTTCACTCCTGAAACTTCTACCATTGTATTTTCCAGCTTAGCTGCAACATAAGCAGCACCTTCTGACCCCTTTCTTGTAGACTGTTCACACCTAGGCCTTTTTAATCAACTTCCTTGCCTGTCTTCTCCTATAATTTTCATTTCACCCATAAACTTTCCTGTTTTAATCACTGCCTCTTGACTTTTAATGTCCAGTGCTTCCTTTGGAAGACAAACAACTATAATTTTTGTGTTCCACTTGCATTAATTTCAGCTGATGATCATTTAAATTCTACTCCTGAGTTGCCTAATTCTGTAGACCTTTCTACTTTGGGGAATCTCTATATCCAGTGATTTGACTTTGTGCTCTTGAAGAGTCAGAGCACATGTAGGGAACTTTTTTTGGTAAATTGCTTTTTTTGTCAATTTTTGAAGCACTTATATCTGATTTCGACAATTCTGCTGAAGACAGAGTGAATTCTGAAGTATGTATTTTTGTCCCTGAGCACCATGCTTAACTATACCTGCACATATAACTATATCTGGGTTTGGAATATTCAGTCCTTTGATTCCTATTTCAGGGTTCCTTAGATCAACTGAAGATGCTTCTTTGGGTAATGTAATACCTGCTTTTTGAATGATATCTTCATCATCAGAACTTCATTTTTTTTTTCCCTAGGAAGTTTCAGATTCCACTTTAGAACCAATGTCACTTTCTGACAGTTTTCCCTTACAGCAAGAAATTCTAAATTTTGGTTTTCAGGTTTTATGTATTTTAACTGTACATTCTGCGTCACCACAGATATTTCAGGAGCTGATGTTTTCCCTCCTAGCTTCAGACTTTTTTTGCTCCAAAGAACCACCTTCATTTCAAATTTCGAAGTCTGTTGCAGAAAGATTCATATCAGCAAGAGATGACATTTTTTATTCAGTTTCTGGAATGGTCATTTGATATTTAGTAAGAGTTGCATCCCCTTTTGGTAATGCAGAAAGCTGTTCAGTTTTAGAAGAACCTGTGGGACACCTCGGCTGGTCCGAGGGATCAGAATGCAAGTTTAACATTGACCTTGAGCAGATATCCATGTACCCTTGAAGAGACTGGGAAGTCCCGAGAAGAGCTGAGCAAACAAGATTGAGGAACTGTTAGACTACTGAACACAGTGATAAACATTCTAAGGGTTGGCAAACATCCTGGCTTTGACCAGAGAATGAACAGCATATGATCAACAATTGTATTGGCTGGCTGGTGTGCGCTGTGAGAGTGGATTGGACAGAAGTAGAATGGTAGAGTATATAAAAAGGCACTGCTTGAAAAATAGATTGCTGCAACTTGATATTCAGTGTCGTGCCTGTCTCTACAACGACAAGAACGAACATAAACTTTGGACAAACCCAAACCAGAAATTCTAAATTTGTAGAAGCTCTATCTCCCTTGCAGACAAAGAATTTTAGATCCAACACTCCTTGAAAGAGTAGCAGGAGTTTCCTCTGTTTCTGCACAAGAAAGATATTCTGGCTGAAAAACTTCAGTTCCCAACCTAATCTTAGCCATCTTGGAAGGAGATGTGAAATGATGTTTGGGCAATCTAAAATGTCCAGTATTTTCAGTTTTCTTAGCAGAGCCATTAACTGACATGTAAGCAGGTTTCATGTCTTCTGGAACTTCCCCTAAAGATTCCTTCCTAAGCTTTCATAATTCCACAGACATCATCCCCACCCCACTCCAAATATCCCAAATTTTGTTTTCTGAATTATTAGCATTTGTGTGTTATCTGCTGCTTGTTTTTCTCTTGCTTCCAGTGTGTCAGGTGTTGTACGTAATTCTGCTCTAGCAGTGCTGTTTCTAGACCTTCTACTTGTATGGATCCTCGTGCTATGTGATTCATTACATCAATGGGAATTCCACCTTCTCCTTCTCTTCTGTCTGCTGTTCATTTCTGTTTCTTTTTTGGAGATTTTGACGAGGCCTGTGGTGTTTGTTTAGCTGGGCTCTCTTTCAGATCAGGTGTTTCTAAACTGGGCTTTGATATCTGTGTTGTTATAGCTGGCACTTCTGGTGCAGTAAACTTTGATGTTGATTCCTCATCTTTGTTTTCTAATGCTTATTTCAACTTCAGGGTGTTTTTTTGCATGGGTTGGAATGCTGTTTTTCAGTTCTTTCAAGTGTTTTGTTAAAGTTTCAGAACACTGCTTAGACTGCTAAAGTGTTTATTTTTCAGTGCAGTACTTCAAGACTAATTACAGCACTGATCCTGGTGGCTGGCACTAATTTTACAACTGGAAAAAAAGGAATTACCCGAGAGGATTCTTGGGTTGTTTCACTGTTGTTTCTCTTGTTTTACTCTGGTATAACTTCAGTGGCAGCGTAGTTGTCTAGATCTGGAGCAAGTATGGGGTGCTCCTTTCCCAAGACCTGAATGGTCCTTTTTTTGTAGTTTCTGTGGTTGATCCATATCACCATCCAATGGGGCACATCCTTTGAGTCTAGAATACTGCAGCTATCCTATGGGTTGTAAGAGAGGTAAAACTTTTTAAACCAGATGCTTTAATCAAAGGATAGATCGAATGATCAGATGACCAACACCTTTGAAATGTTCCTGCTGGTAAGACTGAGCAACTCAAAAAACCCAAGCGAATTAGGCACTCCCCCACTTCACATAGTAAGACCTGAAGACTTATTTCCCATCTGGATGACCTTTTAAAACAGCAAATGACACTGCCCAGTCTTGTTCAGTATGGATGTGCAAAGGTAGACCCAGGACTGATGACATCTTATCTGGGCTTGGATCGGGGGGAGAAGTTTCTAGACTTCCACCAGCCATTGGTCAAGCAAAGCAGTGGTGTATGAGGCACAAGGGTGGCTTCAGATGCTTGGCCAAGAGCTGTCAGGTGATTGCTCTCCTTGTCGGGAGAGGGGCTGTGGATCAAGGCTTGCCAAAATGTTGCCAGAGACATCCTGTGCTGTTGGGCAAATCTGTCAGCGTAAAAGGCCTCTTCCACCCACCTCACGGTGGGTAGGAAGGGAAAGAGTCCTCCTATGAAACGCTGTAGGACTCTATCCTACAAAACAGAGCAACAGACTTCTGTCTCCAGGACTAATGCAGATACGGTGGAGGTGATTGCATGGAAAGCTTTGCACTGAGGCCCTTGCACTCATCCCGAGTTCCCCAAACTCTGCCTACATGTATATTAATTATCCCCCTCTACATCAGTTAGCCCCATATCATAAAAGACTTGTTGTGCCCCTTGATTCCCACAGTAGACGAGGCCTAAGATTTGCTTCAGATTTTGTTCCAATTCAGACTGCAATTAAAACAAATCTGTAGGAGAAAAGAAATATACTATATGGATTAATTCAGTTTTCAGCAAAGTTTTCTTGCAGTGTGTGAAAGATTGTGCCAATAAACTATGATTTATATGTCATTGTCATGCTCCTAATAGTACTGATGCCAACATTTTACAGGTATTAACTTTTTTTTTTTTAATAAACACCAGAAAAATCAATGCTTTGTTCAAAACATTTTCATGAACAAGATGGAGTTTGCATCAGTGAATGCTTCTAATATCCACTGGACTGTCTTTTGAGCAAGGGAATTTTTTGAAGGTAGGCAGTAGGGGTTATTCAGAATGGAGCGTTTCCATATCATATGACTGAAGATTCTATTTGCTTTTTTAAATGCAACCGTCTTGATTATTTTATATTCAATCTATCAACCCAACTAGTTTAGTTTTGATACAACTGCAAAAACATAGAACCACGCAATTGTTCTAGCATTCACATTCGGTGGGTAACAGTCTCTGAAACATATTTGAGACATCATATATCAATTTGAAGTATGACAGTGTCATCTAATTCCAGTCAATTGTTCTTTAAAGTCTCATGTAAACTGAACAGAAACCTAGCTTTAATTGAGGCATTGGCATAAATATTTACCATTATCTGTATGCTTCAAAATCAAATTAAGAAAAAAGCAGAAAATTAGTATACTGGAGATGTCAAAAAAACCCTGTAACCTCTTTTCTTAGTCATTCTGTCTCCCTTGCTTACAAATTATATTCTTTTCTCTGCACTTATTAAGTTTGGGCTGTTGGCCTGTCATGACAGAGAGCTTCAGCTGACTTGATGAAGTTATGACATAGATGGGAAAAGGGTGAAGTCAACCACCATGTAGCCCAAAGTGAGCCCTACCTCAGAGCTGCTAACAGAAAATTAAGACCTTTAACGCTTCTACACCTGGTAAATCTGCCACGTAAAGTAGATAAACATGTCAAAGTATACAACTTTATCAGAACATCTGCTCTGCATAAAGAAGGAGAGATGTGAAGGGAAGAAAACAGTGTAGGTTAAGTTTAGTAAGAGATTATTTCATAAAATGCTGAACCATTAAGAATGGAGTATGACAACTCCGAGTGCACAGCCTGTGACAAGCACCATAGGAATTTTACAGTCTGTGTGCTCAGAATGATGCAGTGACAGCTAATGCTTTAGTATATAAAATTATTGTTCCTTAAAAAAAAGGAACTGCTGGGAGGAATTAATTCCACGCACTGTTTGTTGAACAGAACTCTAGGAAAGGAAAAGAAAAAAACAAAAAGTATCAATCGCTGCTCATTTCCTGACAGTAATGGTGGCATTTATTTTTCACTTTCACATTAGGATCCCTCAGAAAAGGGAACATGAAAGGGGTCTGCCATTTCAGTCAGCTTATCTCCCAAGCAATGCAAACCAGCAAACAGCCCCACCTTCCAGCCAGCTGAGAACTTGCAATTTCAATGGACTTGAATAGAACTTGTTTCTCATTGAAGTGCCTTTTGAAGATAGATATGCAGGTAACTTTTTCATGCTTAAGCACCTTCGTAAGCACAGCCAACTTTTCCGGGTAAGGCGAGCACCAGGAGAAAAGCTAAATGCTAAAATGTGTATTTTTTTCACAGTGTCTGATGTTCTGAATGGTTGTGGCTTTGGAGAAAGCCCCAGACAATTCCCACATTTGGCTGGGAAAGCTAGTTAAAAGTATGTATTTCATGCTTGACTCAGAACAACTCCTGAGGATTTGTTCATCAAGGATCTGGTTTCTCCTCTTATTTTCCTTTAACAAGTTCTGCTCACAAACTCATTTTCTGTTATTCCTTTGCTTCTGATGGTATACAATCTGCTTGAGACTTCTTTTACTGGTAACATGCTGTGCCACAGAGAATTAAGTACATTAAGGATTTTTTTTTCTTTTTCTAAATGCAGAAACCCATATCAACTGCTGGTTTTTACCCCTCTTAATATCCAAATTCTGCACTCTATTCCCTTATTTATAATGATTCATGCATCTTTGCCACAGACTCTAAGGATTCAGACTTTTATGAAAGTTCAGGGTTGCACTTAATGGTGACTTGCCTAAACTTGAGGTCTGAAATTAAGAAAGAAGTGACCTGATTTTTGCTGCACCATTGGGCCTAATGAGATTTGCAGTCAGACAGCAAATCAGCGAAGCCAAGGAATGTGTACTAAGCAAGTATGCAGACTGAACAGAGCACTGCAAAATAAATGTTTTCTAATTAGCTACTTTGCCATTGCAAGGGACTTCCAGTGGGTCAGAAGATTATTTCATTTATATCTGGTATGTGCCTAATTATCAAACAGAATTCAACCAACCTGCAAAAAAGGCAACTGCCTATCCAGGAACAACTGAAAAAACCTTTTTGAGGAAGACTGGAACCCCAAGTATTCCATAAATCTGCAAGACAAGCATGGAGAGAAAGACTACCTGGAGAGATAGACTCTGAAGTGAATTGAAATACACATTTAAAATAAAAGTATATTTGAATCTTGTTCCCTATGCAAAACAAGAAACTTTCTTCTTTATGTCTTTGTCAGAGAAATCACTTCCTCATGATGACCACACCGTCTGATGATGTGAGAATTTCTCATAATTGAGTCTGCCTGCAAAACCTTGAAGTGTGTGACATTTCCCTTGTTGTGTGATTAGCCCTCCCATAGTTAATGAAATGCATACAGTGGTACAAGACAATTTGTCTGGTATTAAAAGTGAACATGGAAGATATGACCAGATCTTAATACATTAGAAAAGCGGAGCTCCAGCCCCAGCACACTCATGCCATGTCTGTTGCTCTCCGTGGCCCTGCTGATCCTACACCCACATCCCCTCGCAGGCTGATGTCCTGTCCTTGGTCTGTCATTACCATCCCTACTGAGGTGCCCGATGCCCAGCCTGGGGCTGCCCCACTCCCTGGCTGGGGTGGTGGGACAGGTCCTGGATGTGATGCCTGGTCCTGCCGTCCTGGGGAGCCCCCAGCCCTCTCCGTGCCCTGACGATTGCAACATTAAGCTGCAAGTCAATTTAAACAACCTGAAGTGTTTTGGTCGAGGTCAGTTCTAAGCTGAAGCTAAGCATTCTGTTTATATTCCCCACCAAAAATAAACCTGTAGCCTTATAGCCACTTTTATTCTGTTTGATGGCAACTTAGTTTTCCTATGAAGAAAAAAAACCTCAGTGAAAATCTTCTGACCAGCTTTCTTATAATCCAGCTGAGTTCATATAAATGAGGGCTAAACTGAAAGTTTCCACATAATCTTTTATACTGGTTTGGTTTTTTTTTTTTAAAGTCCCTGTTTACAAGAGTGTGTACAGACCTGCCCTAAGCTCCCTCTGCCCCATCAAGAGTTTAAAATGATTTGTTAATTACTGAAGCTCTATCATTTACAATTACGTTCACTTCAAACCTTCTTTACTTTGACAATAAACGTAAAATGACCTTTGAGAAGGTGGGAATTTGCCCCACTATATCTTGTTCTTTTACACCACATTTTATACAGAAAACTGTCACAGAGAAGCTGTCCTACAACCTCCCAGGTTACATTTCTGCCAAAGTCAGCAGAACAAATTATAACAAAAAACTTAGCAACTTTTTCATTTATAAATTGCATCTTTGCCAAGTGCTTCCCTGCTGCATGAAGCAGATTGTCACTTTTCACTTCAGTTCCTTGCGCTTTGTCCCACAGCTTGATGAGCATTTTTGCAAGTGTTACAAGATGGGATCTTATCCCTTCAGACAGACAGACACCTCTTTCATGTGCAGAACAGGATGTGAAATAGAGAACTCTCCACAGAGGGGACTGCCAGACCAAAAGCAGATATTGAGTGAAATCTGGGGTTTCAGATACCATGAGAAACCACAAGCGCCCTTAGACCCTTGCTCAGTCCACAAAACCAGGGATCAGAGGGAGAAGACACTGAGCTATCCAACTTTGTGTTTCTTCCTGCTGCCACTACCACAGCATCCAAAAGTTTCCCATATACTAAGAACTAGACATTCAAACTGCTGTACGATTTGTGTGGGTCCCTTGTCTCTTTTTCCTTTATCCCTGGCAAAGCTTTCAGTGCCTAAAAAGGGTGCTTGATAACAATACCATTCAAGCAGAATGGCTTTAAATCAAAGGTTTTGCAGCTTCTCTTGTCATTATTATATCACTGCCTCAGCTGCTCTGTTCTTGAAGCTGGTTCCACAGACAAATTCAGGAATGCTTCAGTCCCTCGTTCTTCGGCTCCTCTTTGAATCCTGTCTCAGAAAGCATCGTCTCTGCACAGTCCCACTGAAATAGGATCATTCCCCAAAGAGATCTCATCTTGAACATGCCCGCCCACCCTCCGTGCACAATCCCATTTCTCTGTTATTGTCAGTGCCAGGGTTTTTTTTTCCCTGAAGCAGAAGGATTTTCATTTTAGTTTTCTGCTTTAAACAGGTAAAGAGAGAAGTGCCACCTTCTAAAGTGCCTAGAGAAAAGTCCTGGGATTTGGGAGAGAGAGGAACAAAAGAGTCACAGGGTTTTGAATTCTGAGAGGAAAAGAATTGATCATAAGCTTATAGAAATGTCAAGGGAATTAATGGATTTGCACAGCAGCAGACCAACTAAGAACGGAAATACTTCAGTGTTTGTCTGTAGGGGCTCAGCCCATCCCGTGTTTTGCGTTCTCCCTATCTCAGTTTCATCATCGCTCAAGCTTCAGTGCCAGGGAAAAGATGCTAACACCACGCACAGACTGACACTACAAAGTCGGGATCAGACCAACACTTCTCCAGGCTAAAAAGCTGTTTCTATTTCCACTTTCAAAGACACGGAGAATTTTGAATCAAGGCTAATGAGCGTGTGTTTTAAAAGGTACCTTCTACTTCAGAATCTGAAAGTCCCTGACACAGTATGTCCCTGGGACTGTTTTTGGTACTTTGGGAAAAACAAACAAATAAACAAAAAGTAATCCTGTAGAGCTTCCAGTCCCTAACAAAGAAATCTACTGACTATCAGGTGGAAAGGAAGGGAATGGCAGAAGTTCAAGTGCAATCCAGCACTTCACTAGTAAAAATTACCATAGGCATCTTCACAGATTAGCAAGACTGACTGTATTGGCCGATGTATAACCTACATCAGGTAACAGCTTTAGCTCCAGCCCAAGATTCAACTGCCTGTGTGTTCTCGCTTACCGCTGTAAAAAATTGGCTCTTCTTTCCTGGAAAACTGTTGGTGAACTGCAATAGTCTGTATGCTAATACCACGCAAGGAAAGGAGAGGAGGGGGTCACGGAAGTGAAGTTGCTGAGATGGTAACAGTAACTCAAGCACACAAAAAAATACCAACATAAGAAGGTATAAAACCCTAAGGACCACAACAGAAGATGGAAATTGAGCAAGATTGGGGATCTACTATTCCAAAAAGCAGTACATCCCCACCTGACTGTCAGACTGCCTGGTCAGCAGAGACTCATCAGGCACGTGCACATCTCTCTAGCACACCGTGGATATCCTGCCTGCAGAGTAAACAGTGCCGTTTCACAGCGTGGACTTGACCAGTGACACTTCTGGAGTGCCCAAGAGCAATGCTGACGAGGAAACAAGAGTCAGGATGGGCTACAGGATCCTGATAGGTAGATTGAAAAAATTTCTCAAGGGAAGAGAAGTCAAAAATTTTAGGACAGCTATGAAGAGAAAGATTGTCTCATTTTCTGAGCCTGAAGAACTACTTTTTCCCCACAACAAGCCCAAGCTTTATAAAGCCCCTCTTTTGCAGAAGTGCAGACCTGCTACAGCACAAAAATCCCTGCACTGGGGGGACATAGCTTCCCAAAATGAAGCTTCACAGCTGTTAATGACTCAAAACCACCGCACTGCAAGCCCAGTGGGCTGTACAGTGCGGTCCTGAAATGCCTGACAAGGCCTCACCAGCAAACACCTGCCTGGAGACACAAAGCCTTGGGCTCACATGAGCGTGTCCATCTGCATTAGTTCCAGAGCGAGCTCTCTTCTCTTTCTCCTGAACTCTTTAAACACATTATTACTGGATTTCATCTAGGAAGTGTTGCCTGGGAGCCTTCTTGTATTTGTCTGACATCAGTGATCCCAAATCTTGACAAAGGAAGATTACTGCCTATTGCAGCCGCACAAAGGTTTCAAGTGTGACTGTGTCTCTACATATTAGGGGTGGTACAGAGAAGAAACAGTCCTCACCACTAAGAAAGTACAATCACACAGGCTCCCTTCTGCCCTTTTCTCTGAAGGATAAATGATTACTGTCCTCACTGTGATGTACTAATTCGTATTAGAGAGTTACCTAAGGTAACACAGGAAGACTATAGCAGAATCAAGAACAAGATTCAAGTCTCCATTCAATATAAAGTAATATTTTTCCACTTCTTATAAGGAAAGGTTTAGACACTGGTTGCCAGAAATCAAAGGAAAACTCCCACATTTACAGTTTCATCCTAAACAAATAAAACCTTTGCTCCATTGAAGCCTGTCATTTCAGAGCAGGACCCCAACTAAATAGAGATGATTTGAGGAAATACAAGGTAGCAAAGCTGAATCCCAGTCTTAAAGAGGAAAGGAAAACCAGATGCAAATACCTTGTTGCCCCACCCCCCTGCCCCAGTCCCCAGCAAAAAACAAGGCCAGGGGGAAATCTGACTCTGCCTGAGCCATCCTCAACTGATTTTGCTTGAAGAATTTAAGGACAGGTTGAATAACAGGGGCTCCACCTCCTATTCCAGTTTTTTGCTATTCTTAGAGCCAAAATTCTTATGCTAGTTTAAACCTCCCTTGTTCTAATTTAAATTCATTATTACTGATTCTACCCACCATGTACTTGAACAGATTATTCTCCCACTCTCTGAAGCCACTTACACACTTAACACAATTGAGGACTGTTCACCTTTGGTTTTCTCTGTTTTCAGGAGGCCCCATTCTTTCCATCTTCCCATGGAAAAAGTCCACTTTCTAGGTCCATCATCAGCACCACTTTCCCTAGACCATGTCTTGCTGATCATATCCCTCTTGAATTGCAGTGCCCCCCGGATTTATAGGGTTTCCCTGCTTCCTACCTGCTTTCTCTCCCTTGCATTTGTGTAGCTGAAGGGTCCTGATCTGAGCCTTTAACTTGGAGCCTGTCCTTCCCCTGCACCTGCTCTGCTGTTGGAGCCCCCAGGGCATCGGCACCCTGTTTTTAAGGTCTGCATTTCCCACCACACCAACACACCTCACTAGTCCTGACAGATCTGGTGTGTTCTTTAATGACCTACACCTGGGCACCTCCAGCACTGCTGTGACTCCTTTACACGTTAATTGAGAGAGTGACAAGTGAAGTTACATGACCCCTTTAGTCCCTGTGCCAACTTGGACAGGTAAGATCACCAGGGAAGGAGATGTGAACATTTCAGACTCTGGATTGCTGCTTTAGGTAAAACCAGTTTTAATTTCAAAACCTTGGCATGCTTGGGGGATGCTGCTAACACTCTCCAACTGTCAGTGCTTTGGCATGGGCACCGCTTGGCTTTTGGTGCCAATCTGTCTTCAGACATCACAGCCTGTAAACCTGCAGATGGAGTTTTCCACAAGCAGAAGCTGACATGTCAGAAGCTTGACTGTAGGATCTGCTGGCTATGATCCAGCAGCAGTGTCTCTCCCTCTCTGTGGGATGCAGGTTGAGCAAACAGGCAGCTAAAGCTACCTTCTTGGAGGGTTTGGGCACACCCCAGCAATCCCTTGTTCCCTCTTCTCTGAGAGAGGAAACATAACAGGCTCTTTGCAGGAGCGCTAAGAGCATTGGGGTGTTTATTGACATACATTTATTGGTACCATAGACACGTAGCTTCCGAGATTATACCCTAGTCTCAAGACTCAGTCCAACCTGTTGCTTCACTAGACTAGCTAATAAAACTAAATTCAGTGGGTTTGTGTTTATTTTGGTGGGGTTTTTTTAACTAACTTTACACAAATTAGGCCTTCATGCCTTCTATACCAAGTGCTTCACTCTGCTCAGATCAGGATCGACCACATCAGGTGCTGCACACAGCTCGTGCTTTACTGGGGGCAATCAGATAATGGTATAAGGGTCTCTTCAGTGCTAAAAACATGAATGCATGGAAACAACATGTGAAATATGGAGTCTGCTCCATAACCCAGACCTGATATCCAGCACTGCACAGGCTAAACATTAAACCTGATATAGAAAAAAAGTACAGAAAAGAGTTTGGAATAAAAGCAGTCTAGAAAAGCCAAGACATTGAGACCTATCCTGAAAACTGGTAACGGAACAGTGACAGAGCAGCACATTTACCTTTTCTCTCCCAGACTGCCTAGTACTGAAGCAAGCTTAGTACAGACCAAGCTGTAAAAGGGGTGGCTAAGATATATAGCAATTTTCTTCCAGCTTGCAAGAATATTAGTTTAGAAAATGTTTACAAATATTCCATTAAGAGTGTCTTATCCATTTGACTTTTGAAAATAATTCAGATACTTTTAAATTACTATCTTGCAGCCACCAAATTAAAACACCTAACATGTATCCCTACAGTAGTAACATTTTGAAACATTCACTTATATCTGCTCTTTCTGGTTACTAAATATACACTCGTGTCTAAATATTCAGCAGATAATTTGATGTTTCTGGATGTGACATTATGAACAATATTCCTCTCAAAGTGGTGGCAATACATTATGACTCACATATGACATCTGCCTTAAGCCTAAGGAGTAATTTAAACTGGAGTATTTTATCAGGGGATTATTAATTTTGGAACCTAAATTATTGCGCATTAACCTAAGTGAATATCTAGAAAATACTACAAATGGGTGGGAGGGGAGAAAACCTACTTGATGACTCAGAAAAAAGTTTAAAGTATCATTTCAGAGGGTATAATGAGTACAGTAATTAAAAAAAAAACAGGGTATTCATGAAAAATTGGGTCAGATTATGTCTGAGGTAAAAGTCTACTAAGGGTAACAGCAGTGCCCTCCATCACCGCAACAGGCCTTGTACCAAGTCACCACAAGCAAGAAACAAAAGCACCTATTTTCCATCAGCCCAAGTTTGTTATGGTCTGAATGGGGGACTGCCACAATGCAAAAATTTTAAGGACACATAAGCACCGAGTTTGAGAGCTTTAGTCAATAAAAATGATTTCTTAGGCTAGAAGACTTCGCTTCCAACTGTAGAAGAACTTTGACTCAGCAGACACGAATAGGACCACTGCCTGTAGGATGCAAAATATTTCTTCCACCCCATTCACCAGCGATGAGGCCAGGCTGGGATTTTCCCATCTACAACACTACAATACAGTCGGGATGTTGGCTAACTGAGGATAAGCTGGAGGAAACTACATAATGCAGATATGTAGAAAATAATATGACCTCTGAAGAAACACAGAGAAAGTTTAGCCTAGAAAAGAGAAACCTAAGAGGACACAGAGTCATGTTCACATATATATATATAAAGGCAGCTAAAAAGACAGCAGAAATAAACTGTTCTCCACATCCAAGGTGGGGAGGGCAAGGAGTAGTAAATTTAAATTATAGCAGATGAAAATTCAGGCTGGCATAGCTCTGACATTTCTAACACTCAGCAAAGCAGCTGGTAGGATGGGGAGGAAATTTTGGGATCCCCTTGCAGAAAGAATTTATGCATGGTGTCAAGGAATTGGTATGTCAGGAATGGCAAAAGTAGAATTGATTATGTCCTGGGGGAGAAGGATACCCTATATAGCTATTTGCTAATCATGGGAGATAGGGACCTTCAGCAGCCATTTCCTATGATTAGCAAATGGGCAGAATTCAGTTCCTACTTATACCAAAACCATTTCATCTGGCAGCATGAAGGGACCTAAAGGAGGACCTGGGATTAAAAATCAAACATGTAGCTTGGCAGGTGGTAATAAGTAGAGAGTATTTCCCACAGTCTTCAGAGAATTTATGAAGTACACCTTCAGAGGGTGATTGTCTCTCTCACATATGGAATATGTCTCATTAGAAATGTTTAGCTTTTCCATTTTACAGTCAGAATAGCCCACCCAGGGCCCAGAACATAGGTACCATCTGACAAGATTTTAATGGGAACCCAGCAAGCCCTCAGTTGTTGGCAGCATGATTACTAAACTGAATTTCCAAACTATATTTTTTTCTTGTCCTTTATGAAAAAGTAATGAAGTTTCTCTCTGTAAGTATTTATAGTACTTCATGAATTTGGGATGAGTACTAGCAAATAGTTTAAAAGCCAGCAAAACAATAGTAAATAAATGTATAAAGACTTGGACTTAAACTTTTGATGCAATGGTTTCTCCTCCCTTTACTCTAATTAGCAAGGGGCAGCTCACATGCCAGGCCTTGAAATGTGTGGTCTTTCACATGACACAACAATTCAACAATTCACATGACACAAAGCTTTTTGCCTGCCTTGATACTCATTTATAAAGCATTAGGGACCCAGCGGGTCATCCCATCTGACCTTCTGCTTAATGCATCTGGCATTAGAAACCCCAAAACACAGAAGCAGTGGGGAGCACTAGTGCTCACAGACCATGAGGGCCCTAAGCATGAACTCAAGGGATTTCAGGTTTGTTCAGCCAAGCAAGCACTGTGGTGGGAACATTCATGAAACCAGTCCACAGTTCCTGGGGTCCATTTAAAACAACCCAAACTCCATCAGCAACCTCCACACAAACCCACAACATTGATTAGGATCATCCTGTCTAAAAAAAAGCATAGGATGAGACTAGGTCCATGGAAGAACAGTAATGCAAGTCTGAGGGATGAGCCATTAAATAGGACAGCTCATTTAAGCCTGGAAGAGAGATAAGTGGAAGAGGAAGGAAAATTTATAGCGGGTCTACAGAAATTTCAGCACTACCTCCTCTGTGCCAACAAGTGAGTAATTGTTTCCCATCTTTTCTAACATGATGGCAGGTACCCAATGAAAGAGCTCCAAGCAGCCAATTACACAAGTTCATGGATGGGAAGTCCAGTCTTTCGGAGACAGTGTGTTACCTCTTACCCAGACCAGCCTCTGGTGGAACACTTGTGCGGTGCATGTGTCAGGTGTAGGTTGTGTTTGTCTGCCTGTGGGATGGAGACAAGTGCTGTATTTATCAGGAACCATCAAACAGTTACACAGAAAGCAAAGTCTGCTCAGCTCTCTGAAAAGAAAACCATGGCTTAATTCCTCCAGCACTTACACAGTTCTTTTACCCCTGTCACAAAGGTATGGGGTAGATGTATTGTCATCTGATCCAAAACACCATTCTTAGTTTCTTGCCCTCTGCAATCCAAGTCATGGTTTTGGCCCAAATATTCAAGAAGAGAAATTATATTTCTATGTAGTTCCTGGAGTTTTATTTTTGGGAATAAGATGCTGAAGGAAGCAAAGTATTTGCTTTGGTTCCCACTTTCCCACCTCCACCTTCCTCCTCCCACACCACCTGTGCTGTGTATTGTGCAGAAACCCCATGGCTGGAGAGGATAAAGCCTCAGCAGAGCTTGCTTTTGTTCTTGTGCTGCAGAGCAGTAAACCAGTACAAGCCTGTAAGGGACACGTTTTGTGCTCACTCGTGCTCCCATGTCACCACCTCGGAGTACAGTTCAGCATGAGTCAGCCAGAAAGACAATCCTGGCAGGCAGAAGTGAGGCTCATCGCCATTTTATCCTATACAGAGTTGCAGTGACAGGGAGGTGCCCTTCCTCAGTAGCATCAGCTTGAATTCTCCCGTGGAAGGAGAACAGCAGCCCTGAAAAAAATAGCACATAAGCCTGATCTGCACAATCCCGGTCCCAACCCTATCCAGGTTTCCACAGTATGAAGAACATCACCCACAGGACACCTTTGTACAAACACTTTGAGGAATGAAATTCAGAGTTCCAGCCACAGTGTGCAAGACACTGTTTTAGCCTGCAGAATAACCCATCTCAGGTAGGAGCAGACACACGTGGTGCTTGCTGTGCACTGTCCTCCTGAGTGCCTCCTTTACTGGCACAGAAACATCAACAGGTTATTTGATTATTATAAACAAGATTTGTTTGCAATATCAGTGGTGATGCCAAGCTTCCACACAGCCTTGTTTCATTTATGAAAAAATATTGTTTTGATTTGGTTTTATGATTTTTTTTTTTTCCCTGGGAGTCATGTATTTGGGGCATGAGCAACAGCAAAACTTTCTTAAAACAGGAAGAGGAGAGCAACTGAAGCACAAGGCTCTGGACTGGAAACAATTTTGTTATGATGCTTTGTTGAACACAATTATGGAACGTTACCTCTTTTTTTAAGAAAACAAGGCCTAAAGAAATTCATTTTTTAAAAATAATACCCAAGCAGTTTCATGACAGAAGCAATAACTGCATGAAGATAAGACATGCACAAACATCTCTCACACACTTGTGAGCGTGTCAGAGCTCCCAGGAAGAAACTGTTACTGATCCAGTGACCTTCCTCCAACAACTCCCAAAGTTAGTTGCATTTTGACAGTGTGATGATTAAGAGCAAGATGAGGACAGGGTACTTGAAACTACCTGTTATGCAAGGCTAAACACTCAAACCCCATTTTGTAGATCAGCTGGCATAGCTGGAGGGAGGAGGAACAAACTTCTGAGCCCTGAGCCTTTCTCCAAAACAAGTAGCAGGAAGCACTGCCTACATGCCTGGGACATCACTGTTTGCCCTTATTCACTGAACAGTAAAACCAAAGATGGAGAATTTTCCCTTTTAGTATAACACAGAGGAACTTTAGCCAGGTTAAGGGACAAACAAGTTTGGGCAAGAAGCGCTTTGCATCCAACATTGTATTCACATTTGGCATCCCAAAGGAGAAAAAAACCCACAAGTCTGCCCCATGCCTAGAAGAGATTATTATTATCCACAAGATCAGCTAATAAGCACTGTTGGTATTTTGCCAGCCTTGCTGCCTCCTCTCCAGCTCCAACGTGTGGACGTGTTAACAGCTGCTCTCTGATCTCAAAGTGCTGGTGTTGGCAGGAAGGACAACTGGCAGAACTTCTCCTTGGTGAGAAAGGTTGAGTGTTGGTAAAGCTCTAACTGTCCTCTTTGCATAGCCATGGTTGGATGCTTTTACTGATAATTTTCAACCACTCATTAATATTTTATCTAAAAGCTGTACAGCAACATTTTTTTAACATGCAAGCAGGCATTTGACAGCTTGCAAAACAGAAAATGAGTATGCAAGATGGGCTGAGCACCAAGTGTTGCAGAGGGCTGGCTGGCAATGCCCTCTACTTCCCTGGCAAGTGCAAAGAGCCTGAGCAATCTCAGAAGGAGGCTATGGAAACTCTATGGCCAGGTCAAGTGCATTTTTGTGGCTTACAGATATAAGAAAACTCTTGCATCTCCATGTTGACCTGAGAGCAATCTGTGATTAGCAGGGCTTGAAAATGGGGATCTATCATACAGTTTCAGGTCCTGAGAGTCTTGACAGAAAACACATGAAGGCTTGACACAACAGGTCCAGTGGGGGCTCAATATGCAGCATAAGCACCCACCCCCACACTGGCTTGTCTAATCCTGACTAATTTCTGAAAACTGAGGAGTTTAGGTAAAAAGGGGAGTGGGGAAAAAAATAAGATACTGTTCTAGAAGAAGAGATTTTTTTTCCTCAAACACTATGTGCCACCAGCCTGGTACTTCTGCCACAACCAAGTGCCATTACATTAAAGGAGTAGTCCAGGCAAAACAAGACAAGCAAAGCAAATGGAGCTGGCAGAGCTGCTGACAGAGGCAGGTGAATCCTAGCACTGTCAGCGCAATACTGCGCTGCAGGCCTTGCTTCAAATTCACTAATTTTTGTATTTTATCTTCCTTCCCCCCTCCTTGCCTGGCATGATTTGTTAAGTAGTGTCCTGCCCAGAAGGAAGTGGAATTAATAAGGTTTCAGCTTTTCAGGAGTCCATTTTTGAGATGATAGTCTAAATTGCAAAGCTCAGCTGATGGCCTCCATCCTAACCACCTCTCCCCTTGCCCAGCAGACCCAGCTTGAGAAAGCAGAGACCCGTGCCTTCAGCCATTACGCTGTTAAGAGCCAGGGACTAACACCATAAATATCCAGTATTCAAACACTACGGTTGAGCTCCCAGAGAATAAACTACCTTGATTGAAGAATGGGCTCATTACGGTAACAAAGTGACAGCTTTGAGCAAACTCCCTTTGCAGTTTCTAAATGTGTCTGCTCTGATGGGATTAAAGATGTGTTCCTGACTGGGAGGAAAGAATGGCCTTAATGTCAGGTCTGCCTCTGGCTACATCATTAAGCAATAAGACATGACAGGCAGTACACTTCCAGGGGATTTTTTGCATACTTAGGTATGCAGTGAGGTATAATGGTCAGAGCAAAGCAATCTTAGCCCCCAAGAGCTGCAATCATTGCACCGGTACGTATTATACATGCCTCTCAGCCAGCCAAACCCTATGTATTTCCAATGTAATAATACCAGGAACCAAACAAAGAGCGCCATTTTTTGCATCCCAAACCATTTTGGGTGAAATTCATCCCTTCTGCCTAAAACCCAAGTAATCAGGCTTTAGATTAAACAGACACAAGTCTATGTATCTATTAAAAAGGATTTGTGAGCAATCATTGGTTTAGAACTGCTAATAACAGGCCAAATAGTGGAGAATTCCCTGAGCAAGTGCCATGCCAAAATATTTACAGATGGACATAAAGAGCCAGCACTGATCCCACAGGTTTTTGACACATTGAGTGCAACTGCAGCAAACCAAGCTGTATCCCCTTGTGCATGACTCTTCACAAGGCCTGGAAGTGTGGTAGGTACATTGACGGGTGACTCTACATCATCTACTGCCACCTTGATGTAGGTTTGCTGTCAGCTAACACTTCTTCTGTGTAAGAGCCCCACCTATCATTACTGAAGCAATTAAAATGGTATCAGATCTGTTTACCTTCTATTACTGGATACATGGGGGAAAAACATTATTTCTGACCATGCAGGAGGTACAAGTGCCCTGCCTAGTCACTCCTGAGGATAGTAAGCAACCCCTACAGCCAGGGGAGACCTACATCTGACACAGCTATGATTGCCAGATAGAGGAAGACAGATCCTGATGACTGGCATAAGGGTGATAAACCCATCTTAAAAACAGTAGGGTGGTCTTGCACCTCTCTGATCCCAAATGATGGTGGAGGAATTAATGTAGCAGGGTCCACCTACTACTGCTTCTGATGTGTCAGTCCTCCCCCATACACCAGGTCTAGCAGCTCTCCTTGCCTGTGGCCTCAGAATTGCTGAAGTCACTACTGACTGCAGTTGCCTGAATTTACCCATATCCTGTTGCTTACTCAAATTTTTCAGAGTAGAAATTCTTTAAAAAGCTCTCAAGCCAGACACCTAAAAATGAAGATGCTGAAAATACCTTCAGGATGCCTTCCAAAAGCATACACTCTTTCTTTCGGACTGTTATGAATGCAAAATAGAGGCTACATATTTCATATCTTCGCAAACCAAAAAGCAAGTCTGCTCTATATACAGTTTGGTTGTATGATTTATACACACTATGCAAGCAATTTAGGAAAGAAAAACTACACAAAAAGACAGCCAATGTGAAAATTATTCTTTGGTTTACAGAAGGCTAATCATATGATCAAACATCATACACTGAAAGAGCCAGGTGCTCACAACTGCTAACATAATCTGACCACAGCAAATGTTCTGCACCAAGCAAGCATCCTTACTTTAAAACGTAAGGGTTTATACCATCCCAGCAAAGCTATGAACTATGTAGGGATTCTCTTACAAGCCAAGGAATTTGTCTAAGTTGCTTAAATGAATAAATGTGAGTGGGCTTAGGGCTGGCCAGCCCAGCACAACTAACAGCTGGCAGCTTTAGACTCATTTAATACAGCAAGAGGCCACCTGCATTATCTGGGGGCTTACAACTCCATTCCTGAGAGAGTCTTAGCCAGAACAAACAAAAGCTAATTCTCTGCTCTGTCTGAGATTTGTAACCAAAGTGTTTCCTATCAATAAAATATCACATAAATGGGGAAAGGAAAACAAATATGACCCATTAGCCACTTTTTTGGATGGAGTGAGAAAAGGGGCTCAGACCATTACCATCATCTCTCACTGCTCTGCTCAAAAAGGAAGTTTTATTCCCATGTTTCAGTCAAGAGGTTTCTACCTGCTTACCTGAAAAGGACATTTCCATCCATGCAGCTGATGATGCTCAGATTGCACCCTAGGAAGCCACCTCCCCTATCCCTCCTGCGGGTTTTTATCAATTACCAAGGTTGGTGTTCAAGCTCCCAGCCTAATCCTCCCCTGTAGTGCAGCCACAGCCACACATTAAAGCATGAAAATTTAAACTCATCATGTTTTGCCATATTTTCAGATCAATGAAAGTAATGCAACCAAATGGCAGTTGTCTAGGGCTGAGAAAAGCTGCTGAGCTGGGAGGCTTTCCACCAGTAAATCTGTTCCCATCTTTTATTTACAGGAATTTAAAAGAATTCATTAGTCGTAGAACAATTCATATTTTAAGACAGGTGAGAGCCACACAACTGTACTATACCTAGTATCTCCCCCAAAACAGTATGTGTTCACACATTTTTTGTAGGAAATGCAGATGCTGGAACATTTCAGGCTAGAGAGCCCCAGTGAAGAAACCTAACAACTCTCTCTACTGCAGAGGGTCCCACCTAGGCTCTGCCATGCAAACCTCTGCCAAGTGGAAGGTGGCCTGGTGTAGAGCCAGGAGCTGGCCCTGCAAAGGAATCTGCACCTGCACTATCATCCTCTGAAAACTCTGACAGTCCCTTCTTGACTGCATATTTCCTACTGGCCTATTCCCAGAGAGAGTACAGCCTGGCAAGGGAACCACTTTGCTAAATTCATATCTGTCCATCTTCTTAAAGCCTACACAATACTGGATTATCTCACAAGTTTAACTTGAGGTGGATTTTTTAAAAGCTGTTTAAATTCTGCGCCACGCAAACCCTTTTTACACATTTGCTGCAATATTCCTAGAAACAGAAGGGCCACATTGCAAGAATATTCACATTTCTTTTATTTGCAGGTAGCTTTGTGTTACAGGTTCCTTTGGCAAGAAATACCAGTAATACCCTGGGATAGATTCTCTACCACCAAAGGGAAAAGGGATTTCCTTGGTAGCCATCACAACCCACCCCACCATCACCCTTTCTGTAAGTATGTACCCTTTAGGAACCAGGCGATGGAGAGAACCTGACTTGTCCCACAGGCAAACTACTTTCCTGCAAATTGCCTTACTTCTCTGGATGTCAATTTGCTGTTAGATAGGATGAAGTGTGCTTTGGGAAGAGGATGCTGATGAAAAGAGCTACATAAGAAGCTAGATAAGTGTGTGTATTTACCAATAATATATGATTATCCTAAGATAAGAATCCTCTTGTCCAAGGATCTTCAACAATATGAAGCTGAGAAACATTCAAAGCTTTCCAATTACAGAAAGCAAGGGGATTCATATCATTTGAAATGATCATTTTTAACAAGAGCATTTGTAAATGCAGAATATATAGGCAAGGCAGATGATGGGAACTCTTGAAACACCCTTAACTTCAATTGACTTTAGATTTACCAAGGCTACTCTTTTTCCTTTTTGTTGCCTCCTACATCCTTTCTTTCCCTGTCTCGTGTCACCCCCCACTCACCCCATGTCTGCTGCCAAAAGGGCTCCTCAGAACCATCTTGAGAGCCTAATGTGTATACAGCATTTGGCAAAGCGAGCCCTGTTCTTGATTCACCCATAGGTGTTAGAGGGAAACAAAATATGGCATCCTTGTTAGCATATGAGTTATTCCTGGAAGGTTCAAAGTTTATCCCATTGTCATGGTTTCAGGTCAGCTCAGCCGGTAACAAAACACCACGAAGCTGCTGACTCACCCCCCACCCCCTCGCCTGGCCACGTTGGGATGAGGAGAAAATACAAAGGCAGGCTCATGGGTCGAGACAAGGATTGGGAGGGATCACTCCCCACTTATGGTCACGGGCAAAAGACAGGCTCAACTTGGGAAAAAAACAAAATCAATTTAATTTACTACAAATCAAAACAAAAACAAAACACAAGGGTATTAGGAAGGGAAACTAAACATCAGAACAACCTCCCCCCACCCCTCCCGCCTTCCCGGCTCAGTTCCACTACCTGATGCTTTCTACCTCCTCCCCCCGGTGGCGCAGGGGAACAGGGGATGGGGGTTGAGTCAGCTCGCCACACATC